>VMOF01000220.1:39566887-39789324 GCA_011764245.1 Trialeurodes vaporariorum | reverse complement strand
AGTGATAATATGTCTATCTGCCCCACTCGCACTCATTGAGGCTAATGGGAGTTTTTGTATTTCATCATTTCCAACTTTATTTTTGAGTGTTTCAGCTTGACATTTTCAGGGTATCTACCTGAAGTAAGCTCGCAGGTGCTGACGTTCCTCAAATTCGTGCTTTTAGCGTAAATTCATCAATTTTATTCAGAAACTGTTGGCTTTTTGAGCTGAGTGACGTGGTGTCCACGGTTCGAAAAAATGGATCCTGGAATCATCTTACAAGCCCAGAGTGATCTACTGAGCTTAGTGATCAGGTGATTTTCTTGATCATCAATTTTAGGTCCAAGGGTCCCCACAAATTCGGAGAGTGGCAGCCACAATCTTTTGTCTTTTAACTACAGGAACCACTGGAACTACAGAATGCACGCTACTGGATGTATTCTTGGAGTACATCATGATATCAGTTTTGGTTGAATTTAATAACAACCCACTGTCCATTACCCATGAGTCTGTCAAAAAAAAAAAATCAGTTTTTACCGTCGCCAATTCTTTTTTTAAACAATTTATTAATCGGTGTAAAAATGCAATGTAATTATTCATCGATTTGTTTTTCTTTTTGACTAGGATATATGGGTGAGTGCGGTATTCGAGGAGGTTACACGGAAGTTATCAACCTTGATCCTGAAGTCAAGGCAATGCTTCTAAAATCTATTTCTGCCATGTTATGCCCCACCACTCTAGGCCAGGTTAGTTTTCTTGTATCCAACTGTCACTAATTGCCTTGAGCAAAACATTTTCTTCTTTGGTGCTTCATTGAATTAAACTTTCTCTCTTATTTTTGCTCTTCATCATGATCGAAAAATGCATCTGATCTAGAAGTGCCTTCCTCTTAAGTTAAAGGCTTTTATCAGTGATCTTAAAAAGGAATCAATGTTCTGATTGTTTTATACTTACAATGAGGGATCCTTCGCTGTTTCTATACCTTGCCAGCTGTAGGGGTGCAAAATGTTTCAAAACGTTGGAAGTTTCACACGATCAAAAGACTTTTTTCGTGCAGAATTCTCACAAAAATTTCTCACAAAAATTTGACAATGAAAACTTTTTTGTGTGTTTTTAAACATTCTTACACTGTATTTACTCAAATTGACTGATATTTTCAAAATCTTGAGGCTGTTTTATGGGAAAATCTTGTTGCCATTACAAAACAAAAAGTGGGAAAATACCTCAAAGTTTTAGAAATTTCCTCTTTTTCAAGCGATCCGCGGATTGCTAGATCAGGCACATTTTGCACGGTCCGTGGCCCGGGTGTATGAAATCCTTCTCCGCACAGAAAAATTTGCTTACAACTTATTTCATTTTGAACTTTTAATTGAAAAATTACTTCTCTTGTGATTGAAGTTATATTAGTTGTGAGAACAGACTCGCAGTAATCAATAAATTTGCACTAAGATAGAAAGATAAAAACAATTTGAGTTACTCAAAGAGTCTGAATATGGTTTCATTTTTGATTTCAGACTTGTATGGACTGTGTGGTAAATCCTCCCAAGGAAGGCGAACCATCGTATGAACTTTTCAAGAAAGAAAAAGAGGGCATCCTAAGCTCATTAAGAGAAAGAGCAACCCCAGTAGCCCAAACATTTAACAGTATTGAAGGCATGTCGTGCCAGACAGTTCAAGGCGCTATGTATGCTTTCCCGAAGGTAATCATCTGTTTCATTAATTTGTTGTAATTCTTGGGCAAAAAAAAAAAAAAAAAAAAAAAAAAAAAAAAAAAAAAAAAAAAGAGCTATTCTCCTCAAAATTCTGATGAAAATATTGAATGTTTATTATTATTTTGATCTACATTCACAAAAAGTGATTACAAGGAAACCGTGGGTGTATTGTATTAAAAAATAACCTTGAAATTAGGGTTGCACTGGATACCCAGATTTTGACTGAACAGCAAAAACGCCAGTTACTGGATAGGGGGCTGATTAGAAGTGCTAGTTATCATTTGTCCGGACAAATTGTGTAAATGCAGCATAGCGCAACAGTAGGTCTGCTGCGCATATTTTTTTTATTTCATTTCCTTAAATTACTTGATGATAGGAACTCACAGTTTTTTTTAATTTTTTGATCAAGGGATCGTGAATTAAAAAGCTTTCAAAGTGGCAAAAATTTTGTGTGATTTAAAAAGGTTTCGTTTCAGCGCAAAACTCGATGACGTCACAGTATAGGACATCTGTTGACTGGAACTAGTTCGCTTGCGTGCCATTACAATTTGTGAAGACGCGTCCCTGCTTTTTCCTCTGAAATTGTAACTTATGGAAAGGAAAAGAGGCCATATTACCATTGTTTCGTGCCGCAATGCAAAATCACCACAATTGGCAACACCAGCATTGACCCATACTATGACGTCATCAAGTTTTGCGCCATTACCGTCATTTTCAAGTTTTTTTTGCAACGAGCCTTTATTGTTACTTTTTCTCTATTACAGAGGAAATTTCATGAGTTTTTGTTGTTTCCATCGGTTTTCTCGTAACATTTCACTTTAGACTCAGGTATTTCTAGCTTTATAGCAAAAGTGCGCAACGGACCCATTAAGCTATGAATCTTTTAATTTTTGCAACTTTGGCCAGATATTTTTGACATCATTGAAAAAAGTTGGGAATTTTCTTTCCCATAAAATCTGAGACCACATCAGTCACTTGCAATTATGCACTATCACACCTAAACAGGTGGCCTACCTGAACTTTGAGCTAAGTTTTCTCTGTGAGGAGTGAATTTTTGGCTTTTTCATGGAACTGTCACTTTTTTGCTAAATTTCTCATTAGATTCTACCAATCATTTACCCACAGAAAAATCTTGCTAGTGGTCTGTTACGAAGAAAATTACCGTGGTAGCAATTGCATCGCAATCTGTTCAGTATTAACCAAGATGTAGCTGTTAAATAAACAGTCAAACAGTGAAAAATACTGTTTTGTGACGGCAGTTAATCAATTTTATACCTGAAATACACATTTTCTGGATGCGTTGAAGTAACGATTTTAAATTTAACCTTTTTCTACACAACTTTTGTGATCCGAATTTACATTTTCTTTGTTTTGAATTTTCAGTTTGAACTACCTCCTAAAGCAATAGAAAAGGCAAAATCCCTTGGCCAATGTCCCTCTACTTTTTACGCTTTCCAGTTGTTAGAAAACACTGGTATTTGTATTGTACCTGGAGCCGGATTCGGACAAAAGCCCGGAACCTACCATTTCAGGTAAAAAATGTTCCTTGCTACTAGTAAAACTCAAACGAAAACTCATGCAGGTGATTCCATGCAAAACTTTTCTAGACTTCAATCTGATGGATAGCCCCACCAGTGCTGCTCAAAAAGTCAACAGTTTCTAGCTGGAAAGATTGAATTTATGCCAAAAGTACACATTTCAGAACTGTCAGCACCTGCAAACATACCTCAGGGAGATATCCTGAAAGTTTCAAACGGAAATACTCAAAAATAAAGCTGGAAATGAGGAATTACGAAATTTCCCATAATCCTCAATGAGTGCGAGTGAGGCAGATAGACAGCGCCGGATTTACACATTTGCCGCCCATGGGCCATTTGACTCTTTGCCGCCCCCATCCAAGCCCAAGCCCGAAAGAAGGTCGAGGCCGCCCCCGCAGCTACAGGGCTGCAAAATTTTCCAAAACGCCGGGGGTTTCACGCGATTCGGGACTATTTCCTCACAGGATTTTCGAATAATTTCCTCACAGGATTTTCGAAAAATTTCCTCACAAAAATTTGGGAAGTGATAACTTTTTTTTTCTTTCTTATTTTAACATTTAAACACTGTGGTTACGCAAATTTACCGATATTTTTGAAAATTTGAGACATTTCCTGGAAAAAAAACTTGTAGGTAGCCATTAAAAAAAAAAAAAAAAAAAAAAAAAAAAAATTTACAAATTTCCTTACTTTTACGGGATCCACGTATTGCTCGATCGAGCAATTTTGTAACCCTGCTCAGCTGGGGAGGGTCTGGAGGTCCACCACTGGAAATTTTTGTGATTTTTACCTCTGAAAGGTGCAAAATTTCGTGATTTTTAGAGAAATTTCCCTATATTTTCACGCGATCCACGGATTGCTCAATCGGGAAATTTTGCAACCCTGCCCAGCTAAGAGGGGGTCTGAGGGTTGATTCTGCTCATTTTGCGAGACAAGATGAGATGACTCCGAGCAATACCATCTAAACATACCGTAGCCTGGGGGTTTGAATGTGATTAGGTGGCCAACTTTTACACAGGCTCTTATGGGGGAAAGAGGAATTTTTGCGGTTTTTTCTAATTTTTACTAATTTTTCGGCTGTAAAAACCATTTATACTTGGTCAGGGCACTTCCTTGGATGTTATAGATCGTTTCTGTGAAAAACCACTTTTTCCGCAAAATTACACACCAAAATATGTAACACCAAAGGGGGGACCCTTGCTTACTTTGGGTCGATGTGAAAGGGGGGACCCTTTGGTGTTTTGCGAAATTTTGAGAAAAAAGAGTTTTTTCGCGAAAACGCTCTGGAACATCCAGGGAAGTGCCCTGACCAAGTAAATCTGGTTATTACAGCCGAAAAATTAGTAAAAAGTAGAAAAAAACCGCTGAAATCCTCTTTCCCCCACACGAGCCTGTGTAAAAGTTGGCAACCTAATCACATAACCTCAAACCCCTGAGCTACGGTATGTTTAGATGGTATTGCTCCGAGTCGTCTCGCCCTATCTCTTTGCATGAAATAGAGTTGTTTTTCTCGTCTATCACGCGTAGTCTCGTACGATATAGACAGGGAGAATCAGCCTACTGGAAATTTTCGTGATTTTTACCTTCTTAAGGTGCAAAATTACGTGAATTTTAGAGAGATTTCCCAATATTTTTTACCCAAAATGACTTGGATTTTAGTGGTGATAACAATGCAGTTGTTTTCGGCAAGAAAATCAGCAACAAGCCTGAATTCAGATGAAACGCAAGGCTACGAAATGATGCGCCGGCCGCTGGCACCGTCACACTGCAATTTAAAATTCTGAGTCTTTGCATATTCTTTACTTGTCTACTATCGTGTTCACTTGCGACAGCACCCATTAAAAAAAAAAAAAAAAAAAAAAAAAAAAAAAATTGCCGTGAAAAATTTGCCGCCCCCAGAAATCTGCCGCCCTGGGCCACGGCCCATGTTGCCCGTGCCTAAATCCGGCGCTGCAGATAGACGTAGTATCACTCGCACTCACTAAGCTTATGGCAAAATGAATTTCTTAATTTACGGCGCCAATTCTCAACCAATTTTGTTCATTTTTGTTAAATTTGTAGGTGCTGACGTCCTTGAATTTTGTGTGTTTTACTTTTTTTATGTACTTTTAAAAATGCCAAAAACACAACTTTTCCTAAAAATGACTTGTGGTGCTATCCATCAGATTGAAATCTGGAAAACTTATGCCTGGAATCACCTCCATGTTATTATGCATGCAAAGTGCGTTTGAAATAGATTATAGAAATTTATACCAAGAGTAAATTGAGTCCACAATTGTACCAAGTCTGTAATCTTGGTAATAAAATAAAACTAGATGAGTAAGTTAATCTAATCATAGTGTTTGGTGTTAATTTGTATTTTTTGTTTTCTTTTATTAGAACCACTATCCTTCCCCAGACGGATAAGCTGAAGAAGATGTTGAGCCAATTCAAGGTATTCCATGAGAAATTCCTTGCTGAGTACAAGTAAGTATTCAATTCGTGTATTGCATTAGCTCTCAACTAGAAAGTTCTACGCATTTACCGTGCAGCTTAATCCCACAAATGATGCAAGAGTCCGTCATCAGATTCATCTATCCCAAGCCTTCAAAGAGGACTTCCTTTTTGAACTGAACTATACTGTTTCCTCATTTCCATGGGGAGGATCTCCTCTGAGTTGTTTCTCAAACATCAATTTCTAAGTTTCAAAGTAACCACCATTGCAGCACACTGCCAGACCCAGTGTCCACTCTATCTTTTGAAAGATGAAAAATTGTTTTTGTTTTGTGACCATGTGTCTTAAAATAATGAGAACATCCTTTGTCTGAAGACATTACTTATTCATTATTCTGTCATTTTCTTTTAATTTTGATCTCCTTACACTCATTTCAAGCTAATCATCTATCTAACAATTAATGCAAAAATCGGTGCTGAATGTTTGATTTTTAACTTAATTTCTCTAACCTCTAACCTTGTTAATTTCAACATTGCTAGCTGCTTAACCTTTTATTGACTAAGTTAAGAATAGCCATGATTGATGGGTACGCACTGGAATGCTACGGAGAAAAGTCTGAAGTTCCCGTTGGCGCTCTGCTCTTCAGAATGTATTTATATTAAATTGCCGCAGAGATAATATAAGCTAAAAAGGTGCTTTCAAATACGTGCAGTTCATTACAAGTCAACTTATCTATAGACCTTTGAGTGTGCAGTGCCGTCTAGTGCCGTAATTTTTTCAAAGTCTTTAAAGGGTTAAATGGAAGCAAACGGTTTAATGTAAAACTATCTTTCAAATGAATACCAAATATTGTTACCAAATTTAGTGCGAGTAGAAGTTTATAATAGAGGTTATATTTTCCTATCGACACAGACCCCAACTTTTATGATTATACCTAATTTTTGAAGTATCAGTTGCACTGCACAATCTTCAGTGGTAATGTTCAAAATTTTTAGATGTTCGGAAATATCAAAAGTGCTCATCTCATTAAATTTTCAATTATAAATGTACAGTGTAAAGCCAGGTTGGTGGAACGAATGATTGTAAAACTTTGAGATGATTTTGCAAATTGGTTTTTGAAATAATTGGTTTGGATCCAGTTGGTTTTTATTAGACTGAGCTTCATATTATGATTGAAAACTCTTCTCTAAAATGTATGATCACAAATTTTGAGGATTCAGTTCTTTTATTTCCATACAATTTTCAATCTTCTTATCAAAATTATGAAAGTCTGAGAGTTCGTCTGCTCCCTCTCCAAAGCTGAAAGCATGCCTTTAAAAGGTATCTACGGAGTTGTAATTTTCTCTATGCTTTTATTTATTTGATTATTTATGTATCCTTGTATTTTTTCTTCTTTAAATTTATTTACTCATTAATTTATCTGAGTTCCTATTTTGTTCCTTTACAATTTTGACTGTCGGGATGTAGGTTTAAGTTTTCTTGTGGGATACTTGAAAGTCTGTTGAAATTGATTCAGTAATCTAAGATTTGAGGGTCGGTTTTTAAGAGGAGTGATCACAAAATGGGATCTTAACTTGCTAAAACATAGGAGACGATGGTTCTAAAGTCTTCAACATTAAAACAAGCTTTTATTTATTCTTATATTTATTCATGCCCCTATTAATTTATTTGTTCATATTGTTTTAACCTCTCATTGTTTCTTTTTGAAAATCAATATTACGGAAAAGTTTAAGATTGCTCCCTGAAGAATTGAGGAGCCAGTCTTGACTCTTGAACTTTTGAACTTGTAACCTCAACTTGTGCTAAAGACTATAATAGAGCTTTCGGAGTTAGAGTGTGTATCTTGCAAGTCATCAGGTATTTTTACTGGTATAGTGATATGTTGCAAAGATGGTTTGGAACTTAACTAGGATCTAGCAAAAAATACTGTGCTTAGGAACATCAAAATGAACTCGGTCTAATTTTGTATCGTTATTTTTGAAGTGTAAAATTTTTTAGAATTGCTAAACTTCATCAATGTGTTGTAATTTGATCGGTCTTTTCCCCCACGGTTGCATCAATGTCTACATCCGTTCTCCTACTATCCATTTGTAACTACCTAATTTTAATGTAAGGGACTAAATTCTTGCTGATTAAGCCCTCTTACAGTACCTCATTTGTTTTATTAGTCCCTTTGTTAAACTTGTTATTGAAAATTAAAAAAAGAAAAAAAATTATTCGTTCGAATAAAATGTCATCTTGAACTGAACTGAGCTTGTTTTGTTTTATTCCTCATTAAGTTGTTAACAAGATTCCAGGCAAAACCTGCAAGGATCTGAATCTGACTGATAGCATACTTTTCTTCATTTCGTCGATATACTTAAATTTGTGTGAAGAATTTAGTATTCACGTTATCTGTTAGATATTCAGGACCTCTATAATTTTTGTGCGACTCTTTTCTTTATAGTCATCAGCTGATCCACAGATGATATTTCCAAAACTGTACTATCCACTTTTTTATGTCCAAAGTCAAAAAGTTTCAAAAAAGGAATGTCCAAAATACACATACGTCCAAAAATGGCATGTCCAGTGACGTAATGTTCAGCAGTTTTTGTCCAAAAGTGTGCATGTCCAAAGAATTGCATTTTCTCCTAAAAATGAAAAGATGATGGGTTAGGAGATGAGGAGAGGGCTCCTTCTAGCGCCTTTAGAGAATCCTAGAGGCATAAATTAAAATTATCTAAGAATGTGTTGTTGCTCTGTGCAACTTTGGTACCAGATTTTGGAAACAAGTAATAGACGGTTTTAGTGCAAAGTCAACGGTTAGCCAACAACCACAACAATGCGCTCATCGGTTGCAATCGGTTGGGATAAAACTCGGGTAGCGTTCCAAACTATCTCACTCACTCTCCCGTGACCCCCATGTATATCCATCTCTTTCTAGTTCCAAAATTCGTATACAGGGCCTTGTTTTACGACATATTATTATTAAAATCGCATTAAAATGCCTCGAGGAATTCATTTCTGCCATAAAATTTCACAAAATAAGTCTTTATATACGATTTTTGAAATTAGAGTGAGATGGCAGTACATGGGGGTAACGTGAGAGCGAGAGAGACAAACCGGCTTTGTTTGGAACGCACATCACGGGCAGTCGCCATTACTAAAACCCTCTATAGAAATAGAAAATAATAAAAATACTAGGAAGCCTGTTTTTCCTATTCACCTAGCAGATTGGACTTTGGTCATTGTATTGTATCTAATTACTTTTGGACATGTAAAGGTGTTGGAGTTCTTTTTTTGGACATTTGAAAAATTGGACACATTAGTGTTTTGGACAAGAATGTGATGGATATTATATGTTATTGGACTAAAATTTGTTTTGGACCTATCATCTTGGAACATAGGCGGACCGTATCAGGGGCTAGGGGAGGCTATAGCCCCCACTTTTTTTGGGCGGAGGGGCTAAAAATCAGGAAAGAGTCAAACCCACTAAGCTCCTATTTTGCTTGAGAATTCAAGTCATAATTTTTTGCAGTAAATTTAGTTTCTTTGTAGGTATCAAAGTTTTGGACCTGAATCTTTTACTGTGAAATCTCTCATGGATTGCTGATGGTGAGTATCCTTTGTTTTCAAGCGAGGCAAAAAAATGGGCGCGCTTTAAGGGGCGAAGTTATGGTCGATCCATAAATTTCCTTGATTTTGCGGCCCCCCGTCACAACTTTGTGTAATGGGCGTTAAAGGTAAAGTGTCACCTCCCCCCCCCAACTCAATGCCCCTGCTAAGAAACCTCAAATAGTAACCTCCAAATTGAAACACACAGGGTTGTTTAAGTTATCCCTCTTTTTTGCATATCTTGAATAGTTGTGCTGCCATGGACTCATGGGCTTGTATTGGACTGAAAGAGTTCAAAGTGCTTGAAGGAAACAAGAACTGACATTTTCATAAAGGGCTTGACATATTTTATGGGACTAAAGAAGTTAGAGTGGGCGGTTTGAGTCCCCCTTGATGGAAACTCTTAGTACAGAACAGGGACATGAGCTCAACGAGTTCTGATTGGTCGTTAGTTTTTTAGTTTTAGGCTTTCAAGGAGCGAAAAAAAGTCGATGATGGGAAAGAAGAATGTTGGAAAATACGTCGCGCCGGTCCGCTGTTGAACTTAACTATCGAATATGTTCATGCAGTCCAGGCAGGGACGTGCTGAGGAAGAAGGGAGGCATGTGGCTCCCCCCCTCCCCGGGCGGCAAAATCAGGGTGAACAACCAAAAAAAAGCAAAAAATTCAACATTTTTGATGGAGGGCGGCAAAATTGCAATCTTGCCCCCCCCCCCCCCCCCTCTCCATCTCCAGAAATCTCAGCACGCCCCTGATGCGGTCAACTCCTTTGAAATGCGCAGAGCGTCGTGTCCCAATAACAAGAGTTTCCATCAATGAACTGAGCCGGTGCACAGTGCTTTGAGCTTTCTCGGTAAATTATCGAGTTATTTAAAAACTGAAGAAGACACCTTTTTCTTTTAAGAAAAGGAAGAGATGCCCTTTTTGAATTCTGACTCATTTCAATTTTTTACCGAGAAATCCTGCTCCTGTGAAAATTTCACGGAAGCAGTATTACTTGGTAAAAAATTAAGATAGGTAAGTAAGGATTCAAAAAAGCCATCTCTCCTTTCCGTAAAAGAAAAGTGTGTTTTCTTCACTTTTTAAATAACTCGATAGTTGACCAAGAAAAGCCGCAAAAAGCGGTTTTGGCGCCATTTTCTCAAAGCACAGTGCGGTGCGGTGAAGTGAAATTAGTCAAACCTATTCTACTGGGATACAGATCGTAAAATGATTTTACAGGGGTAAAATGCGGCACTAAAAAACGCGCGTGCGAGGGACGCGCCGCGGCCGGGACCATAAATCACGCGGGCCGCTTGCAGCGCAGCGCTCGCGCCTAAATGAATCATTTTTCCCCATTTCCGCGCTTCGCCTCATATAGTGAGTGTGCGTAGGAGACCCAGCGAAACGAATAATATAGTTATTTACCTTTTTCTGCGCTTCACGTTGTCTGGCAAAGTGGCAAGTGAGCGCGCGTCAAGCGCCCCTCCCAGTCAGTAACGTCCTTGAGGGGGAGGGGGTGTTGAAGGGAAACACCCTCCCAGCACTATAAGGGAGTCCGGGAATCCTCTTTTTCGAAAATGCTCACAAAATGGGCCCTCAGAGATATTGAGATTCTAAATCGTTACTTAAAAGTGCATTTTTTTGTTTTTTTAATAACAAGTTTAAAGCTTATGAGAGCTTAGTATCGGTCGATGTGACCAAAGAGACGTCTTTCAGTCCGTTTTCCTGTACATTTTTACCGTTTTCCGTGAAAATCAGCTATTCATCTTTTTTTCTTTTTTGAGAAATCGCAAATTTTTGAGGGCCCCTTAGTTGATCGTCTATAGATCTCGCCATGAATGTGCATTGCTGTAGATTGTAGAGCTTGAAACTAATCGCATGGAGCTCCTTCAATTTTTGCGGTAGGCCAAAACAACTCCATCATGTACGAATATTTACCTACCTGCTATTGATGACATCGCTAGTCGCGACAAGTGCTCTGCTTCCGCTTCGTAAAAGAGAATAAAGAGATGACCATTCTTTGATGTTTTTCACGTAAAGGTCACGCCTTAGTTGCAAGAATACGCTGGCGCTTCATGATCTCCCAGAATCTGAATTTTATAAAAAAAAATATGATTTCTCCCTCTCTCTCCCTCCTTCCCTCCCTCTCCCTCTGTCTCTGCCTCTCGCTCCCTCGCTCCCTCTCCCTCTGTCTCTGCCTCTCGCTCCCTCGCTCCCTCACTCTCTATCTCCCTTTCTCTGCCCTATCCCACGACCCCGTCCTTGTGGGGTTTTATCTAGACTTTGACAATTATCGTGAATTGAGATTGATTGAGATTGATTGAGATTGATCGACAACCACCCAATTATTTAAGAAATCGACCGACCGTCAATTAATCGACCGATCGTCAATTAATTGACCGACCGTCAATTAATTGACTGATGGTCAATTAATTGACTGATGGTCAATTAATTGACTGATGGTCAATTAATTGACTGATGGTCAATTAATTGACCGATCGTCAATTAATTGACTGACGGTCAATTAATTGACCGACCGTCAATTAATTGACTGACGGTCAATTAATTGACTGATGGTCAATTAATTGACTGATGGTCAATTAATTGACTGATGGTCAATTAATTGACTGATGGTCAATTAATTGACCGATCGTCAATTAATTGACTGACGGTCAATTAATTGACCGACCGTCAATTAATTGACTGACGGTCAATTAATTGACTGATGGTCAATTAATTGACTGATGGTCAATTAATTGACTGATGGTCAATTAATTGACTGATGGTCAATTAATTGACTGGTGGTCAATTAATTGACTGATGGTCAATTAATTGACCGACCGTCAATTAATTGACTGATGGTCAATTAATTGACTGATGGTCAATTAATTGACCGACCGTCAATTAATTGACTGACGGTCAATTAATTGACCGACCGTCAATTAATTGACTGACGGTCAATTAATTGACTGATGGTCAATTAATTGACTGATGGTCAATTAATTGACTGGTGGTCAATTAATTGACTGATGGTCAATTAATTGACCGACCGTCAATTAATTGACCGACCGTCAATTAATTGACTGATGGTCAATTAATTGACCGATGGTCAATTAATTGACCGACCGTCAATTAATTGACCGACGGTCAATTAATTGACCGACCGTCAATTAATTGACTGACGGTCAATTAATTGACTGATGGTCAATTAATTGACCGACCGTCAATTAATTGACCGACCGTCAATTAATTGACCGACCGTCAATTAATTGACCGACCGTCAATTAATTGACCGACCGTCAATTAATTGACCGACCGTCAATTAATTGACTGATGGTCAATTAATTGACCGACCGTCAATTAATTGAGATACCGTCAATTAATTGAGATCTCGTCAATTAATTGAGATATAGTCAATTAATTGAGATATCGTCAAATAATCGAGTATTTTTCCCTACACCTGAACAATTTCTGATCAGCGTGATCATGCTTACAAATAGTGTTGTTGTTGAACGAGTTCATATTTGCGTCGTGGTTGTCTCGGTTTCGCCTCGACGCTCGATGCGCCGTGCGTTACTTCACCTCACCCGCCACAGCGTGCTCCGTCATTTTTCGACACTCCTCTCTGTCTCTTTCCCTCTTTCTTTCTCTTATCTCACCCATCACTCACGCACCATCACCGCAGCGGGCCATTTCCCACTCAAGTATTCACCCCATTAGACTGCCCAGTGCCCATGCTTGTGTCACATCCGTGTTCACTGAGTTCACTGCAGTTTGTCGTACGGTTATTCTCAGAATCACACTCATACACGAGCCTAGCCCCTTTGATTATGAAAGTCGTTTTGACTCTCTTCTATCTTCCTACTATGAATTACCCTTGTTTCTTGGTTCTTCCGTCGAGGAGGTTTTATTTTGTTTTTCTTTCTTGACCATCGCATCGGCCGCTTAAAAAGGCAAGTCTAAGAGCTACGACAAAGCTCAATTAAACGCAAATATTTTCATTTGCAAATATCTCGAGACATATGTATACTCAACCGATTTCAATGAACTTTTTTTGAATATTTTCGAAACTCGTTCGTTTGAACAACAGAAATCGTCAGAATTACCACATAAGTAAAACTATTATGTAGTAGGTAATATTGATGTAATTTGTCATCACAATGCACTGTGTTTAGGAAGAGTCCTCCCCTCCCCTTTTATATTTTTTAACGGTTGCAGATAAAAAAAAAAAAAAAAAAAAAAAAAAAAAAAAAAAAAAAAAAAAACCGGAACAGGGGTAATTTGGTCATCACAATACTCTATGTTTAGAAAGAGCCCTGCTCCTCCCCCCCCCCCCCCCGTTATATTTTTGAACGGTTGCAGAAAAAAAAAACAAAAAAAAACAAAAAAAAAAAAAAAACGGACCAGGGGTTCAGTGGCGGATCTAGAAATATATAAAGAAGGCTAAAGCCCAAAAGGAGAGGGGGGGGGGTTAACGTCGAATTTGTCATTGAAAGCCCGCATCACTTTTCCAAAAATCCCCTCGAAGACTGCGCAAAATTTTGTTTATTACAGTCCCTTTATTACCGCCTTGGTCCACCTATGGCCCGATATTCCTACCGTTTGTCTGACAGAGTAGGGCAAAAATTATTCGGAAATTATTCGGTGAGTCAGGCAACGCCGAATCAATCGAATTAATCTACGAATAATTCTACAATTGACCTATACCTTCCGTGTGTTTTCTTTTCCTCAGCTCAGGTAGCAGATCCAGTTTTCAGTGTTGCCGGAGTCATTTCATTAACTCTCATTATTTGGTTGCCCAACTCTTCCGTATGAGAGCTAGTTTCAAGCGTTCCCAAAATTTTTATTGGCGTATTTTGTAGGGGGGGGGGGAGGATTAGCCCAAACTTATGATTTTCAATTAGCTTGAATCTTGTTCCGATCGTTACGAAAAGGTGCTCAAAACTGAGCATTTCAGCGCAAACTCCGGATTAATTTTTTTTTTATTATTATTTTATTTTACTGTCGAGATCCGATCAAGGTCAACGTTCTATCTTGGTTCATTCTCAAAAATCAAAACACTTTTTTAAAAATTCAGAAGGAGAAAAAAAAAACACTAAAACCCCCTTAGGAGTTGAAAATTCTGTAAAAACTGTAAAGTAAGTTACTTGTAGACAAAGAAGTTTTGAAATAGTAAACGTTTGGTTTTAGCGCCTATTTTTAAAATGTTTGCCTCTCAGGCGAAGGCAACCTCAAAAACTGCGATGGACGACTTCCATTAAACAATAGATGAGAGGGAAATGTAGATTAAATTTTTGGCGAACCCGTATTTATTTCGGAAAAGTACTTGCTTATTATAGTATTTTAAATTCGTCGCTTTGAAAATGCTGACTCTTTAAAATAGGAGTGATATTTTGATGAAAATGGGTTTAAATCGAACATTGACCGTTTATTACATCGGAAACGGAAAACAATAACGATCTCCGACGATTTGCGCAAGAAGGCATAGAATTTCTCGCCCTTCCGAATGCTGTATCTCAAGGAAGGATCCCCCCCCCCGAAGTTAAGAAAAAAAATTACGTTTTTAGATGAGCTTTTCGCAAACATTTTATGGAATGTCGCATTTACTATTTTTATTTTATTTTTTTCCTTTCCCTTTATTCGTCCTGTTCATCCTAAATATGTTACCCATAAAAATCGCTATTCCACTCTTACAATTTAGGTAAATTAAAGAAACACCACCTTCAAAAATGACAACAGTGTTACATAAAGTCCCCCCCCCCCCCAAATCACTTTTAGGAGGAATCCTCTACATCAGAATACTTAAATGCGGCCTTCAACTTATCACTTTTGTCACAAAGAGCGTAATCAATGTGGCAACGTTGCATTTGGTCTATTTAAACACATTCAAAACATATAATTCGATTTACCATCGTATACTCGCCTACAATTTTCTTAAACTTGTCAAATAGAAACGTTACCGGATTACACGCAAAAGCCTCGCCGCGGGGGCGCCTAAGATGAAATTGGACTTATGAAACAAAATCAATATAGTAATGAAGGAGAAAAATTGCATGGAAGGACAGACAGTATACATACATATTTAAAAAAGAAGTTCAATTTGTTGCTCCTAATATTCAAGTTTGGGAGATTGGTTGGTTCGGAACTAATTTAGCGAAACGTGCAATGTAGCAACGTTGCATTTCGTCAATTTAAATCTGTGATATGGAGATAAAATCCTAGGGTGTTGTGTAGGCTTGCATAGATATCTAAAACATAATATTTGTTTTATGGTTTTAAATATGGCCAAGTAAAAAAAGAGAAGATAAAATGCCATCATTTTCCAATAGCCCCCCCCCCCCAATCCTTGATGTTTTTGACACCCTGGCGAAGCTTGTCGTTTATGCCTACAAGCTCCCTTCCTATCATCGCACGCTTCACCACTCTTCAAAAAGCAAATGGATTGGGGGGGGGGGTGTTGCATAGCATGTACTAACCAAACACTTGCACTCACCGCAAGTTATACACAGGCCTGAATTTGGTTCCAACCAGCGAAAATTTTATTGAAATCGGTTCAGTACAGCTCGAGATATTCGTAAATGAAATATTGCTGTCTTCTGATATTTCTTTCTGAAAAGAACTGATAATTTTTTCTGTTGCTTCTCATGCGTTTGGACCCAAGAAAAATTTGACCATCGAGATCTTTGATGAGTTGATGACCCTTATTCCCTTTTTCGCTTGCAATCCAAGCAAATGGGGAAAATCACAAATTGAACACATTTATTCAACTTCTTACAAATAATTAAGAACTTTCTGGACCTAGACTCGCTAAATTTGACCGCTCTTTTTTCTATTCTTTTTTCTCTTTTTAGGATTTTTGAATTTTCCGTCTTAGCCGCTAATACATCGGCTGATAAACCTATAAAAATCAGAGCAATTTTTCGCACGATTATGCTTGTGCTTGTTACGTCCTCGAAATTACTAAAAATAAATTAGTAGAGCATGGCTTCAGTGTAATAATAAATCGCCTAAAGCAATCAGCTGTCGGAAATTGGTTTTGTTGTTTGTAGGTTAGATTCGGCCGTATTCTTGTAAAATCTTGAGTGTCCAGGGCCCAATAAATGTACGGTACGGACGGTCCGTTGTTCTTGACCCCAAGTAGCGAATCCTCGCTTCTGATTTGTTAGGGCTGCACTGCACCTAACGTTAAAGAACAAGGACCGTCTGTACCGTACATTTATTGGGCCCAGTTTACTAAATTACATTTTCCCCACTCACTAATGGAGGTTTGAGGCGTACATGAGGAGATCAGAAAGAAGTCGAGAAAGGGATAAGCGCTAAGCGTGAGGTGTGAGTGGAGTTGCGACAGTTTCGGGGTGAAAAAATTGAAAGACCAAGTCACCAAGCAAAGAGTAAACAAGAACAAGAGTCACAATTGAATGGAAGGCCTGCGTGCGATGGTCAACGCAGATAAGAGATCGAAAACGCGGGCAAGCCTCTGGTTGGCTGTAATCGTGGTGCAAGACTGTTTTAGGCCTTATGGAAATTAACATGGGAAATTCGTTCCGCAAAGAGGAAAATAATTCGGTAAATTTTGATCACCGAAGTGTTCCGTTGCAGGAAACCGAAATTTTTGGTCCTGAGAACCGAATACTTTATTGGAAGTACCGAAGGTCCGAAGACTTCGGTAATTAAACTTAAATTCCGCCCCTACTCAAGTTCTTTGGTACTACCAATGAACTTCGGTAGTACTAATGAACAATTCGGTACTCGAGACCGAAAATGTCGGTTTCCTGCAACCAAACACTTCTGTGATCAAATTTTACCGAATTATTTTTCTCTGTGTACTAATCTTAATTTTGTGATGGAGGTTAGGTTAATAGGTTTACGTTCACCGCCACTTCCACTGCCGTGCTAAATCTCAGGTTTTGAATTCCGCGGTAAGAAAAATGGCGGCGCAAGCGCTTTTTTGGCGAACCAATAAGAGCCCAAGGTTATAGATTATCAGACATGCTCATCTGACTTCGCGCCACAAATTCAGTGGCGTGCAGTGCAAAATCACGGGAGCCAAGATGGCCGACAAAAGCAAAAAAATAGGCCGACTCGCCCAGGCAACTTCGGGCGATACTCTCGAAGTCGCCCAAGTGAGTCGTTGTGTTTTCTGCTTTTGTCGGCCATCTTGACTGCAGTGATTTCGAACTGCGCGCCACTGAGTTCGTGGCGTGAAGTCAGATGAGCATTGAACATACCTGTATAATCTATAACCTGGTTCGTAGGTATCTGTTCTCCATCTACATTGGCAACACTGGATACTGCAGTCACAGCACTGATTGGAGAAATCCGTTTTTAAATAACCAGAAGCAAAAATCCGGCGGAAAGACAAAAAATAAAATGCGTACGGTAACATCACGCTGAACCGGTACTTAAAACGTAGTCAAATAGTGCCGAAAACTTAAAGCTGTTCGATCGGCGCAAAGGCCGGACTGAAAAATTCATGATAAAACAAGAAACAAGTGACCGTCCATCCTAATGAATGAATGAATCCAACTTATTGATAAAATATTCGTATAACTATGAGGGTGGAAAACCCATACAAGAATGGAAAAAAGAATATCGTTGGGGGCCCCAAGCCTGGGGGGGGGGGAGCATTGCCGCGACTGCCCTACGGTATAGTTACGGCCCTGAAGTTGCCATTTAATATCGACTTTTTAATTCCCTAAAAAAAAAAATCTGGTTAGAGAAGAAGAGTCCTTGGAAGTTTCAAGAACTTTTATGTTTTAAGTAAAAATGAAATTTACATCAAGGCAATACCTAATTCCTTAAATGTCTCATTTCAGTTAATATCGTGAAGTTTTGAGTGTCCTAAAGTCTGGGCGGGTGAGAGGTTTACCCCCTCCTTATCCCGGTGCCCATGAACAGTGGTGTAGGAATTAAAAAAGAGGCAAATTTTTAAAATAAATAATGTTGATGCTTTGGAGAAAATTTACTTGCCAAATGTGAGATATGGGTAGTTAAAAAAGGAGGCAGAGAAGAGTTCGGTTATCCTTATCCCTAAAGTAGATTCGATAGAGTTTTTCAACGTATCTTCAAAAAGAGTCAATGTTTGAAAAATTTACACTAAACCTTCAACAGTAAATTATTTCTGGTTAATTCCTTTCTTGGCGTGAGAACACACAAACAAGAGAGTTCAAACGAGTCATTCTCGAGAGTTTTTTTTTCCTTTTTTTTCAGTAAAACATTTGGTTCAAATAGTCAATAAAAGCAAACGAGATTTGTTCAATCCTCGTAGTTATTCTAATGTCCTCAGTAGTGACCCGGATTTACCCTTTTGCCGCCTCTGGGAGCTATCTTGAAGTCGCCGCTCCTCACCGTTTATCAATGTGCTAATGGGGGATTAACCCCTTCCCCAGAAATGTTGAAAATTTGAGTGTTCTTAGATGCAATTCTCGCCTTTGTATGTAGGAAAACCAACTCCAAAATGATCTATTTTCTCCGCCCCCCCCCCCCCCCCCGAACGAAACCAATCGAGACCCAGATGCACTATGATGCATAAAAATCTAAAAAAATACGCGTGTAAGAAACTTTTAGGATGAAAATGGACAGGTAATTGACTTCGAAAAAAAATTTCAAAATACACAATTTATTTATTTTATTTTGATGTAATACACATAACTCGAAGGACTATTCATAAATTAAAGCTTAAAATAAAACAATCAGAATGGAAACTGCCGTAATAAGAGCCAATGGAAACAGTTTTTCGGATTCAATTTGAAGTTTCTCAAAATGGCGGACATATCTCTATCTGCAAGGGCATATACCGGGAAGGAGTAGAGATGCAGTCCCCAAAAAACGTCAAAGTAAGAGGGAAAATGTAATAGATTGCCTGAATGTGAAAAATGTGATATTCACGCGCTAAATGATGCCCCCCCCCGTCTGGATTTTTTTCTGGACACGCCCTTGTGTCTCTGTCTTTCGCATTGCTTTATGGCTTTTAATTGGAGGCTGAAGCAGCTTCCTCGCTCGTCGTGTCTCGTTTGGGGGGGGGGGGCGAATGTTTGTAAGTTTTATTTTATTTGACATTTTATTTCACCGTAGAAATTTTGGGGCTGAGTTTTTTTCCTTTTAATTTTCTTCTTCTTTCCCTTCTTTTCCTTCCATCCCTTTTTTACTATCACAGACTAAATATTGCCGATCCCACAATTTTGCCGATGTGGGCAGATGCCCTTTTTGCACCCCTCCAAATCCGTCCCTGGGTGTCTAAAGTTTCTAACAAGATTCTCCTCGATTTTATCTTTTTTCAGTAGAAAAAATTCACTAATCCAACTTCTTGAAACTTTTTCTCCCATTTTTCCAAACCAGAGACGAGACCAGTTATGATTGTGACCAACTTGACACTTTACTTCGCCTTTTAAAATTTCTTGATCGCCATAATGATTAAATATTTACATGATCTCAGGTCCATACCACTATGTAAGAACCCGAAGCGGGCGTGCGCGAGTTTTGATGTTGAGTTTCCCTTCAACAGACTCAAAATTCAGCTTTAAAGAAGGAGGATAAGGCGATCAAGTAGCTACATGGAGAGGCAAAGAAAAAACTGATCACTGGTTAAGAGAGCAAGCAGAGGCAAAAGCGGTGATATGGGAATGAATAAAGCAAAGGGTGGACCTGGACCCACTGTAAAAAATAATCATAAACAATATACAATGAGCACTAAGCTGCAGGGGAGAGGGCAGAGGGTGGCATAGCAGAAAGCCGGGATGGTAGAAGAGCGGCACAAGGCATGAAATGAAAGATGAAACTCCTGCCGAAAATATTTCAAGATCAAAAGTTCAACTCGAGCGAGCAAGCGGGACAAGCAATGCGCACGAGAGAGGCAAGTGGAAGAGGTAAGAGGAGGGGAAGGAAGGGTGAGTGTTTACAAGACGCGCACCATAGCGCAAATTCGTTTGGGGTCTGTTATCTGTAAGTCCGATGGTGAGAACAGCATGCACGAAAATACAGGGTGTGTAACAAAAAAGGATCAGGGGCGAATATTTCGGAAACCGCTTCGATTTTCGAAAAACGCTCAAACACGTTTTCGCTTATTTGGAGGAGGGCATCTTTTGGGGGGGGGGGTCACTTTCTGCACCCCCAAGGGGGGCCGGGGACGGGGGGCACCACCCTCCTAAATTGCATATTTCAAATGGGACCCCACATTTTTATTACAGATTTGGAAAGCATTTAAAATTCTAAGATTTTTAACGCAAACCGCATGTCAATATCGATTTTCATCTTCGATACATCGAACTTCAAAGTTCGATATCGACCAATATTCAAAAAATCAGAACTTCTCCATAAAAGGTCGGATTTTTAAAAACTAAGTGGCTAAAGTACTTTCCAGAACGAGTACTTTTCAAATAAAAATACACCTTTTGCATAAAATTTACACTGTTGCCATTTTGGGGCCCCGAAATATTCGTCAAAATTATCGAACATTTTCAATTCGCTTTTTTCTTGAGAAACGATCAGAGTTTAAATTATTAGCTCCAAAATTATCCAATAACGGGTAATGTGTGCTGAAATACGCTTAAAAGCTCTTAAAAGTCTCGTTTCATTAATTAAAACAACACATTTTTGGCTCAATTTCAGAATTTGATCACATCATTTTTTTAGGCATTTCTGAGTCTTTTGACAATTTATTATCGTATTTTAGCATATTTAACCCTCATCGGACAATTTTGGAGCCAATATTTTGAATTTGGGTCGTTTTTCAAGAAAACATCGAATTAAAAATGTTCGATGATTTTGATAAATATTCCGGGGCTCCAAAATGGCAACAATGTAAATTTTATGCAAAAGGTGTATTTTTATTTGAAAAGTGCTCGTTCTGGAAAGTACTTTACGCACTTAGTTTTTAAAAATCCGACCTTTTTTGGAGAAGTTCTGATTTTTTGAATATTGGTCGATATCGAACTTTGAAGTTCGATGTATCGAAGATAAAAATCGATATTGACATGCGGTTTGCGTTAAAAATCTTAGAATTTTAAATTCTTTCCAAATCTGTAATAATAATGTGGGTTCCCTATTTGAAATATGCAATTTAAGGGGGAGGTGCCCCCCGCCCCCGGCCCCCCTTCGGGGCGCCGAAAGTGAAAACCCCCCCAAAAGATGTCCCCCTCCAATTATGCGAAAACGTGTTTGAGCGTTTTTCGAAAATCGAAGCTGTTTCCGAAATATTCGCCCCTGATCCTTTTTTATTACACACCCTGTATAGGTGTTGCAGTAGAAGGGGGCGGAGACGCGACGGCCGACGCGGCGTGCGACGAGACTGGTCAAGACTTGAGCTGGAGCGACAAACAGGCAAATGATGAGGAATGTTGTGCGTTACCGATTTCTCAAATAATTGAGTATATCTCAATTAATTGACGATATCTCAATTAATTGAGCGATGGTCAATTAATTGAGCGATGGTCAATTAATTGAGCGATGGTCAATTAATTGACGGTCGGTCAATTAATTGACGGTGGGTCAATTAATTGACGGTCGGTCAATTAATTGACGGTCGGTCAATTAATTGACGGTCGGTCAATTAATTGACGGTCGGTCAATTAATTGACCATCAGTCAATTAATTGACCATCAGTCAATTAATTGACCATCAGTCAATTAATTGACCATCAGTCAATTAATTGACCATCAGTCAATTAATTGACCATCAGTCAATTAATTGACCATCAGTCAATTAATTGACGGTCGGTCAATTAATTGACCATCAGTCAATTAATTGACCATCAGTCAATTAATTGACGGTCGGTCAATTAATTGACCATCAGTCAATTAATTGACCATCGGTCAATTAATTGACGGTCGGTCAATTAATTGACGGTCGGTCAATTAATTGACGGTCGGTCAATTAATTGACGGTCGGTCAATTAATTGACGGTCGGTCAATTAATTGACGGTCGGTCAATTAATTGACGGTCGGTCAATTAATTGACCATCAGTCAATTAATTGACCATCAGTCAATTAATTGACCATCAGTCAATTAATTGACCATCAGTCAATTAATTGACGGTCGGTCAATTAATTGACGGTCGGTCAATTAATTGGCGGTCGGTCAATTAATTGACGGTCGGTCAATTAATTGACGGTCGGTCAATTAATTGACCATCAGTCAATTAATTGACCATCAGTCAATTAATTGACCATCAGTCAATTAATTGACGGTCGGTCAATTAATTGACCATCAGTCAATTAATTGACCATCGGTCGATTAATTGATCGAGGTTGAGATTGATTGAGATTGATTGAGATTGGATTGATTGAGATCGAACCGACTTCACTCAATTTCTCAGAAATTGTCGAAGACTAGTTTTATCCATAAGACCCCATGATAATTTAAAATGAACCTAACTTCAAAGAACCTTTATTTTGAGTTTTTCCCCTTGTGGCCTTGTGGGGTTTAGAAAAAGTAACCCACAAGGTTGGTTTGGGGAGCAAGATGGTCCCCACAAGGACGGGGGTGTGCCGCCTCCCCCCCCCCCCCCCCCCCACCGTTAAAGAGAGAGAACGAGTGAAAAAGTTAAGGAAAGAAAGAAAGTAAACGGAAAGCAAAGAAGAGAAATAAAAAGAAAGATTTTATCTTTCTTCTTTAGAGAGGAAAAGAGACGAAAAGAGAGGAAAAAATCAAGGGGCAACCGGAAAGGAAAAGATATTGTTTGTCAAATATTTGACTGAATAAGTAAATATTAGTTTAGTGGAGCTCGAAGGTTTATTAGTCCGTTTTTTGTTCTGTTCTGTTTTGTTTTGTTTTGTTTTTTCTTTTTTTTTTTTTACAATCTCAGAGTATAGGATTTTAGATCCAATTAAAGTTAAATCGTGACCGATGTCTAAGTAGACCATAAAAAGAAAAATCTTGAATTTGATTCCGAACTGACCTAAATTCTGATGAATAGGTATATTTTTTACATTGTTCCATGTGGAAACAAGGGGATAATTTGGTAATTTTCCTCATTGATTTTAAGTAAAATATCATTCAGAGTAGCCTAAAATTTTGCTTAATAAATCTCAATTTTTCAAAATTTTCTGGGAGTGGACCTTCGGACTCCTTTCTAACTGGAGGTTATCCCCCAAATCCCCCACAGGAGATCTCACTTCGTCCCCCCTTCCGCAATGCGAAAATCTAGTGTTGTCTCTGCTTGCTTTCAATGTAAGTACCTACGAGTAATTTTCGCGCGATTTTTACAAAAGAATCTACCCTCCGTAACGTTAGGCTATAGCAAAAGTTTGTAACAGACACATCGTCTGACATTATTTTTGTCCTCGACTGTCGGCCGTGCTATCAGTGTTCAGCAGGTTATCTGCTGATGTCACCAGCATCGTGTTTCATCTCGCCTTGAGGAGCATCGTTTCCTCTAAGCCACCGAGTCTTAAAAAGGTAAGTCTGAGTGTAACTTATGTTATTCAGATCGGAGAAGACCGGACTGTAGTTGTATATCAGGGACAGGGACTCATCCTGAGCGGTATCGAAAGAGTTGTTGTTTAGTCTAGCCTGAGCCACAAGCCAGTCGTAAAAGTGTCTCGAAGCCTCGATTGAGCTCGGCGTATGAGGGTAGTTCTTCTTGACGCTCCACTCGAACATGGTCTTCTCGGGGTGGAACTGGACTCCAGCGATCGGGAACTTCTTGTGCTCAATCGTGGAAATGAAGGGATTCTGTGATTGATCCAAACTCGTGCTCAGGATCTTCCAATTAGCGTCGAGTCCTGCACTCTCAAAATCTTCTGGATAAACGCACCACCTGTTGCAAAATAGTGAGACCACAAAAGTATATTTTTAAGGCATGCGTGAAAAATGTTTGCTTACAGTGGCGGAGCGTGCAATCTGACAATGTTACATTCAGTTCCCCTAGTAAAAATGACGACTATACGACTATTCCAAAAACGACTATAAACATAGTTGCCGACTATAATCTATAGTTGGCCAACTATAATCCATAGTTGGCCAACTATGTTTATAGTCGTTTTTGGAACGGTTATAGTCGTCATTTTTACCAGGGTCATTAAAAGTCATGTGAAAGGTCAAAATATTGGGGGTGCACAGTGCACTTCATCGAATCGATATTTTACATGGATTTAAATAACGAAATATATCCCACGTTACCAGATTGCAAAAAAAAAAAAAAAATTCTCAAAAACGGTGATATGACCTACCTTCTTGATGCTTTCATAATGAATGGTAATCTCAAGCTATGTATAGACATTCAGATATCGAAGAAACCGTAGTAGCTATTTTTACAACGAGAACGAACTGAACGTAGCCCGAACGAAAGGCACCGCGCCGCACAGTGGAACGAGTCAAAGAGAGGAGTCGGACATGAAATGTATGACTCAATATGCAAATTTTTGGTGTTTTTACGGTTATAAAATGCATTGTAAGGAGTGATTCTTGTAGAAAATTTTACGAGAAAATCGATGAAATTAATTCAAACTTCCACAATGCGTATTAACGAAGATACAAGCATTTAAAGTTTACGTATCATGTCCGGCCTCTCCCATTGACTCGCTCCACTGTGCGCCGACACGATAATTTTAGTAATGATCCATTCATAGAATTTTGAACTTTTCTTTCTGCCTCCAAAAACGGTGATATGCCACCTTCTAGTTTCCGTGCATAATAAAGTGGGCATCGCAAACATCGGGAGCAGAAGTTTCGAGGCTAAAGTTCAGCTGGAAGTCTGGGTTTTTATTGATTGTAGTCTAGAGGTATATAGTTTAAAAACTACTACAATGCCATCAGCTAGCTTAACGAACCCTATATAAGTCAAAAGTCATTTCAAATTAAGTTAATAATCAAGCCTGGAATTCGTGGGATTCGCAGATTGTGGAATGAATGTATTTTCACGAGTTCGTATCCCCGCAGCAACACTGATCAGTATCAGAGTCTTCTCAACACAAGAATAATAATGGAGCTGTTGCAAACTTTTGCTACAGGCTCATTAATAGTTGATTAAGGGGTAATACCCTGTAAAAATAACGATTAGCGCACTAAAAAATCACGAAATCCACTCCTAAACTCACAAAATGCTTTTAAACGCGAGACCGTAATGGCGGCCGGGGCCGCGGCTTGCATTAGGTTTCCCTATCTTCAATCAGCGCCATCTACAGGAGGTAGTCTCGCAACACCACACAAGAAGAAGAAGAAGCACACAATTGCCATAAGAAAACCGCGGCCTCGGCCGCCATTACGGTCTCGCGTTTAAAAGCATTTTGTGAGTTTAGGAGTGGATTTCGTGATTTTTTAGTGCGCTAATCGTTATTTTTACAGGGTATTACCTCATTTTCAACTATTAATAAGCCTGTAGCAAAAGTTTGCAACAGCTCCATTGATGAAGGTTTTAACTCACGCGGATTTAAGTTCCATTTTCTATATTTTCATCAGAGTGAGTAGCATTATTATAATCTATGGGTCTTTCTATTATTAACATAACTTACTTGTGGTAGTTTACGGTGGAATTTGTGGTCTCAAGGGTACGAATGATTCTACTCAGAGTGCGATGGAACAGCGAGCTCTTTTTGAACTTGGGCGCAAATTGTAGGGATAGATTAACATCTCTCATCATGCAAGGCTTCCTGATTTCCTTCTCGTGGTTCGCTACATGGACCAGCAGTTCGAAACCTAAGCAGACCCCAAGAATAGGAAAATTGATTTGCTGATTTGCCTGAGTAAAAAAAGAAAAGAAAAGAATTCAATGAAAACCGATAAGGTTTGCGATGTCCTAGGTCAGATGATGCCCAAAACCCATCAGCAGGAGTTTGATCTTCTCTCCTTCTTCTTCTTATAGAAAACTAAACCCTTTGTTCCTCTGTTGGGGGGAGGGGGGGCAGAATAAATTTAAATGTATCGATTATTCGAATATTTCAGTAATAGACCTGTTTAGTGCGAGGTCACGATAAAAATTAGATCCAAACAAATGTTCCATATCACTCGCTCTCGTGGATTTAACCCTTTAATGACCAGGCTAGTTCGATAGAACACCACTCCTCCGTTTATACAGGGAAGATAGTTAACTATTCGTACTTGGTGGAGTTGGAATTGCCTATACTACAAATTGTAGGCGCCCGAAGAGACCTTGACTATTGTAGTGTTTTCATCTATATTTGCGTTTATTCGGAATGAAGACTGAATCAATGAGAAAAAGACAAGAGGAGAAAAACGAGTAGACTCGGGCTTGGCCCTTAAGGGGATTAAAAAACAAGATCCAAATTTTCAAATGCAACTCGTGCTGGTAAACAACAAGTTGTTCTAGATTCTTCTACACCGTTGGATTCCGAGTACCTTGAAGTATAATCACGTTTCAACAACATTTTCAAAATATCACGCATTAATTTACAATCACAGATATATCGAAGGAAGTCTTATGTTTCGTCCTTGTCTCACTCACCGTTTCTTATGGTCACACAATAGGGCTCTTGCAATCTTTTGCTGTGCCCCGGCAAAAAATGAATCGCCCAATTTGGTCCTAAAAACGTCCAGGACGTCTTTAGGACCAAACCGGACGATTCATTTTTGCCGGGATGGGCAAATGAATAGTTCAATCTGATGTAAAAACCAGCGAAAATCACGAAAATCGCTCTAAGATAGTCTTAAATTTAGTAATAAACTCATATAACTGCTTATAAACGTCAAGTTCGTATTGGCGGTTCAACGCAGGTATCATGGGCGATTTCTGTCTAATTTGTCACTTTCTCTAAGGAAGCACAGATATGTCTCAATTTAGATAGGAATAATCTCCCATGATGCCTGCGTCTTTCCGCCACTAAGCCCGATTCTGAGAGTGAATTTTGTGATTTTTTAGTGTGCTCATCGTCATTTTTACAGGTTTTTATGCAAGAATGAACTCTTCAATCCCCGATATAGCAAAAGTTTGCAATGGCCGTTTCTTGGATATAGGCTCATCGGCACCATCACACCACGGCGACCACGAGTTATACATCGAGAAAGTCTTGATACGAAGAGAGATTAGGATGATTGAGTGTCATAGAAGTGAAACGACCAGAGGTGACCGTTAGCAAGACAAGGACAAAACATAGGAAATATTTCGATATAGGGGAGAGGCGGGCAAAGTGGAAAGGGTTTCGTAGAATGCTTGTATCTCTCACAGAACTTTATGAATATTTATGAAAATTTAAGAAAGAAAAAATTTGAATATTAAACTACCAAAAAACAACCCGAAAAATGACACAATATAGCTTAAAAAACCCTAAAAATCAATATAAAGAAAAAGTGTCATTTTCCACTTTGCCCACCCACGAGTGGGCAAAGTGGAAACTGGGGGGTGGGCAAAGTGGAAAGGCGATGAAAAAGTGGAAAAACAGCCGAAAATGCACTGATTGCACTTCCATTCACTTGTACATGGAAAAAACAAATGTATCAAGCAAAAAAAAAGTTAATTTTAAATAATGAGAAATAAAAAATAGGCTTAAATAACACAGGGTGTCTCAAACCACCTGGCAAACTTTTATTGTGACCCAACTAAGGCAAATACGAAAACTCGGTGAAAGACCTACAGTGTATATCGACCACAAAGAATGCAATGGAAATATTTTCAGCCCCCCGGCCCCCCCACCCCCCGGTAAGTATTTAGGGGGAATCCCCGTTTATCGCGTTTTTTTTTTTTAAATAGAAAGGAATATGTCTTGACTTCCAATTCTGAAAGAAGAACATGAAAATTAAGGGGGGCCGTCAGAAAAAAGATCCAAAATCGAGTGATACATAGCTAAAAGGATCTTAAATAGAGAAAACAATGGCGCAAACCGTAAAGCAAACTGACTTTTCAATCCAAAGTTACGGCCGATTGAAATTTAGGAGTGCCCTCTGGGAAACGCAACTATACCTCTAAATTTCAATCGGCCATAACTTTGGATTGAATAGTCGGTAAGACTTGCGGTCTTGAATACTTCTTTATTGACGTTCCAAAACAAAACCACACAGTTATATTCAAATTTGAGTAAACGGAAGTACTCAATAAACCATCACTTTGATAAAAAAAAAACCGAAAAGGGTATTATCAGACATGAAGGGAGGGCAAAGTGGAAACCCATTTTCCACTTTGCCCGCAAGGGCTCATTGAACATTTTCGTTAATTTTCTTAATAATGATAAGTAACTTTGCAAATCTGTTGAGCCTAAACTAATCTTTGATAACTATAGATTAAGAAAACATCTTTGTTAAATGAGACTTTTTGTAATAATTAACTTTAAATTTTGTTTAACCAGCACCGCATTATACTATCCACACCAGGTGAAAAGTTTGGTTATGTTTTAAATAATAATATTGTTGTTGTTTTCAAGTACCGATACGTCATTCGAAATTCACTATCATATAAGTTCACGATTCGCCCATAGAGTGCGCCACATATGACGCGCCTATAGTATTTTCAGCCGTTTTCCACTTTGCCCACCCTTTCCACTTTGCCCGCGTCTCCCCTAATATTGTGATTATAATTTCAGTTGTCATCTTCCATGAATTACATACAACGTTGGAGTAAAAATATCATTTAAGATACGTGGAATCTAAAGGTTCATAGTAAAACTAGCATGAATTCGCATTCACAAATTTGGATCTGATTTCTTATGGGTAAAATCCACGAGAGTGAGCGAGATAGAGCATTTGTTTGGATCCAATTTTGATCGTAACGTCATCACTAAACAGGTCTACAGGAAATCATTGATCATTGCTGAATTCATTGATCCAAAACTGCTTTTAAGCTAAAATATGCCTTGAAAATTAGTGCTGACAAATAAAAATAAAAATTTGACAACTTATTAAATTGTGATATCGATTTAAAATAGTAGACTTTAACGCACCGTAAAGAACGCAAAACTTGCATGAACGGAAGAAAGACAGCATTATTATTTCCCGTCACTCAGTCATACCGTCGACGTTCCTACAAAAATGCGTAAGTTAACCCTTTCAATACTATGCCCAAGTATATTCCTTTTTGTGAGTCGATGTGCCTCACACAATGTCAGTTTTTTATTCACATTAAGAGCGACTCCAGATTGATAACTGTTGAAAAATAAAATGTTCCAAGTTTTGTTCAGATTTGAAGGAATGAAAACTGATAATTCGCCAAAGATTATCGGTGAGCTGCGCATATGCTTCTGAAATGAACTCTATCTGCGAGGTAAAAAGTAGTATGATGAGCCGCATTGTAAGAAATCGCACATTTAATCTACATGTATTAAGGAAGGGGTGTGGGTGTGCACACCAGATATGTACTCACTATACCTTACATATTAAGGTTAGAGAAAAATAACGCTAACTGCAAGTATGCAGCAAGATTTCTACAAATGTCAACAAAGTTGTCTGGAAGGATATGCAATACGCAATGCACTGTGCGTTGCGTATCAAATCCATCGGCCAGGGTCTTACCCCCAGCATTCAGCAATACATAACATAAGCTATCAACTCAGCTGCTATTATTCAAATCATTTACCTTTAAGGCCATTTCGTATAAAAGTTTTCCAGTCGAATAATAATTGTCTGTACCATTGAAAAATAAAGCTCCTCCAGGAATTAATATGCCATTGATGGAGTTGAAGATTTTCCTGCAATGTACGTCATAGCAACAGTGTCAGTATGGAAAACGTATGATGTATCATGAAATTATTAACCCTTTATCTTTCCAAGTTTACTTATAATACAATATGGTTGATTCACAAGAAGGGCTCTCGCTCCTTGTGTAGTTATAATTAAGTAAATGAAGAAAAAGAAAAAAAGCAAACAAAGAACAAACTAACAAAACGGAAATAAAGAAACAATACCTGCAACAAAACAAAAAAATCAGTCCAATCCTAATACGTGTCTTTGACCATAATGTCCATATTTCTTCGGTCGAATATATTTTTAAGTCTAGTCCACAGACGTATTTTTTTATATTCGTCGTTCGTAGGTATAAAACTTTATGGAGCAACGCGAACGATGCTATAGCAACTGTAAACTTTTGTGAGCCAGGATCGCTAACATGAAGCTTGTGGCCTTAATGGCTCGAATTGTATCGACATTTTTTGTAAAAAATTGTTCTCGAAAAAAAAAATTCGGTTCACAGATAATTTTCTCGACGATTTGTGCCCGAAAACAATTTTCTCGACGTATTCGGCTCGAAAATTATTTTCTCGATTTTTGTGTTCGTGAAAACCCGAAGAGCTAAAATACTTCTTCATTTTTCGCACAAAGCCATTCACAGTCGTCCATGAGACCGCATGTACAAATTCTGTAAAACCGTGAATGAATAAAAAAAAAAATACGGCTTTATATATTTCCAAATGTAATTAATTTTAATTTAATTTATTTTCCAAAATATATGTTATTTTAATTTATTTCCCGAAAAACCAACATTTTTAAACATGATGCACTGCATTTCAAGGCAGTAACGTTTACTTACCTGTAGTAATCTTTGCTTTGCCCTATAATGATGGGCACCGGTCTCGCACCGGAGCTCTCTACAGCTTTCACATAAGACGCCGCAATGTAAGCGTCGTAGAAAGGGAATTTGGATTTCAGGGACCCCACAAGCTCCTCAGTGATGATCCCAATGGTCGGTCGCTCGGTGGCCGTTCCCAAATTCCATGCCAACGAACAGAGAAATGTGAAACCAATCAAGTGTATAACCTGCAACAACAGTGAAGAAAGAGGTAATGCATGTTTTCGAGAAAATTGGGGGGAAAAAAAATAAATAGATAAAAAAAAAAATAAATAAATAAATAGATAAATAAATAAATGAATGAATAAATAATAAATAAAGATGAAAATTGAAATTGACTTTAAAAGGAACGTCAGAAATAGAGTCCCTTGAAGGACATTTTGTTTAGGGGGTACCGATACGACTCTTTATGCATTTGAAAGGAGTCTACCGACGCGACGCGACCTGAACCAATTCGAAGGTTCAGTTTGAGGTAGTCCAGTGTAGGGATGAGAGTTGCGCCATGTATCCATTTCTGATAGGTGCTTAGATCTAGACTCTCACAGAAGCTCCAAGAGGCAAACTGCAAATGTCGGAAAGTTCTGTTCACTTTTCGCATTTGCTCATAATTATTACACATTTACAGTAACGTGACCTCCGTAAATTATTGTTGATTTTTCTTCTTCCTAAATAATATTCTGGAGGACATTATTACAACAATAACGACCATTATTGTTTAGTATCGGAACCTAACCTTTTGAAACAGCGGCAACAGCTGCACCCGCCATTTGTATTTTGCCTCTTGAGCGCTCCTTGATCCGTTTCTTCTTCTTCTTCTTCTTCTTTTTCTTCTTCTTCTTCTTCTTCTTCTTTCTTCTTCTTCTTCTTCTTCTTCTTCTCTTCTTCTTCTTTTTTCTTCTTTGTTTTCGAAGAAGAATAATATAACAAGACGCAACTCCCCCCTATAGTCCTGTTGAACAGGCGGATTTGCCAACATTCCGCAGTGGATCGAGTCAATGCTAAGCTCCGGACATTTGGGAAAAAATGGAGGTTTAAAAATTCAACTTCTGACATAAGAATCTTATTCTAGGGCCTTCAGGGGCCCCAAAAAATGTGTGCACAATTTAATTTAAGGCACTTTTTCTGGCAGTGATGGTACTTCAAAGTTTGTATTTTTGAGGAAGAATCAATTTTACGAAAATCTGACCTCTACTTCCGCGACTTCAAATGCAAAATACTATAGATAATTGATTCGTGTTCGCAATTATCATACTTGGAGCTGATTGAGGGTCACTTTAACTTCAAGAAAAGCTTATTATGCTTTTTTTAACTGCAATTTTCGACTCAGTAGAGAGCATTAATGGAGGACCTTGAAAAAAGCCCTTTTTTCAGGAATAACTGAGGTTTTAGTATAAAACTCGCGCGAACTTGCAATGAAGAGACACATCTCCTGACTCCTAACACCCCCTGGAACTCATATCTTGTCAAACATCTTGCGGAAGTTTGCGGATCCGGAAGTTAGAGGGCTAAAAATGGAAATTTTTGAATGGCCTTTTTCGTGAAAATATTTATCACCCTAGACTGATGGGTATGGTTTGATGACAGATGCGTTTTGGTGATCAGTTATCTTTCTAGAGGTGATGGTGGTTGGAAGAGCTTTTCTTTAAAGTAAATAAATGGGGGTTGTAACCATAAATAATGAGTGGTCAGGTGGGGGGGGGGGGTGTTCAAGTCTTATAGCCCTCTTCATAAATTCATTTACCCGCATGGAAAATGGAAATTACTCTTTTGGCAAAAATTTGATTGAAGTCGCTATTTTTCTCTGTATATGACAGTACGACAATTTGTAGCTCACTACTTCGGTGTTGCCATATTGACTAATCTAAATGCGTTATAAAGTAAATTTTATTGATGTAAAAAAAAAAACAAAAAAACAAAAAAACAAAAAAAAACAAAAAAAAAATCGCAAGAATGAATGGAAATATCTTGATGATTGTCACTACTTTAGTTGGTTAGCAATTATTGCAATTTAAATTCGTATAGAAATTTAAGAGGCAGATGATGCTCCTTAACACCCGACTGCCATGCGACAGGTATTGAAATGTTCACGAAATGTCACGAAACACTTTCGTGAACACACTCGCAGCAAATAGAGACATCTTAAATTTTATGCTTATTTCATCAGACCCCCTTATTTCTAACATGAGACCAACTTTAGTCGCCACAAAGAAAAAGACCTCGCTTGAACCAGAAGCCCTGTCTCTCCTCGCATATATGTTCAATTTTAAGTTAATTCCATGCAATTGAAAATTTGATTTCGATTTGATCATTTGTTCCAAAACTTCTGCAAATGTGAAGTTAAAGGATGAAAAATTAGTGGAAGTTAAACATTTTTTCTTTTTATTGTGTGTTTAGAAACGCCTATAAATGAAACCAAGAAATCTGGATAGTTGATAGCTAATCTTTTTTGTCTTTTTAGCTCGACCAGATGGCATTTTTTTAAAATTCAGAAGTGGTAATCGATAATTTGTTACCTATTCCATCTTTCAGAATCTTTTTTCACTTCTGAATGATTCGCCTTTCAAACATCCTTAAAATAAGGAACACACTAATTTTTTTTGTCTTTTAATTATCGTTGTTGTTTTTGTTTTTGTTGTTGTTGCTAGTTTGTATTTTTGTACGTGTTCTGACGATTATAATCAGTCACAAACTATCACTTAAAGCCCGCATAAATATTGCTAATTTTGGTTTATTTTTCATTTTTTATTTTTTTTTTAGGTTAGGTTAGGTGAGGTTAGGTTGTAAGTAATATGTAAGTAGGTGTACAAGTTGAGTATATACTTGGGAAATTCTTACCTAAAAAAATCAGTGATAATATAGGAAGAAACTTTTATTAGTTAGTTGTATATTTGTCTTCACTTGCATTTATCTTAAGATTGTCTGCCCCCCCCCCAAATTATTTGAATAGAGTAATCTGAAAAGTGTCTAAAAACTAGTATTAAGCCGTAGGCAACAACAGTTGCTCAAACTACAACGTATCTAATCTTTTGTTCACACGCAAAAATTCGCAGAAAATAGTCGTTTTTATTAACCTCTTCTTATATTGAAAATGAGACATTTATAGGCACGGTAATAATTTTAGGCCCATGAAAGTAAAAAAAATCGAAATCCTCGTGAAAAATTGAGTAGGTTTCATGTGTCTTTTACTGGTTATCGCGATATTTAAGAGTCACACAACCAAATGTCCGATGCTCCCCATTGACTCGATCCACCGTGTTCCGGTCCGTTCCAATATGTTCCTCTTCTCCTCTTTCCCCTTATGGACTTTCTCTGTGTTGGGCCTTCAATGTCTTCGACTCCTGCTCGCCTTCAAAGACTTCTAAAAGGTCTTTGCTCACCTCCGTGAAAGCCTAGAACCAACGACCAATCAAAACGCGTCAAGCATCGGAAATGCAAATTACATCAAAAAGAGATCGATGATTGGTGGTTTTTGCGGACAATCGCATTTCCATGACAAGTGAGTCATAAAACACATAGGTAAATATCGTATCTTTTTTTACTATATTTCGCTCATCATTATCATGTGAGGGATCCTGATAGTGTTTCTCTAATCAGTTATTTCGAGAGTTTTTGTCTCTATAGCTACTTTCCGATTCCACGTTAGCTACTGGGTGTCTGCTCTTTTTTAATTCTTTTTTGCAATATGAGAAATAGTTTTGGAAAAATGTCAAAGATTATTGATAGAGCGACGCCTCCACTACTTCTGAAACGCGCTATAGCAGGGGCGTGCCGAGGTTTCCCGGGTGGTAAGGGAGGATATTGCAATTTTGCCACCCTTCGCAAATCGCCGCCCATCAAAATTATAGTTTTTCTGACCTCTTATTTTTGGCTTGTACACATTGATTTTGCCGCATCTGAGATAAATTTTTAACTTTCGTTTTGTTTTTTTTTGGGGGGGAGGGGATGATTCACGCTGATTTTGCCACCCCCTGGAGAATGCCGCCCGGGACAAGGATACCCACATCACTTCCCCTTTCGGCACGCCCGCGCCCTCCCGCCCGTGCGCTATAGCGGCGCGCGGTGTTCAAGGACTTTCATTGGTAACGCACAAACCGTGCCACGCACCTTTCGAGTGCCTTTCACGTCTATAGCATCCGAGGGCATAGGTTAGTAGATGTTAAACTTACAATAGTAATGTGCAAATGCTAGGGTGTATATAATTCAATGATCGAGTGGCACACAGCGAAATAAGAATTCGATAAGTGGGAGGATGGTTCACTTGAATTTTCTGCCACTTTTTATCGGATTCATGGTTCGGCTTATCGATTCATTCAGTGTGGCGTCAATAAGCAACGATGCTTCGATATATCGCTTTGTGACCAAACAACCCCCCCCCCCCCCCCCACAGCAGTTTGAGGAAAAGGGGGTGGTTTGTTTGGTCACAAAGTGATAGCTTGCATGCATATATGCAATATGGTGTCATCACTAAATAAATCTATTGCCTTTCATTAATAAGGTGATTTCGAGCGAAACTTTTCCAGATTTCAATGCGATGGATAGCGCCACCAACGCAGCGCAAAAAGTCAACCGTTTTTTGCTGAAATTGATGATTTTATGCAGAAATTACAAATTTTAAGGAACTTTAGCACTTGCAAATATACCTACCTCAGGGAAAATATCCTGAAAATTCATGTTGAAATACTCACAAATAAAGTCGGCAATTATGAAATGCAATAATTTCCGTAAGCCCCAATGAGTGCGAGTGAGAAAGATAGACATTAGACATACTATCACTTGCACGCACTCGCACTCACTATAAGCTTATGGTGAAACAAAGTTCACAATTGACGGCTTTAATTCTTAACCAATTTTGCTAGTTTTGGGCTCAAAAATTCGTAAAAAAATTGCGCAGTTGCTGCGACCTTGGGTTTTGAATTTTTCCTTTGTTTACAATTTAAAATGCCAAGAACACTGCTTTTCCCTGAAGTGACTAGTGGCGCTATCCATCGGACTAAAATCTGGAAAAGTTTCGTATGGAATCACCTCATGAGCTATCCTAACTATCGATACAATCGATAGCCTGTAAATGGTGGCCCTATATAACCCTAGATCCTGCATGAATAAATTACTGTCTAGTAGGTAACACCGCGCCTAGAGGTGATGTAAATATTGCACAGCTTTGATTATGAAAAGTGCACCGTGGCATGCGAGATGCACATTCAACGATCTATTAAAATAACTGACTCACCATGATTTTATGTAATCTTGAACACTGAACTTTATCTGAACCTATTTCACATTTTTTTTTAAACGTCTACGAAAAAAACAACAAAAAACAGATAGTTTTGACGAAAGTCTTATGGACGCGTTTATAAAACGTATTCCTTGTCGGTATGGATTTGTTCAGCAACCGAGTATCTGTACGCGCTTGAAGACGGAAATAATGATACAAGTGAAGATATGAAATGGTAATGTAAATGATTGACGAGCTCTTATCGCTTCCACATTACTATCGCGCGGTTAACTTTGATTCATGTGAATCGTGCACTAAAAATGGAAATGGCTGTATCCACGGCATACTTTCTATTTACACAAACGGGAATTCTTTGATTCTTGTACTATACGCTAAAAATGTAAATAGTTGTGCCCAAGGACCCCACGGCATACTTTCAAACAAAAAAACTACTTTAATTCTTGCATACTAAAAATAAAAAATGACTGTCCATGGTACACTTTTCTATCTACAAAAAAGAGAAAAAAATCTCAAAGACGTTTATAGGCACTGGAAGCAGATGAGAGTTGGTGATATTATGTCAAAAAATCCAGCTACTGCTACTGGTTCAACACGTCCGTTGAGTTGTTATGGGTCATATATGACGGTGTTCAAATGCTAATAAGACAAATAGTCATTCGCTTAATGCTCTATTCCTACATGCGTGGTTCGAAGAAAGCGACTATCCGCGTATTGAAAATCACCGTGGTGATACAATACATAACATTGGACTTCAGTCGAGCTATACTATATACTTATTACTTACCACGCCGCGCCGCGCTGCGCTGTCAGTGACCTTTTCCGATGAAGGTATAAACGCGCGAGGCAGAATTTTAACCGCGTTTGAGTCGATCTATAATGTAAGAATTGAATACTGATACGTCGAAAGGGTGGATGTGACGAAAATCACTGTAGGGGGGGATGCTGATTTTAACATTTAAATGTTTAAAAAATGTGCCACAAGTTTTACATGCTGATTTTAAATTATGAAAATGCTGACTTAGCCATGGGCCTAGTTAAATGACCATTTTCAGATGTTGAATCATCATTTTTATAATGTAAAATCAGCATTTAGAACTTGTCGCACATTTTTTTAACATTTTTTTTTTCTAAATGAGCTACTCTTTTTTTCAGTGATCAGTTTGGAGAAAATCGCATTTAAAGTTTTAAAAGCAGTGTATTTAAAAGTTTTGAACCTAAATTAAATACTTCAAATAAATGAAATGTATGGTAAAAACCCTCATCTTTCATATTTTGTTGATGTTTTTTTCTGAAATTTATTCCAAAATCGTTACGTCCATTTTAAAACAGTGTCAGGTCCGCCCTTTTGGCAGTAAACTACTTTTTTTCCTGAAAATCTTCCAATGGAAATTTGAGGCGGAAAAAAATTATGAAATGAAAATTAATTAGCATGATGTACAAAATAAACAGTCTTTTATAATATATACCAAAGCTTTTAAGGTAAAAGAGAAGAAAATGTCAACAATATTCTGATAATTAATTGGGTCTAAAAGATTTCTTCTCGGGTGCCTGTATACAGCGAACGTTTCTGGTTGTTGGTTGTTTTTTCTGAAACGCTGCGCTGCGCGCTGTTGAGTAAAAAGGTATAGCGCGTACGCACCACCTCCTCCTCACCCGTGTGAGCTATTTTATCTTCTGTGAGGTCAATTTGCAGATTTAATTACGAAATTTGGTATGTAGTATATTGAGGATACAAGAAATCAGAGTAGCCTTTTTAAAATTTTTAATCCAAAAGGGCGGATGTTGAACATCCGTCTTCAATATTGTTAGTGGCATCATTCGATTGATATTCGTCATCTTATTGAATATTGGTGGTTTCAGGGAATCAGCGATGGCGGCAATTGATTAAAAAGACCTCTCACTCTCACTATCATTACGTCGCCCTAATGGTACTGCCATCATGGTTGGACCAAAACTTTTTTTTTAAAATTTTTTATTTTGTTTGTGAAGTGGATGCGAATTTTTTGATGCTACTCAAACGTCTTGATTCTTCCTCATTGGTCATTCTGACAGATATAAAAAACCCCATAGTTCCCCTCCTCACTCCAGTCCTTAGCAAAGACGAATTCTTCCAGCCATTTGTTTTCAGGTATCAATAATGCAAAAATTGATAAACAACATTTGTAATCCCCCCCCCCCCCCCCCCACTTTTCCTTGTCACTTTTCGTCAGACTTTGTGGTTGAGTGCTCCCCTTGGCAATCCGTCTCGCATAAACAATCACAATGAAGCTTCAGATGAATCAAACATTCATGAACATACGATGTGTGATATAATATATGACAAATGATGAAACAAAAACTAAAATTGCATTATAATGCCAATTAAAATTAAGAACCGGGATAACAAAGATTTATTACCCTCTTCACAAGATTTACGGTGATGGAGGATGTAGATGTAGAAGAACACAACACAAAAAAACGAAAAAAGGGTTATTTCTTACTACTTTGTGACGGGAAATATCTTCAGACTAGAGCAAACTGTAAAAATACAAAACAATAAAAATGCGACGTGACATCAAGTACAAATTTAAATAAAAACACTGATCCAGAGCTTAAATTATGAGTATCGCGGATTAATTTTATCACCCTCTCTAGCGATTAGCCTGTCCTTTCATTGATGCTGTAGCCTGCGAGACACACACTCAAAGAAATTTCAAGGGGGGGGGGGGGTTCAAATTTTTCCGAGACATGAATCTGTTCGGGTATTTTCGGCCGATTTTGCTGTTATTTTATGGTGTTACCGGGGCGGGGATGAAAGCGAGGGATCCCCCTTGAAACACGCGTCCATGATGCTCCGCGACATGTATCATAAAAGTAGACACTTTAGTTTGTCACCGGATGTAATGTAGTTACAAATGTTATTAGGAAGTAAGAAGGAGGGAGTAGGTAGAGGGGTGGGCTAGGGTATCGTGACCAATCGATTATTATCGTTTCTCTTTCAATTGAGGACTCTGCTAGAAGAAGGGCACGCAAAAATCAGGTACGTGTTCATTCCTTGAGATGATTCCGGGGTCGATTAGTTCGAACAGTAGACACCATGCCGTGCTGCTCAGAAAGTCAACAGTTCTTGGCTAAAAATCGATGAATTTATACGCGAAAAGTACTTTGAGAAACGTCTGGACCCGCAAAAATACTTTAGAAAGACACCCTGAAAGTTCCAAGCTGAAATACTCAAAAATAAAGCCGGAAATTATATAATACGGAAATTCCCATAAGCCCCAATGAGTGCTAGTAAGGCAGTTAGGCAGATAGACATAGTATCACTCGCACTCAATAGGCTTTTGGCGAAAAGAACTTCATAATTTACGACTTTAATTCTCAACCAATTTTGCTCGCTTTGGGTTAAAAAATCCATTCTTAGATTGTGCGTTTTTCTTTTGTTTACAATTTAGAAAGCCAAAAACACGATTTATCTCAAAAGCGACTAGTGACGCTATCCATCGGATTGAAATCCAGCGGCCCTAAACTGATTTTAAGGAAAGAACACACCCGCGATATTTCATGTGCTCTTTTTCTGACAAAGCCCTCAATTGAACCTGTGCAGAAGTATCGATTTTTATTTGGGGATTCAATCGATGATGAACCGTCTGTAAATCGATTATTTTCATGAATTTAAATGGAGCGAGGAGACTTCGATACGTCACATTTGAAGATCCGCCACTGAGTAAGTGAGCGGTCTCTACCATTATAATATTTTCGGTTCATCTCGTCTAAGCAGACAATCGATTTGAAGAGTCATACGTACTCCAAAAGTCTCCGCTGTACAGGCATATAGGTGCACTGTGAATTTTCCTCTTCATGTCAAGAGCCACTGACGATTAAAGAGTCAGAGAAAGGACTTCGCAAGAGGTCTTTGTTTTTCCTCTCAAAAGAACAACATTCAAATTTCTAATTTAATGATATCATTTGTTGTTTTGATGAGCAGTAAAGAGATTAAACTGGACCACTTTACTTGAAGTGCCAGTTTTACGAGAGCAGAAGCGGCAAATACAATATTAACTCAACCTCAACGAAAAAATTAAGATTTTCAAACTTTCCTTAAATGAATTCAGTTCAATCTACGATATGATATCAGATGAAATGGGTCATCTAGGGCGAAATTTTGCCGCACCCATTTAGAGCATTGACCTCATATTCCCGACGTATATAATAAAATGACGCAAAAATAACGATGCGCGAACTTAGAAAAACTAACGTTCAACCATAAATTAAAGAACAGCAAACGTAAATCAATAATCACTATTTGATGCCCCTATCAGTAGCGCAGCGGTGTTTTTCTTTGGTTCTTTAATGAGCCTTACCTAATCTTCGATTTTCGCCTGCAATTATCTTCGACGCAATTAGGAATCTCCGCTTGCTCTTGGGAACTGTTTTCCGACGGTCCACCACCATCGGAGGACTATTTGACCAGGAGTTTTTTTCCAACGAGGATAGGAACAGAGAGAGAGAGAGAGAGAGAGAGAGAGAGAGAGAGAGAGAGAGAGAGAGAGAGAGAGAGAGAGAGAGAGAGAGAGAGAGAGAGAGAGAGAGAGAGAGAGAGAGAGAGAGAGAGAGAGAGAGAGAGAGAGAGAGAGAGAGAGAGAGAGAGAGAGAGAGAGAGAGAGAGAGAGAGAGAGAGAGAGAGAGAGAGAGAGAGAGAGAGAGAGAGAGAGAGAGAGAGAAGAGAGAGAGATGAGAGAGAGAGAGAGAGAGAGAGAGAGAGAGAGAGAGAGAGAACTGATATAAATGATAAGTCCTATCCCAAGTGTGAAAGCGTAGGCGAACTGATTCTGGTTTGTTTGCCTAATTTCTTTTAACCTTAATCAAAAATTGAAATGAATCCGCAGTAGGAATTGCTTTCAAACAAAAAAAGCAAGTGTTTCAGAGGGGCTATCTGGACATAGAATTCGAATACATCAATCTGGTGAGATTTTGATCGTTTCGGCTGGGAGACAATTTCTTTAGTGTGCAAATACTTCCAAAAGAAACAGTTATGTCACTTTCCATGTCCAGATAGCCACTCCCTGATAAAAATAATCAGGTGAAGTGTCATTGGAAACCTGACATCATCGTGACGGATTTGAAACGTGACGTCATGCTTATGTCATGTTGATGTCAGGTTTCAAATGTCACTTTAGCTGATTATTTTTACCAGGGCTCTAAAACACATGCACTTTTGTCTAAAACCAATTTCAAATGGATTTGTTACAACTTTTTTTGTTTTTAAAAAAATTTAAAGGTTAAAAAATGTGAGGCAAACGAACCAAGCTTGTGTGAAATATGTCCATGCGAGATTTCTATCATGGCTGCCTCCATGCTGCTTTAGTATAAATCAGTGGCGTAGCGTGCAATTTGGCAACGTTGTACAGTGTCCATTTAAACCCTTATAAAAGGTCGAATGCGAAGGTGTTCACCGAACACCCAGCAGCCCGATATTTTTCATAGGTTTAAAGGGACGAACTGCAACGTTGCCAAATTGCACGCTACGCCACTGGTACAAATCATCTCTATTGCTGTAACTCGTTGATTTTTTCCCACTTTGAATGCCGACTAGCCTATTCGTGGACGGCAGTTTTAAAACGACCGCGCTTGCTGATATGTGATCACGCAAACAAAGACATCTAGGACATCTACGACATATTTGAACCATTGATAACTATTAAAATTTTACTAAATACCCTGAGATGACTCTTCAAAGAAGTAGATAATTTATATTTGGTAGGACAGCAAAATATTAGAAAATTAAACAATTATCGTTTTTGTAAGTAGGTAACATTGTACAGTAAATAAAGGTTATATACTAGATCGGTCATCTTGAATATGCCGTTTAAATAGTATATCCTATCCAGAATACCTATATACATCTACTCCACAAGGCTGACTTTTATCCAGTGGTATCAGAAAGTGACCTTTTGTTTGCTGTCTTGAATCTTGGATTAATATCTCAGTAAAGGACCTTATTCAAAATCGGCCTTTTTACCCCTAAGAGCGAAATGTGGAATACTTTCAGGGATAATAGAGGATTAAATCAGCGTTCCGAATCTGGCATATTTTTTAATTTTGGACGAAGGGAAAGGGAGGGAGGGGGGTACAAAGTTAGAAACTTCAAACTCCCATAACTTTTGAACGAATAAAGATATGATGATGTACTTTGTGCGAAAAGATGGATCTTTTAAAGACCTTTTGATTAATGGGTATGACATTTGCCTTTTATTGAAGTTTTTCTGATTTTTTAAATCGGGTTTTCAGTTTTTTTAATTATGGAAGTTTGGCAACGCACGAATCATAAAAAAATTGTTTCCATGATAAAAGTAGACGCAATTTTCTGAATAATGGTTCAAACCGCATGCTGGAGAAATGCTTTGAAGCGAAGTTATGAGGGTTCAAAGTTGGCGCTTTCACGAAAAAGGCCGCCCCGAGGGGCGTACTACAGGTGGTAGAAGTTGGCATAAACTAATCCCCGTCCAAATGACTTAAAAATTTGGTAACCTGGGGTCTTTTTCAACGCTGAATTCAAATTTTGCATAAATTTTTCAGAATTCGAAAATCCAATATGGCTGCCGACCAATTTACCGCTTCTGGTAATATTACTAGAATCTGGTATTATGACAATAGCTTTTTTTTCAGTGTAGGAAGCGGATCGTACGTACCATTTGCATAATTTTACGTTAGAACTAAATGTTCTAATTCGCTGCAGCAAAAGTCTGCAACAAATCCTATTGCCGGTACACAGCAAATGTACATTCAAGCTGCAATCAAAAAGGTTGCTGGGTACAATAATGGGAAAAGTAGATTATAACAAACAAGATACAACAAATTGATAAACGCAAATCAATTTATTAATTATAGTATCACATTTCAATCATACAACAAAAATTTAAATAAAATAAATTGACAAAGTGAGACAAGAAGTTGTTGAGGAAATAACATACCACTGAAGAATAACTTGGAACGTCGGACGGCATCTCCCTCACGCTGCCGTGCTGAGAAAAAACGTCGTTAACAAAAAGTGCCACTTACGCTTGATACCCTATTGAATATGTACTCAGTAATTCAGAATAGTATGAATAGAGATTCTAACCAAAATTGCATAAACAGCACGAATAATTCTGGAGGTTCAACGTCAGCACTATTGCAAAAAAAAAATTATTTTACTGTCGCAATGCGCGCCTTCAATCTCACGAATGGACAAAATAATTACCACGGCAAAAGACCAGAAGAGCAACTCGTATTAGTATCATTATGAAATTTAGGGGGGGGGGGGCTGTTAAATTAATTTTACTGTTTCGGTTTGATCAGACAACGCCGCTTAATTGGATCCCGTTCTCGTCTTGGCTCAACCCCCCAAAATTTTCACTAACCTACAATTGTATGGCAGGCAGTGACCCTTCAGATGCCATTCTGTTTATTCTGCGACAGAACTTCACTGATGATGTGAATAGAATCTACTCTAAATAGGAACTTAATAACAGTCCAGACGAATTAAAACTATGATGTTTTTAGATACACTGTATACATAATTTTTATATTTTATAAATATAAAGCTAACACCCCTCCGATATTCATATCATATTTTCCCGTAAATTAATCGGAGCTATTTTCTAAATATAAGCTAACACCCAGTGGCGTACGCAGGGGGGGGGGGGGGGGGGGGGGGTAAGGGGGCTGAAGCCCCCAAGACCTCAAATTTTCAGGGGCGGAGGGGAAGGGGGAAATAATTTTCAGTCAAACACTCATCAGTGCGAGCCCTCAAAAAAAAAAATCCTGCGTACGCCACTGCTAACACACCTCCGAAATGCATATCTTATTTCCCGTGAATGGGGCGGTTGCACACTTTTGCTGTAAGTGATTTAATAGTCGATTCTAATGCAAAAACCTCCAAAAATAACGATGTCAGCACTAAAAACTTCCAAATAAATCCACTCCTACACGCGATAAACGCTTTTATATGCGCGGGCGTAATGGTGGCTGAGGGTAGTAACAATGGTCGATTCCCATCTACGAGTAACAATACTGTAACTACATCAAGAAGTGACCAATAAGAGAAGAGACTACTTTCATTTGACACCGGTGTCACTAGGTGTTGCGGTACCATTCACTCTGTGAATCATCCTTGTCAGTATAGAAAGAGTGACGAAATTAAGATAGGAATCTCCCATTTTTACTGCCCTCGCAAATAAAAGCGTTTATTGAGTTTAAGAGTGGATTTCGGAAGTTTTTATTGCTGCCATAGATATTTTTCGAGGTTTTTACACCAGAATCGACTGTTAAACCGCTCAAAGCAAAAGTGTGCAACAGCCCCATTGGTCGGAGGGATTTCCCTCAAATTTGGCATGATGATTTCCCTTTCGGTATTTCAATGAGAACCCCCCCCCCCCCCAATCCAATTGAAAAAGTTGTCTGTAAGCGCCGCAATCGAAAGTTGAAATTAAAGGGGGGTTTGGGCAACATTCTCTCGCTTTCTCCCCTCCCTATTTCGCTCGGTGAACGGGATGACGGTCGACTCTTTTTTGTTGATCCTTTGATGTCATATATCTACTCCTGATCGCCTCCGTGAAAGCCCAAAAACCCAAATACCAATCAGACCTCGTTGAGCTCGTGCGTATAGAATATTTCCATTGAGGGACTCTGCTTGGCTCTTGCCGGTTCCGCTGTCCTTTCGTAACTCGTGCGTTCAAATAGATGAAGAGAGAGAGAGAGAGAGAGAGAGAGAGAGAGAGAGAGAGAGAGAGAGAGAGAGAGAGAGAGGGGGGGGGAGGACAAATTCCTGAACCCCCCTGTTAAGAGATCATTCGGAAATGTCCATGCTATACACGAAAGATATCCTTTAGAAGCCTGGACATTTTGTTTTGAAGAGATACGTCTGTGTGAAACTTGACGAAGCAAACACCTGAGAGTACGCTGGTGAGAAATTGTAAATCAAATTCTCCTCCTCCTCGGTGGGGGTTTGGGGAAATGGTTGTCGTTCTTTTTGGCCAAATCCACAAACCTCTCGTAGAAGTAGTGTGCCGCGGCAAGCTCTTTTGCTGATCGAGGAAAGTTGAATCTTGCTTGCCACTCGAAAGTATTTTTCTCCGGATGGAATACCGTTGCGAAAATCGGATATTTCTTGTGCTCGTACGCTGAAATGAATGCCACGCCACTCCGGTCGTTGGTCGTTGCCAATATCTTCCAGTCTTTGTCCAAGTTTCCCTTTGTGAAGTCGTCTGGATAGTTGCACCATCTGGAAATGAACAAAATGACTCATAGAAAATTAAGACGCAAAAAAACCCCCGAGAATTATTGGAAAAAGGTAGTTAGATAAGAATCATGCAAGATTCCGTGCCCCGAGTTTGCAATTTCGACGGTTTTTTCACCATACATCTTTTCTATGAAAAAAAAAAATCAATATTACTAGGATTTATCGAACATGTAATGATACAGAAAGTAAAGAGAACTCAAAAACCAGAAACGTCTTTTTAAAAAGTAATGTCCCCATAAGGGATGTTATAGAGAGAAAAAAACGATCGAAAAGAAACAGGCATTAAATGTTTTAACACTTTCCATGAAGGTCTGAAAATACAAGTAGTATTGTAGTATTGTTAGACTCAGGAAACAGAGTCTTCGTGAAAAATCTTAAACAGTTTTTCATGTATAAGTAATGCCTTTTACTATACGTGACCGAATACTTACAATTAGAAACATCAAAGTGTTACAGGAACCCTTGAGCTTGCGATATTTGCTATCCATAAATTTACTCTTTGATTGTTCCCTTTTTTGTATTTTTTTTTTTTTTTACCGTGTACCTATAATGTACCGATTTGATCTGTACCAAGCCTTTTACAAGGCTAAATCGTAAGAAAAAAATAAATAAAAAAAAATGTAAGTACTATAGACGAATTCCAAACATTTGGGTTTTCATACCATAGTGTGGCCAGTTTGGTTCAAAATCTTTCAAGGGCAAGCACTGAATCCGCGACTTAAAATTCCAACAGATACCTACCCTTCATAAATCAGCAGTATACAGGAATTTTCCATTAAATTGGAATTTTCACACTATTGAGCGGGGGAATTGACTAAAAATCAAGTTTTGAGGCCAAAATGAATTATGTGACCCAAAACACCCCCTACCTTCAAATTCATGACCTTGGTTAGCTTAATATTTTTTGCATTTTGTCTAGCTACGCTCGGCTCGTTGACCATTGTGTGCCGCTGCGCTACTGTCTACGATCTACAAAAGTATTATTTTGAGTTTATCAGTGGTGCAGCCGGGGGGAGGGGAGTCCAGGGGTCTGGTCCCCTCCCTGTTGATATTGAAGTTTCCTCCAAAAAGGACAAATTTTCGCGGTTTATAGGAAGTTTTGACTACTTACACCCCTCCCCGCATGAAAAAAGTTCTATGGCTGCGCCACATAGGTTGATTGTTATTTAAATAGTACACATTTACCACATAATATTTTTGTATCGTATTTTTTTGGCACCACTTCAATTTATGTTTTACCGATGAATTATTTTTAATTAGGTACACACTTACACATGGTTGTGAACAGTGGAGTTGTCCGAGTGAAGGGTTTTGGCGATGGACCTCGGAAGAGACTTGAATAAATTGCTCTTTCTGTAGCCGGACACGAAGTTGATTGGCATATTGACGTATTTTAGATCGCATCGTTTTCTCACGTCTACATCATTATTGGCGAACTGGAAAAGAACTTGGAACCCAAGGCACACGCCATAGACCGGAAAGTACACACCTTTCTCATTCAACTGTTAATGGAAAGACGAGAGAACGTGAATGAAGTGTTGAACTAATAGTCCAGTCGCCGCGTCGTCCAAAAGGGGGGGGTTTTGGGGAAAAAAATTCGGAAAAAGCTGGAATAGGGCTTAAACGACTCTACTAGGTGTCAGTAGTCACGGACAAATTTTTGCACCAAAATCCTGTGGCGGCTTTGGCCGCCATCTTGAAATTAAGGCCTAAAAATCGCTGTTTTTTCGATTTTCGGCGAATATCTCAAAAAGTATCATTTTTTGGGGTAATATACCTCTATTTTAAAATTTAAAGATGAAAAATTTGCAACAAAAAAGGTACTATGCGTTTTTTATTGACGAGCAGCCGTTTCGAAGTTAAGAGCGGTGTAAACATTGACAGTTTTGGAGCGGCGGCGGGAATCCTCGATTATCGGCCGCGCGTTTGCAGGTATCGCGGTAGCAACTTTTCTTGTGACTGTCTTGAGTATTCTATCATTATTGAACGTATATAAGACTACATACTTACTTTTATTTCGTCCTTTTCCTTCAATTAATGTTTTAAAAATAAATATTTAGGAAAATTTGTTGGGCCGCCTATCTTATATAAGTTTGAGGAGCTGCCGGTAAGTACGACACGATTTTTTTTTTCCATTTTTTAAATTATTATGTTCTTCCCCTCAACGGTGGCATGTGAACAATTGAGCTATCGTTGTTCTTCCATTTAAACCTTGGAAAAGTATCGATCGCTTGGCGGTTCAATTGAGCCGCCTAAAGATCGATTCTTTCGCATGTGTTGGAATGGTGGATGATTCGATTTATTGAAAACCCGTGCCGTCGCTGTTTCACCGCTACCTACGAAAAATATTATTCTATGGCCAAGTGCTGTGTCTTCGCTCTTCCTGCTTTCCAAGAATAAACTCAGTTGCTAACTCGTGAAATCTCATCTTCTAAGGCGCCGCGCAACTCATAGACGCGGAGCCAGCTTTTGCGGATGCGAGGGATCCAAGGATTTCTTATCAATATTATTCTCTCGTCAGCAATAATTTTTGAAAGAATTCCTCTGATTAATCCCTTCAATGTTCTTGGACATGTTTAGTCTTCTCACCCTCAGTTTTTCTCTGTCGAGAACTCTGGGCGGTCGTACATCCGACGCGATTAATTATTATTAAGTTCGTTTCATGGGGGAAAATTTAAAAATTGTATGTCATGTATTTTTAAAACTCAACATTTTTAAACTCAGAAATCAGTCATCTATAAGATTTTTAATCCTGTAGAAAGGAAAATTGACCTGAGAAATGTGGTACACGTAATAGACGGCGGTTTTCTCATTCATAAAATCGTCTGGCAACAGCGAGAGTTAAAATATGATATTGTAAACAGGTACATTGATTACGTCAAACGTCATTATTCGCCCCAATCAATCATAGTTTTCGATGGTTATCCAGAAGACGCGACCGTTAAAAGTACTAAAACGGCTGAGCGCCTGCGCAGATCAAAAATTTCCTACTCGGCAGAGATCCGCTTTGACGAAAATGTGAGATCATCCGTATCGTAAGGAAAATTTTAAGCAATGAGAAGAATAAATGCCGACTCATAACAATGCTTTGCGCTCGATTCACTGAAAACGGCTATGAAGTTAGGCATGCGTTAGAAGACGCTGATACGTTAATTGTGAATTCTGCGATCCAAGCGTCAAATGACTCTGGACCAGTAGTGATTGTAGGAAAGAGTCTGACCTTTTAATCATAATGACAGCTTTATGTAAATCTCGTAAAAATATTTTATTTTTAAAGCCTGGAAAAGGTAAGGTCAAAGAAAAATTGTACGAGCCAAATTTAGATCACAAGTTAAAAAGAAACATATTGTTTTTACATGCTTTCACAGGGTGTGATACTACATTACTACATCCTCAATTTTCAGACAGACAAAATGAAATGTTTCAACCTTTGGAAAAAGACACAAAATTGCAGACGGCGGTTGGAATTTTAAAAACTCAAATGTTTCCCCAGAAGATATTGAGTCAGCTGGACAACAATTTTTATTCCCTCTTTACGGTGCTAGATAAAGACATCTACACTTTGGACGAACTAAGATATCAATTTTTTTCTCAGTCAATTACTAAAACTTTCCCAAATTTGGCAACGTTACCACCAACCAGTGATGCAGCACGTTTGCATAGCTTTAGAACCTATCATCAAATACAAAAGTGGTATGGTAATAAAAAACCTGCGACTGAATGGGGTTGGCAAGAGTCTAAAATCGGCCTTTTGCCAATCCCAATGTCGCAGGAATCTGCTCCACTGGAGCTTTTGAAGCTTATTTCATGCAAGTGTGCAAAGGGGTTGCAGTACCACTTATGTGGGTGTCGTAAGGCAGGGTTAGTATGTTCTGTATTATGTAAGTCTTGCCATGGATATTCATGCTCAAATGTAATAGAGATTCTTTCATCGGATAATGAAAATGACGAGGACGACCTGGATTGAATGACAGATTGATATGTTTTTTACACTTGTAATACACATAATATTAGAAAAATATTCTTCAATTATTTTTAAAACTGATTTCAGTATCCAATTTTCTACCGTTGCACAGTATTCCCTTTTTTTATCATTTTTTTAAAAATTTATACAATGAATTTTATACTTATTTTATAGTATTTTTATCTGTTTCAATTTTGCACAGATTAATTGTCAATAAATAACTTTGAATTTCAGCGATCGTACATAAAAATTTAATCATAAGACACCTTATTATAAAGCATAAAAAATAGTGAAATTACTCTTTATCTTTTATTCTCCTTTTTTTGCATTCTCTTTGATTTCAAGCTTGGACTTATTGGTGAAGAGGGCTGAAGAAGGGGTAGGTGGAATGGTATGTGTTTGAAATGGGAGTGAAAGAATGGAGGGAGGAGGGCAGGGCATGGTAAGGAAGTAGGATGAGTGAATTTATAAGAAACCAATGGGAATAGGAGAAGGAGAGAGAGAGAGAGAGAGAGAGAGAGAGAGAGGAGGAGAGAGAGGAGAGAGAGAGAGAGAGAGAGAGAGAGAGGATCGGATGAGTTTTCAATGTAAGTGCTTGCACCACTTTAGGTTTGATTGTGAGTAATATTTTGTTTTATGAGCACAAAAAATTGAACTGAAGGAGAAAAAGTCAAGTAAAACTATTTACTTAGTCCTTAAAAGGTTCAATGGTGATAAAATACTCAAAACAGTTACTATAGAAAGAAGTGCTACCGCGATACCTGCAAGCGCGCGGCCGATAATCGAGGATTCCCGCCGCCGCTCCAAAACTGTCAATGTTTACACCGCTTTTAACTTCGAAACGGCTGCTCGTCAATAAAAAACGCATAGTACCTTTTTTGTTGCAAATTTCTTCATCTTTAATTTAATATAGAGGTATATTCCCCCAAAAAAGTGATACTTTTTGAGATATTCGCCGAAAATCGAAAAAACAGCGATTTTTAGGCCTTATTTTCAAGATGGCGGCCAAAGCCGCCACAGGATTTTGGTGCAAAATTAGTCCGTGACTACTGACACCTAGTAGAGTCGTTTAAGCCCTATTCCAGCTTTCTCCGAATTTTTTCCCGAAAAAAGTACCTGGCGACTGGACTATAAGTTCTCTAGTTTAAATTGTGCCTTTTAAAAATTTTATTTTCGCATTTTAATCTTTTAACAATAAGCGACGGAATAAAATTCTACACACAATAAATAAAATTTAAAAATTTAAAAAAATAATTTTATATGTAATGTATTTTATTTTTTTTTTGTTTTTTTTTTTTTTAAAATTTTTATCATTTATTTTTAATTGAGTAATTTTTAATTTAACTTAATTAATAAGTAAAATAATGAGTCAATGGTGTAACCTTCTACAAATGCAATTATATCACTTTCTCTAATATAAACAAATATGAAAACTGTTGTTTCTGCTCTCATCGCACAGCGGCTCGAAAAATGGATTTTTCCGGACACAATTTTACGGAAAAAAATTAAGACTGTGAGCAACAAATATCACTTATAACGTTGTGAAAGCATTCATTTCAAAGCTTCAAATGAGTCAAATGACATGGTGTTTGCTCAAAAATATATTAACTCTAAAGTTTTTTTAAAGCTAAAAACCCAACTTTTTTTTCTGGATAAATCCAAGTTTCGATTCAATGTGCGTCACCTGAAATTCTCTTCGAATGCTGGGTTTTGATGCTGAGCATTAACTCTGTAACTACCAGACATAGGCGGGCCGTATATCAGGGGCTAAGGGGGGCTATAATCCCTCACTTTGTTTGGACGGAGGGGCTAAAAATCGGGAAAAAGTCATCACTTGAGACTTGAGAAGCAAAACAGAAAAAAAAAGGTCATAACTTTTCAGCCCCCTTCACTTTTTTTGGTCACGGTTAGCCTATGCTACTAGAGTTTCAGGTTACTAGAAAACATCAAAGAGCTTAAACTCGCTCAAATTCAGTGGGTAGTTAAATATTCGTACTCCGCAGTGTTCATGTTGCCTATACCGGTAATTGAAGGCGCTCAATGAGAACTTTTTTTGCAAGTTTTATTTTGACTAGTTTTATCAATGAGAGATAGATGTAAGAAATAAACTAACTCTGGTATTAAAAAGCCTAAACAGCAAATACTAGACTGAACTATGAATCTGACGAGAGTCCCTTGATGGAAATATTGTTAGGGAGTGTCGACATGTCGCCTAATGCATTTGAGAGGGGTCGACCGCGTGAATGGAATGCATTCGAAGGTTAAGGTCAACAGTGGACCAGTGGTGGATAGGCGAATGCGATTCCGGTCCATTCCCATACGTTCCTCTTCTTCTATTTCCTCTCATCGACTCTTTCATGAGGAGTCTTCGTTGTCGTCGACTCCTGCTCACCTCCGAGAAAGCCTAAAACCAACGACCAATTACAACTCGTTCAGCTTGTGTCGGTACTCCTTAACAATATTTCCATCAAGGGGCTCTAAATCTTACCTCCAGCGCAATGCGATACATATACTTCGAGGTAGAATAGTAATTATTTGTTCCTGAAAAGTGTGCACCACCCCCGGAATCAAAAATCCATTTATGGACTCGGCAACTTTTCTGAAAGAGAACAGAGTAGCCGTGGTTCCGATTATTATTGATTCGAAAGTGAGCTGTAATTTTTGGGGATGAAAATGATTTTCGTGTTCAAGCAAATGTATTTGCGCGTAGACCGTTTAAGTGATAATACATATATGACTCGGAAAAAGTTTTCTGTAAGATTTCGATCACTTATGCATTAACGCACTGATATTGAAGGCACGAGTGAAGGTATTTCTCCCTATTGTTGAATAATCTTTTCACTGAAACAGAAAGCTCGAGCTTTATTACAAAAACAAAAAAGCAAAGGCTTGAAAAAGAGTCGTCGAAGTTAGATTGCCTGCAGGTACAAGAGTCTCTTTAATAGGTTTATCGTGCCCTCGGAAGAGAACCATCATCTTTGATAGTATACATACAGATTTTCTTATGGGTTCCGGTCGAAATTGATCGTATCAATTTAGCTATAAAATTGATCTTTCAATATTTATCGATGAAATTTACTGACGTTGTTTTTAGTTTAAATTTTGTTTTTCTTTTTAAAATTTCCTGTAATACTCCTCGCTTTTCCCGATAAATATTGGGATCACTCTGCCTCCCGGGACTTTCAATTGCCTTGACATAGCCGGAAGCAATATAAGAATCAAATCCAGGATAAGATTGCTTCAGGAAATCCTCAAGCTCTTGGGTTACAATTCCGATGATTGGTCGCTGCGTTATACATGATCCTAACTGTGATAAAGCGCATAAGATAAACAGTCGCCCCAACATCTGAAACCATGAAACGGAAATGCTGTTTGAATATGCCGATAAACAGATATCATAGTATCGTCTCCCCTCTATGAAGTAGGTATGACTTAAAAAAAGCCAACTTTTGACTGAACTTTAGGACCTTTGCAAACTCTTGCTACAAATTCTATACAAATAGAGGGTTTCATATTGTGCAAACTCGCGTGAGAACTACATTGTAAGCATCGAAACGTCTAAAAAATTTACAAAATTAAAAAAAAAAAAAAAAAAAAAAAAAAAAAAAAAAAAAAAAAAAAAAAAAAAAAAAAAAAAAAAAAGCATTTAACAAAAACATAAGTTTCGGTCGAATGGTGGAGTTCCAACCAGTGGTGGGGGTTTGGGGGAGGCAAGTGAGGCAGTGCCTCGCCTGATTTAGAAAGAAGGGGGAGGAGAAAAAAAATCATCTCTAAAATCACATCGAAAAAAACTCACTAGAATTCCACGATTCCGCGTGTGATTCTTTGCTAAACACGCTGGCACTGTGAAATACTCTTTTTTCCCGTGTTATAACTGGGGAAGAAATCTATGAAGCCTGTGACACTGATTTCAAAACGTTACGATAAAGTGGGCAGTAAAGTGGCCCCAATCAAAAAACATCCCCCCCACCCCAAATGGAGCTTAGGATGTTTCCTGTCAGATGTCGGTTTGCGTGCATTGGTTTTGGCACTTTCCCATATACATTAGGAAGTTCATTTTTTGTAGAACCGACAAGATCAATTTAAAAGAAAAAAGTTAAAAAATTTGAAGACCATACAGAAGATTTTGAATCAGTAATTTGCAATCCAATAAAGTTGGCCACACGAATGAGGGAAAAATGCTTAGACTATAGTTCAGATAAAGGAATGTGTCAGGTATAAGTTAAAATTTGGGAAAGGGAAAGGGAAAAGGGAAAGGTATACCTACAGGTCAATTACAGGGTGTACCATACCGCACCCGGATAGGGCATTTTTCTCGAAAACTACTGAACCAAATGATTTGAAACAAAAAAGTCAGATAGGGAACCAACCCCAAAATCGTCCGTTTTGATATTTTTAAAATCCCCGATAGCCCTTGGGGGGGGGGGGGGTGTTCAAAAACATTTTTCAAGTTTTCTCAAAAAAGACTCTAATAAAGGTATCAAAAAAAATTCATATTCGTAAACTAGAGGCAATTGGCGATATTTTTTCTTCCCTAATTTAATTCCAAAAACCTCAAAAAATTCATTAATAGGGGCTTTTTTAAAATTGCTAGAATCGGCCCTTTGTGACCACTCTGTTCACAATTTCTCAAAATTATTCCAGATTCTGAAAGAAAGATAACAGATTTGACAGATTCTTTCTGGTTCCTTTCGATTGGTGTGCCACATGTTACCTTTAAAATGAAACAATAAGGTTTTTTGCGAAATCTTGAAGCTTCAATTGCAGAAATGGCGCTATTCCATGGTTTGAGCCAATTATACCCCAAAATTTTGATTTCGCAAAACCCCCCATTTTTTCACTTTAAGGTAACATGTGGCACATCAATCGAAAGCTCTTGATCTGACCTTTCAGAATCTGAAATAATTTTTGAGAAATTGTAAACAGGGTGGTTACAAGGGGCCCATTCAAAAAAATTCCAAAAAGCCCCTATGACTCAAAAAACTTGGAGTTTTTCGAAAAAAAAATTTCGAGAGCAAAAATGTTGCCAATTGCTTCTAGTTGACCCCCTAAAGGCTATAGGGGGGTTTTAAAAAAATCAAAAACGGAAAATTTGGGGTTGGTTTCCTGTCTGACTTTTTAGTTTCAAATCATTTGGGTTTAGTACTTTTCGAGAAAAATGCCATCCGGGGGTATCAGGCGGAAATTAGGAATAAATCAATAAAGTATTTTAAAATTATCACCTCATGGTAATGAAAATTCCACTTACCCTCTCAATTTTTTAAATTAATTGCTTAAAATGTCACTAAGCTGCTTAGTGAGAAGTTGTACGTTTAGTGATCCAGCCTTATCTCCTCACAAAACCGTATTCACTGGCAGACGAGAAGTGTTAATTATAATGCAGCCTTAATAAGTGTGTGGCCCGTGTCTTCAGCAAGAGACAGCTATACAGATACTCAAGAATCTCATTCCATAATGATGTTTGATCACTCGCAAGGATTAATGCTTCTTAATCCTTTTATCACAGCCCTTTCGTCCGATTTTATAATCGCCGACGGTATGCAAATCCACGCGATTATGAGTATTCCAATCCCAAGGGTAATCCATGCCATTGAGATTTCCCAGTCTGCTCATAAGAAGATCTCGTAATGTTGCCAGTTAATAAATCACATTTGATTTTTAACCTCTGAGACATTAAGTGGATCGATACAATGCATAACCGAATACGAATTTTTCTATCACTTTCGGTGAAGTGTAAGAATGACCAAAGTATAATTCTTATGAGGCAACTCAGCGATTCATTTCATTGATAAATAAATCTGTTTTTGCGCACTGCGTTTAAAAAAAATACATGTGCGTATCATGATTCATTGACATGCGAATCGACAAGCTATTAATATTTTTTAGGGTTTAAATTAGTTAAGTTTGACTCTCAAATGTATAAGCTGACACTTTACGTAAACTTAGGGAGGAGGCGGGGCTCACTTGGATGAGATAAATTTCACTCTCCCCCTTTTGAATAAAACTTAATATTGAATCACCCTTGCTGCGGAGCGAGTTGCTTGAAGTTAACCGCTGATATACATATGAGTACTTTAGTTTTGTGACATAAATTTAAAAAATCTTGCTAAAAATTTCCAACCATGCTTAAGATGCAGGTGCCAGGTAATGCAGCTCGGCGAACAAAAATTTTCGGATGTAAATTTTTATTGCAACTTCAAAAAAAAAAAGGGAAAAAGAAAAATTAGACCAAGAAAGAAATATGAAGCACGGGAAAAAAAATGTCACATACACATCCTTTACATAGTATAATTTAAAAAAAAAAAAAATAGATTCATGTCTTCTTAAAGTATGTAATTCGGAGACTTTTGGCGGAAAACTGGAATTTGCTGGCATTCGCGGTGTAACTGTCCGATTTAAATGATTCGTAGCTCTAAATTTAAACAGCTTCGTGCCTATAGTTAGCGAGCGAGAGGTTGTTGATTTTGGTAGGACCCCTCACCCTCCCCCCAAATATGCAATTTTTGGCTGAAAAGCCTTTCTCGGAAGCTTCTGGTTCGATTCGATCGAGTTTCTCATAAATCGATCCTGCTATTTGATATCAATGATTTTGGTGTATAATTTTTGGCCGAGGGGCTTCCACCCTCTTTATAGTTCAAGGGAACGAAACTGTTCGGGTTGAAATAGACAATGATTCTGCCTTTACGTTCTACCGATTTTCATAGTTGAAAAGCTTGGTCGGCAAAACTATAATAGATTTGAAAAGATATAACTCTTCGCAAAATGCGAAAAAACCTTAAATGTTCAGATCGAAATTGTGCGATAAGTTCTAGATCTTTATTGATGGTTTCGGTTTGTACCTATTGCAATGAAATCGTCTCTTCGGTATAAGAATGGTGTAAAAATGTTCTGGTACTGTGTGAAAGGTTCATAAGGATGCTTGCCTTAAAGTGATTCCAAGCGCAACTTTTCCAAATTTCAATCTGATGGATAAAGCCACTACCTAACTTCGATTTTGGGAAAAGTCGTGTGTTTTCTTAGTATTTTAAATTGAATCCAAAGAAAAAGCGCAAATTTCAATAGTGTCAGCATCAGAGAATTTTTTTTTGGATTTTTTGAGCCAAAAGCGCGCAAAATTGGTTTAGAATTAAAGCCGTAAATTATGAAATTCCTTTTGCCATAAGCTTAGTGAGTGATGAGTGAGTAAGAGTGATAATATGTAAATCTGCCTCACCCGCACTCATTGATGCTTATGGGAATTTTCGTATTTCATAATTTCCGGCTTTATTTTTGAGTGTTTCAGCTTGAAACTTTCTGGGTGTCTTCCTGAAGTATGCTCGCAGATGCCGACGTTCCTCAAATGTGTGGTTACAGCCTAAATTCGCCAATTTCACCAAAAAAACTGTCGACTTTTTGAGCAACGCGAGCTACAAGTTCTTTTGGAGCTATCCATCGGATTGAAATCTGGGAAAGTTTCGCTCGGAATCACCTAATCAATGAAAGGCGATAGATTCATTTAGTGATGATACCATTGCATATATTTATACGATCTATCGCTTTGTGACCAAGCAAACCACCCCTTCCTCAAACTGTTGTCTGGCTGAGCGGGGGTTGATTTGTTTGGTCTCAAAGCGATGTATCGAGGCATCGTTGCTTCGTGACGTCACACTGAATGAGTCTACAGGCCGAACCATGAATCCAGTAAATAGTGGCAGAAAATTCGAGTGAATCATCCTTCCACTTATGGACTTCTTATTTCGCTGTGTGCCACTCGATCATTGAATTAAAGAGCTTGATTCAAAATGGGGTTTTTCTCCCCCCCACCGATTTTTCTGAAACTTTGTATTTTGATAGTACTTGATGTAAGTAGTCTTTTTTTTCAAATAAAGTTTTTCCAAAAATAATTAGGGGAGGAGTTACAGTGTTGCAAAGTTGCACCTTTCAAAAATTCATAACTTTCGCGTAAATCATCCGATTGAAACGCGGTTTTCACCAAAAGATGCGGATTGTAAAGCACTTTTATGTCATCTAAACGAAATTCAATTTCAATAATTTTTGACTTAGTTATCGTCATTTTTGTGATTTTTAGGCCACTCACAATCTACTTAAAGTGAAATAAAAAAAAATGGTATTTTTGATTTTGACCGGGTTGAAGTATGTTAATCCTCTTTAAATTCTGCGTAAAATGAGCCCAAGCAGAATGCAGGGCGATTTTTTGTTCCGGAGTTATGCATTTTTTAGTAAGCGAAAAACGAGTTTTTTAGGGTACCCATGAGCGTTCGATAGATAGGCTCAAGTCAAATAAATGGAAACTGTATTTTTTGATTTTGACCAAATTGAAATATGTTATTTCTACTTAAATTCTGCGTAAAATGAGCTCAAGCAGAATGTGGGGCGATTTTTAGTTGCGGAGCTATGCGCGTTTTAGTAAGCGAAAGTCGAGTGGTTGAGGCTACCCGGGCTACCCACGTCTTTGAGCCTCTCCATAGAACGCTCGACTTTCGCTTACTAAAACGCGCATAGCTCCGCAACTAAAAATCGCCCCACATTCTGCTTGGGCTCATTTTACGCAGAATTTAAGTAGGAATAACATATTTAAATTTGATCAAAATCAAAAAATACAGTTTTTTTATTTGACTTGAGCCTATCTATCGAACGCTCATGGGTACCCTAAAAAACTCGTTTTTCGCTTACTAAAAAATGCATAACTCCGGAACAAAAAATCGCCCTGCATTCTGTTTGGGCTCATTTTACGCAGAATTTAAAGAGGATTAACATACTTCAACCCGGTCAAAAAAAAAAAATACCTTTTTTTTTTATTTCATTTTAAGTAGATTGTGAGGGGCCTAAAAATCACAAAAATGACGATAAACTTAGTCAAAAATTATTGAAATTGAATTTCGTTTAGATGACATAAAAGTGCTTTACAATCCGCATCTTTTGGTGAAAACCGCGTTTCAATCGGATGATTTACGCGAAAGTTATGAATTTTTGAAAGGTTCAACTTTGCAACACTGTAACTCCCCCCCTAATTATTTTTGGAAAAACTTTATTTGAAAAAAAAGACTACTTACATCAAGTACTATCAAAATACAAAGTTTCAGAAAAATCGGGGGGGGGGAAAAAAAAACCCCCATTTTGAATCAAGCTCTTTACTTTGGCATTTGTACATTACGATTAAGTTTCACATCTACTAACCTATGCCCCTCGGGTGCTAAAGACGCGAAAGGCACTCGAAAGGTGCGTGGCGACCTCACCTTCTTGCTAGGGATTTGAACTTGGCTTGGTGGCTACCACCACTTATGATAAGATGCAAATAATTCATTTTTTTCGTTGTCTAATGATTGCAGTGAGTTTACTTTCAGATACACAAAAAAAAAAAAAAAAAAAAAAAAAAAAACAAGCAGGGAAAATTCCAACACGCAGGTGTTGGAAAAGCGTGCCACTAAAGTCTGAACAGCTTTAATGCTTTTGCTAGCAATGATAATTCATCAAAGAGGAACCATGTGACATGGAGCTGATCTCGAGAAAATTGAGCCCAAAAGTTGAAGAGCTAGCATTTAAAAAAAAAACGCGGAATTACTTACGTTTTGATTTCATTCAACTACCGTGTTATGTTTTTGCATTTAAACCCGGAAAAGTGGAATTTTCTATGCAGGAAAGGTACCTACTTAATTTTTAGCGTTTAAAGTGACTTGGTTCCTTTCTTCTTTTTTTTTGGCATAATCACGAAAAACGAATCTCTAAGAGAAACCAAACGGCAGAGTTGGTTTACACTGTTGATTTTTTAAAAATCTGTTAATCCGGACTTAAGTCCGTTCCCAATTCTAAAAAGGGAAAACCAAGTCGGAGTTGGTTCCTTACGTGACTCGGATTAAGGTCTAAGAAAAAGGAACCAAGTTCTCATTTTATTTCATCACATGGACAATGACTTCAATGAGGCTTCAATGAGGAAATAGTTGTTATTAGAAGAAGCACTTGTTGCTTCGAGATTGAGTATTGCTAGGTCTATCAATCAATAACTCAATTTTATAAAAAATGTCAAGTTCTTTTGTGACAAGTGCTGTCCAATTGAGCTGATTTGGTGAGAAATGATGAAAAAAAAAAAGATCAGATGTATCTATAAGGAGATGAGTAAAAGGCGTTGTTTTTTGTGTTCGTTTTTTGTTTTTTGGTTTTCAAAACTTTGGAGGGCTCTAGCTCAGAAGAAAAAACATTTGCAGCACATATTCGTGTAGGAAAAAAAAGCCTTATATATGTGTTGACCCCAAAAATACACTCCATAATTTTGGCACTTAAGTTTTGAAACCCCTATATTCTTGATATTTTGCCCCCCCCCCCACCCTTCACAGAACACAACATCTTGACCATGCAAATTTTTAAAATCACAATTTGACTGTAGAGATATTTTCTTCCCCCCCCCCCCTTTCAACGAAAAAGGGGAAAATGGATCGCCTATCTTTGATGTTCGTCGTATGCGCGTGCAGAGATTGTTCGGCTTTACGACTGCCATTTTGGTTTTCTTTATAATGCGTTTTTGGGTTTAAATGGATTTTTTGACTATTTGATGCCGCCAATGAAATTTTTCAGGCGATTTTACAAAAAAATCAAAACTCTATAGCGCTGTAGCAAAAGTTTGCAACAAACCCATTGAAAGCTGAAAAGAGAAAATTATTTGATAAGGCTTGATCTTTTTTTCCCACATAAAGTATAGACAATAGATATTTCTAAATCCCTCCACCTTTTAAACGGCTTGTTCAGGGGTCAAAAATGAGGTTGCGTTCTTTTGAAGTCAAAAAGTGTCATATTCGGAAAAGCCGTGATTCTAAAGAATAAACAGTTTTTTTTTTTTTTTTTTCCGTTTTAGGTGCTGTCAGCACTTGTTGCGATTGTCACGATGTAGATATGTAATATGTATAAATGGAACACTTGCGAATTCATGAAAAAATAATCCTTTAAAATACAGAACTAACCATTTCAGGTGCCCTTTACACGTCAAGCATTCTAGGGGTATAGATTATAGTAGGTGTGGAGGTTTAAGACGTTTGTGGATTTTAATTCCCCCTCTCCCCATTTATTTTGTTGAAAAGTATCGAAAGTTTTCAGTTAAAACTAAGCCTATAACGCATTGTAAAATGATTTTTTTTCTTTTCCGTGGGGCGATATCATTTTTCGTTTTGGAAAAGCAAAGTTTCATATGGACCTATAATTTTCCCAAAAATTTTAAGAGGCTTCCAGTAAAAAAAACTGTACACGCGAGAAACTTTTTTGGATAGGTAAATAAGTTATTCCAGAGTCAATTCCATAGCCGCAGGGAGGAGGCTGTCCAGGGGTGGAAGACACGCGACAGCCCCTCTCACTTTTTAGAGCTATTAATGCGAATTTTAAACCCCCCCCTTTGTTCTGGATTTTAAAAACCCTTTTTTTTAACAAAACGCCCAAAAATTTTCCCCAAAAATCCCTTGATTCCATCGACGCTCATTAAGGGGTTTTTAATTTGCCGATCCCCCAGAATTTCAAATGTTTCCAATGACCAAGACCTGTTTAGTGTGACGTCATGAAAATAATTGGTTCCAAAAAAAAGGGTCCGTCTCACTCGCTCTCGTGGGTTTTCCCATATGAAATACGATCCAAATTTTCAAATACAAGTGCTAGTAAACAACAAATTCTTTTCACCAGTTGTGTTTATCACACCCTTGGGTTCCACGTCCCTTATAAAAATTTCCGATTTTTTCAATGAATTTTCCGATATGATATATATTCCCGCGCTTTATTTCCCATAAAAAAATCGAAATTTTATAGAGACAATCGGGATTCGTGTAGATTCAAGAGCGCTGACTATAGCAACGATAGGTCTTATGATTGAAAAAAGACGAAACCCCATCTATGGTTCTATTTTTACAGTTTTAACAGCCACTTTGTTCTCAGTGATAAAATGTGAGCTCGCTACCACAAAAATTTTTGAAAAAATCGCGCAACAATGCACAATCACAGCTATACGAAGAAAGTCCTATGTTTTTTCCCTTTTCACACTCACAGTTTCTTTGAGCACAACATTCTAGGATATAGGCTCTCAGCACCATCACGACATGTGTTATCCCCGAACAAAAGCTTCGATACGAAGAGAAGTTAGAATGATTGAGTGTCATGGCGGTGATACTCCCATAAGAGACCGTGAGTAAGACGAGGACAAAACGTAGAACATCTTTCGGTATAAGGTGATTGTAAATTCGCTTGTGATCTTTTAGGAATTATGTTAGAGTGAAAAATACTTTCAGGTACGTGGGAAACTAATGGTGCAATAAAATTTGAGAAAACTGTGCTTTAACTAGCATGAATATGCGTTCGAAAATTTTGGGTCTGATTTCTTATAGGTAAATCAACGAGAGTGAGCGAGATAGAGCATTTTTTTGGAACCTATTTTTATGGTGACGTCATCACTAAACAGGTCTACTAAAGGATATGAATGAGCCCCTCTCTTTTTTATACCCCCCCCCCCCCCCTCTTCATCAATACCTCGCCGTCACTTTTTTTCGATACCGTCGTCAAAATGATGTTGACACTTTTATGAGTCCTCAGACCCTCCGAGATCCGAGACACAAAGCCTCTCTAACACCCTCTCTCCCCACACATTCACAAATATTTCCCCTTAATGAACCGTGAAGAAATCTCGTGACCGGTGGAGCCCAAAACCGAGGGGCAAAGAGGGTTTCTGTGAAGGATGTTTCCCCCCCCCCTCCTGCCTTGGAATTTTGACTCATAGGTTGGCACAAATGACTTAGGTTGCTGGACCTGTATGGAATTCTCGTTTGAAGGAATTCGACTTTGACGCTTAATAACTTATTGGGAAAATTTAAAAGGGAAAACCAAAACTTTTACAATTTTAAGAAAAAAGACGCCGAGACCTCCTGGATTGCAGCAATAAATTAACGATTAATGAAACCAGTTTTTAAAAAAACACGTTTTTAAATTTTTTAAACCTTTTCCCCCCAAGGTTTTGCCATAAGCAAAGCATGCAAACCCATATTTAGATATGAAAATGAAAACAAAAAGCGTACCGTACATATACGGCACGCTTAAAAAAAATTAGATATGAAAACGAAAACAATAAGCGTACCGTATATTAATATACGGGACGCTTAAAAGTTACAAACTTACATATTTAAAAAAAATTAAAAATTTTTTTATTAACAAAAAAAAAAAAAAAACAATAAAATTTTCCCCGAAGAAACCAGTGGCCAATAGTAGTACACCTACGTCCTACACAGTCTGGCTACAAGTTCTGTCATCGAAATCCCGTTTTTTTTCTTTGGTGCATTTTTATGCAATAACCCTTCCAGATTAGTAGAACCCCCATATGTCCTGAAAGTACACAAAACCTACAAAATGTTCTAGACTGCGATCAAATATTGCCTTTGCATTTTTTATATCAGACGTGAAACTTACGCAACAGATTTGACCAAGATACCTTATGTACTTTCTACGTTGGGGGGAAAATTTGGGAGATAAGGATGATTAGCAAGTAAGGGACTAGATCGGTATTCGTTAGACGTGTCAGTGTGTCACTCTCGTCGTTTGTTTTTTACATTTCATAATCATTTTAGTGCTGATTTGAAGGCGCCATCCAAAAAAAATCTTTGATGGCAGCAATCGTACAGCCTCAGCAGCGCGGGAAATTCCTATTGAAACTATAAGAAAAGCGATTGATGAGTAGCCGGATCGTTTGAACCACTGTGTCTAAGCCCAAGACGGGCACATTGAGTGACATTTTATTCGTGAGTTTACATCTTTCTTTGTAAAAACTTTAAATACAAGTTAGATTTTCTTAATTGACATCATTGTTACTCGTTTCTATACTGTTTTTGAAAAAGTCAAACGCACCCTTCCTCTGCGCAAGCTATCTTGAAAAAGTCATGCAGCTTGGTAATTTTGATGCCTGATTCAAAGGATTTAAAATGCAGAATTTGTAAATTCCATCGATACCATTTATTTGTGAGTTTACATCTTTGTTTGTAAAAATATGAAATACAAAGTAAGATTAGTAGGGGAAAATACAATTTCCCCCTACTAAGATTTTCTTACTTGACATCATTGGTACTCGTTTCTGTACTGCTTTTAAAAAAGTCAAACCTCGTCTTTCTGTGCAAGTTATCTTGAAAAAGTCATGCAGCTTAGTAATTTTGATGCCCAATCCACAGGATTTAAAATGTAGAATTTGTAAATTCCATTGATACAACGTAGTAGGTTTTTTTTTTGTACTTTCAAGATATATGAGGTTTTTATTCTGGTCTTTGGACGGTATATTGCATAAAAACGGGGAGGAATGGCGGTATCTCGACTGACAGAACTTATGGCTATACATATGGACTGTATTTACATTATAACTTAGACTCTTGCAGAGACACCAAGACCAGGGCATCTGCTTTTTAAGAGATACGCTTGAGTAAAAATAGTGGTGGCAAATTGCTGACTGTATGCGGGAGCGAAGTTGTAGATCAACTCTCTTCTTCCTCCCGCTGGTCAGCAAAATGGTTATCGTTCATTTTAGACTGCTCGACGAACCAATCGTAAAAATAGCGTGACGCAGCGATGGCGTCGGCGGAGCGAGGGAAGTTGAATCTACTATGCCACTCGTAGATGTTCTTCTCTGGGTGAAACTGGACTCCGAATACGGGGTGCTTCCTGTGCTCAACGGATGAGATGAATGGTGCTGTATTCTCGTAGGTGGTAGTTGATAGGATTCTCCAATCCTTCCCCAAGTTCAGCTCATTGAAATCGTCGGGGTAGATACACCAGCTGAAAAGTGTTTATCTAAATTCTGATAAATTTACTTTTTATTACGTCAGCATGAATTCAGGCCCTTTTGACTATGGTTTTTTTTTTTTTTTGTTTTTTTTTGTTTTTTGTTTTTTTGTTTTTTGTTTGTAAATTTTTAAAAACGGATGTTGCCTATATCCTCAAAGGACAATTTATTTGAAATTCGCAGTTCAAAAAAAAAACATTACCATCCCACATTTTTTCAACATAAATAAGATAATATAAAAAACTTTTTTTGCAATTTGATAATGTGAGGGGTCACAGCAGTCAGTTGAAAAATTTTTACAAAAAAGTCCAAACGCCCCCCTAACTCGAAACGAAATGGTTTTTTTTGGGGGGGGTGCAAGTAATGAATGCCAATATTGTTATATTTTGGATTCCTAATTCCCTCCAAAAATCCTCAAGGGCTATAGTTTTTGACGACTGAACATATTTTAATTTAATTCCTTGGGGTTGAATTATGTATAGGAAGTTCGGTCAGAATTCGCTCAGTTTACTCGTTCTAGCTAAATATGTAGTGGACACGTAGTCTGGAACACCCAGTATTGTTTTTTTTGATTCATTACATGCATATTTCTATCTAAATAAAAGAGGTTATTCCAACCTATTATTGTGACTCGCTTAAAGAAGAACTCGCTGCTGTAAGAAAAATTGGTGCGGTTGTGGAGTGATTAACAGCGCCGTTATATGTATTTAATTGACTCAGAAAGAGGAGACGTGATGTAAGAGCATTTACCTACTTTTCTTAACGCTTAGCATCCAGGCGCTTAAAAATGTAGCTTTACATACTTTTCTTGATTGCCAGAATAAAAGTATAAAGCCGCGCCTTCATTTTTGTTTGATTGCAACATTCAGTGCAGTGGACACGCGAGAAATATTATCACATAGAGGAACTTGTCTTCCTCTTCATTTCTTTTTCTCTCTCTCTCTCTCTCTCTCTCTCTCTCTCTCTCCTCTCTCTCTCTCTCTCTCTCTCTCCTCTCTCCCCCTCCCTCTCTTTCTCTCTCCGGCCATTTTAAAAGCGTTATGAGGGGAGAGAGAGAGGGAGAGAGAGAGAGAGAGAGAGAGAGAGAGAGAGAGAGAGAGAGAGAGAGAGAGATTTCTTCATGCAATGTGGGTCGTGGTTCCTAACTGTGCAGTGGTGGCTCGTGAACGATGCATTATAGTTTTTCTCCTGTTAAGATCTATGCAAAAGTATTTATTTCTTGGGGGTATGATAAGACTATTGAGGATCGATTCTTTCCCATGAAGTTAAATGGGGGATTCATCGATCTTCTCAAAATTCATGAGCTACCAAGGCCAATTTTTCAAAATGATGATTGAAATAGCTACAATAACCAAAAAGTTGTTTCGGATTGCAACAGCTTCATGACGTAAAACCATCAACAAGGTATACAAATAAAGAGACTGATACATGTCTTAAGTCCTTTCCCAAAGTATGACAGCATGGACGATCTGATTCTGGTTTTTTGCCTCATTTTCTGAAACCCTAAATAAAAAATTGAAAATAATTCAACGTAAGTTGGTTTTAAATTAAAGTGCAAGTGTTTTAGCATTAATATCTGGACACAGAATTTGAATACAACTATCCAGGCGAGAACATTTTGTTTGTTTCTGCGTGTGTCAGTTTCTTTATCGTGCAAAATCCCTCCAAAAGAAACAGTTGTATCGATTTCTGTGTTCAGATGTAGCCACTCTAAAATACTTGCCCTTTCGGTTAAAACCAAGTTCGAGAGGATTTGTCAGTTGTCACAACTTTCTTTTTTAGGTTAGAAAGAATGAAGCAAGCAAACCGAGCCCGTCCAAAATGTTCATAAAAGATTCCCATTATAGCTACCTTCTTGAATTTTCAAAATAACGTTCCATAAATCCTCTCTTTTGATATAGCTCGTTGCGTAAAACATTCTATATTGCGTGTCGTACTCACATGTGATTATTGACGGTAACATCTGTCTGCAGGGTACGAGCTATAGAGTTAGGAAGTGACTTGAATAAGTTTCCTTCTCCGGAGTCGGGTGAGAAATCGAGGGACAGATTCACGTGATGAATATCGCATTTCCTTCTACATTGTCTGTCGTCATTTGCAAAATGAAGAAGGATCTCGAATCCGAGACAGACTCCGAATACTGGAAAGTACACGCCTTTCTCATTAAGCTGTTCAAAAACCAATTCGAGCCAATAATTAATAACCAATAATTAATTGATGAGTTAAGGAAAGTTGCTTAGTTATTGTCAGTATAGAGCAAAATGTCGATTTAAAGAAAAACAGATTCGCTTTTCAACACTTGTGTGTTAGATTGTTCGACTTCACTGCTATAAACTCGAAATAAATAATGTTGAATTTGGAAATTCCAAAAGATTCGCGCAATATGGCGACTCTGCAGGTGTCTCACTGTCTCATTCAAACTATTTCGGGTCGTGCATGAAACAATCACCTGAATCTCTCGTTATAAAAAAATAGATTATAAGAGAAGAAAATGAAAAATATTACCTCCATGGCTAAATGATACAAGTATTTGCTGGTAGCATAGTAATTATTTGTTCCGTTGAATGGCGCCCCACCTCCAGGTATTAATATCCCGTTCACAGATTCTATGATTTTTCTACAAGCATCAAAATCAGAAAATTGCAAAGTCAAGTGGAGTGTTGCCTATGTTGATATTATTTGTTTAGAATTCAGATGATTAAAATTAAATTATAATTGAAATTTTTTCATTAAAACGAAAATAATAATTTTCCCATTTTGCTTCAGACTTACATTATTTACCTAGGTGTAATTTTCCTCTGTCTCATTTTTGGTTTTATTTTTAACCCCCCCCCCCCCGAATATTATATACAAAACGGTCCGTTTTCATAGGCGAAGCGTGCAATCTGGCAATGTGAAATTTTGGCCATCTGAACCCATAGAAAAGGTCGAATCCGATGGTCAATGGTCATCACCAATCCCTATAGATAGTTCGATATTTGCAGTGGGTTTTATTGAGCCGAATGCAACTTTCCAAATTGCACGCTTCGCAGTGGCGTAGCCAGGAATTTTTCTAGGGGGGGGGGGGGGTCCAAGGTCCGAAAAAAAAAATTGTCAAGGAAAGGTTCTGCAAATGAATGGATCGTCGGATTTTATGTATAAAGATCACATCTGTAAGTATCATGGTGCAACCGTCAAAAATGCGTCAGTTCACTCACAAAATGTCAACTCAATTTTTCCAATTGATGATCTTTTAATAAATTAAATGGGTCTGTTTCAAAATTTTGCCGCAGCGTTATGGAGGGTATATTTTTGTGTAAAATTGCTTAAAATTCTCATTGAAGACGTCAAAAAGTCTCAATATTTACTCATAAACCCACCTCAGGCATTTTAGGACAAGCCTAAGATGGCGGATGGGCGAATCGCGAATCAACATTGCATGTATGTGCACCACGAGCACCAAAAGATGGCCATTCGCGGCAACAGTTGGTACTTGCTCTGCGTTTCCTTTTCAGAATTCGGGCAAATCAACACAAAACGTGATGTAATCACCATAATAAGCAAAAAAAAAATAACGAGACAGTTAAAATAGGGAAAAAAAGACACATATTGACACAAAATGTAGGTACTGTGAGGAGGTGAGACGCGTTTGTTTACATTTTAACCAACAATGTAAATAGCCGTCGTCGGCCATCTTTCGGTGCTCGTGATGCATGCATGCAGGGTGATTCGCCTAATCGACCGCCATCTTAGGATTTCCTTAAAACGCATTTTGTGGAAGTTTGGGTGGATTTTGAAACTGTTTGGTGCTTTCAATGCAATTTTTAAGTAATTTTACTCAAGAATTGACCCTCCATGACGCTCCAGTAAAAGTTTGAATTAGACAGATTTTAAATGCAAGAAGTTTTTTTATACCTACTAACCTATAGTAAGATTCATCTCTGCCCATGAAAACTGGCACCACTCTAGCCCCAGAACCTTCTATCGCTTTGACATAGGAAGCGGCAATGTACGAATCATATCCCGGATACGGGCCTTGAAGAGATTTTTCAAGATCCACGGTCACTATCCCTATAATAGGTCGCTCAGTCAGGCATGATCCAAGCTGCATCACGGCGCACAAAAGGGACAAAGGCACTAACATCTGTAAAGGGATGGACAAAAAAGCGAATTTAATTGATTTCAGAGCAAGAAAAAAAATACTGAATAAATACATAAATAGATTAATAAATAAACAAACGAAGTTAAGAAATGATGAAATACATAAATACAGATGAATAGGTATACTGATAAATATTTGTTATACGCACTTTCTTTCAAGCAAACTGCACCCTTTTACTCCGCATTCAAATAGCTGTATTTGTCGTAACAAGTAGGGGTGATTTCACTATAGCCGAAAAAGTTGAGCCTTTAACTCTTGTAAAATAACAGTTCATAAAAAATGTTATATTTTTGCCATCAATATACTATGTATATAGCAAGCATATCACATTTTCAGCTCCGGCACAATAAATACTCATTTTGTACTTTGTTGTGAATAGAACGGTGATGAAACCTCGGAACTTGGGCGCAAATCGTTGAGTTTCTAATAAGCGCACGTACTTCTCTTCGATAGAACCAATTAATTAAGTAAATAAGTATGTAAGTAAAGAATCGGAAGATTATTGTAAATGATAAGCAGAGGCATACTGCTCCTTGATAAAACCTGTATTTTAGAAAAAATGATATTTTTATGGTCCAATTTTTATTTTACGTTTATCATCCAATACTAATCCCTTTCGATCCATGTTTATTTTCCTTCGTTATATGCAACGAAGTATCATAAGCGTCGGTAGACGCAGACGGCAAGTCAGGTAACCCCACCCTACTACCACCCTCTCTACGACCTGACAAGTCTGCGCTGCGTAAACGCTTATAATTACAGAAATTATTTCATTCCCCCAAACCGTGCCTTGATATGATCCTGTAGCGAAAAAACTACGCAACCAAACTCATCAAACTTGGTCTTATTTTAACCAACGTGTTCTGTGCTCGTGCCTTTTTTTTTTGTTTGAACGCAATCCGTCTAATATTTATTGAGAAATGATAAAAAAACTGAATTTCTTATTATAACGGCTATTTCAAACTACGCGGTAACTCTACTCTCATTGGCTACTGCCTTTTTAGTCCAGGCAATAAAGCATTCTACCTTGCAAAAATGGAAGTAGTAGGTTTTTTGACGGAACTTTATGTATTTTTGGTCGCTGATTCCGAATTTTCAACTTCCCATCAAAAATTTCCCGGGGAACGTTGCCAAATTTACGTTTTTTTACCAAAAAAATCGGTTTTTTTTGAAAATTCCGAGCTCCACGTGCATTATTTTGATAAAATACCTCAGTTCAAAAAGAAAGTAGACAAAAAATTAAACAAAACCTCGTCAACGGTTTTTTTCTAAGATCAAAATTGACAAAAATATGAGCCATCTTCCGAACGCTCCCTTGCGGAAAATTGACGCTAACGCGGCAATACGCGTACTGCACAGCAGCCCCGCAGCCCGCGTGAAGCGATCCTCTTACGTGTCTTCCTCTCCTCCTCCTTCACTGATACTTTTAGATTATTTGGGTTCTGAAACCCCCCCCCCCCCCCTGATACGCACCCTTGCCTCCCTTTTACTTAACCATAACCCCCATTTTATTTATAAGCAATAACGGAACAAGTTTAATGAAGAAAATTAATATGGTGGTTCTAAAAAAACAAATGGATTCAATTGTACTCTCTATTTTTCGAACATCATTGCCCTTTGCCATGCCGCAATGCAAATTATTAGTCCTATTTATGCCTCCTTCGGATGTAATTTAGAGTCTTTGCTTGAGCCGTCCTAGACTTGGCTGGGCTTGAGAAATATTCAAGCCTAGTTGAGACCAGTGAGAGAAATTGCAATTCAGAGACGCTCCTAGCAAACCAGCAATAGGATACTTGGGGAATTTTGAGTATATTTCAAGGTATGTAAGATTTATGATATGGAAGCTACCTTGAAATTATTCCTTTGAGATTTGCCTTGAGCACAATACTGAGCTTTTTTGGAGCATCTCTGGAGTGCAAATTCGTGTCTCAATCTCACTTGAAAATGCCTTGAAACTTCCTCAAGATATTTCAAGGCATTCTATGGCTCTAGGTTTCTTTCTGAATTGAAAATTGAGTCCGGAAGACGATTCAAATCGAAGCCTTTCCAAGAAGATCTCAAGTATAGTCTCTGTATTTCACCCGTAGTCGCTCTAATATCGATTTTTAAGAATGTGACCGTCTTAAATAGGAATTACGTCCCCAAATTGGTCTCGTATTTTCATTTCGTGACACACTCTATACCCCTCTTGATAACAAAAGGTAATTGCTGCTGTTGACGTGTTTGATAGTTAATGCTTTTTTCGTTTTAGTTTTCGCAAGTCTTCGGGCGTTTCTTATAGGGTACGCGGTTTTCGAATATTTTTACTATCATTGATTTTCTAAAAACTGCAATCGTTTAAATATTCGTGGTGAAATTTCATCAGAAATTTCACTCAAGCTTTAAGTATGGATAAAATTGGATGCTTTTGAGAGAGTTTTTTAAAGGGGGAGCGTGTGGTAAATGTTTCGGATTTTCGGAAAAAGGTTTGGATTCTTGCCGGAAAGCGAGTCATCGGCGTAAAAATAGAAAAAAGTACTTTTATGGATGGTATTTATCTTCGAGAGTCGAAAATGTTAAAAAAAAAACATTACGTCATCAAAAATATTGCGACGTTCTGGGGAAAATCACAGAACTACAAGCAATTATCGATCCTGAATTCATTTTTCTTAAGAATCCTGGTTTTTCTGGCGGAATAATAAACCCAGCCGATTTAAGGCAAAGAACCTAGCGCTGCAGAAGTCATTAATTTAATCTGATCTATCAAGTTCCTTTTGTGAAGAAATATACATTATGTGATTTTACGTAGGAATTGACCCTCCATAACGCTGTTGCAAACGTTCACAACCGACATACTGGAGAAAGCTGAAATGATGATGATTGGGGGTAAAACGCAATCTTGCTTCGTTAGGAAGTAATTTATGATTTGGCTGCTGAAGAAGATCAGTACCATTTCTCGTGAGGACGAAAGTTTAACGGGAAAAGAAAGGCAACGTCACTGCCGGGAATACGAGGCCAAAATGTTGATGAACATACACGCAGACAAATTTCTGGTTGAAATAATGGAACGTATTATTAATAATCGAGTAAAAATAAATTCCTTTTAAAATAATGAGAAATCTTATTGATCCAACGATTTTTCGTGGGATTCTTCTGAATAATCAGAACGTTCAATTGGACCAATGATAATTCTCGTTGAATCAACAAGAATTCTCATTATTTTAAAAAGAATTTCTTTTTACCCCAATTTCTAATACGTTCTGTAATTTCAATCCGAAATTTTTCTCCGAATATATGTTTTCTTTTTTTTTAGGAGCTAAAGCAAAAAAAAAAAATAATAATTTCTACGTAAACAGAAAGAAAGCATGCGATGAAAACAGTGATATAACTCCCTTTCCCTTCTTCAATTTTTTGCGATTGTCATGAGATTTTCATTTTATCATAAACCCTTTCATCATTCGCCAATTTGATTTCCGACGGGTTTTCGGGTCTCCAATGTTGCTGTAGATTCAAAATATAAATAAACAGCAGGGTATTCCTCTGGTCGCATATTTTATTAACCAAGCCCCTAAGCAGCCGTAAAACGAAGGAGGCATCAATAGGACTAATACTTTGCATTGCGGCATGGCAAAGGGCAATGATGGTCGAAAAATAGAGAGTACAATTGAATCCTGTTTTCTTAGAACCACCGTATTAATTTTCTTCATTAAACTTGTTCCGTTATTGCTTATAAATAAAATAAGGGTTATGGTTAAGTAAAAGGGAGGCAATGGTTCGTATCAGGGGGGGGGTGTCAGAACCCAAATAATCTAAAAGTATCAATGAAGGAGGAGGAGAGGAAGACACGTAAGAGGATCCCTTCACGCGGGCTGCGGGGCTGCTGCTGTGCAGTACGCGTATTGCCGCGTTAGCGTCAATTTTCCGCAAGGGAGCGTTCGGAAGATGGCTCATATTTTGGTCAATTTTGAACTTAGAAAAAAACCGTTGACGAGGTTTTGTTTCATTTTTTGTCTACTTTCTTTTTGAACTGAGGTATTTTATCAAAATAATGCACGTGGAGCTCGGAATTTTCAAAAAACCGATTTTTTTGGTAAAAAAACGTAAATTTGGCAACGTTCCCCGGGAAATTTTTGGTGGGAAGTTGAAAATTCGGAATCAGCGACCAAAAATACATAATGTTCCGTCAAAAAACCTACTACTTCCATTTTTGCAAGGTAAGCCACTTTTTTCGTCTCTATTGCCTGGACTATTTAGTATTTGAGATCGCCGCGAGAATAGACTGTTTTAGTAGAGCGATATATCGTATCGATTGCCGTCCGAGGGCCTCTGGTTCCAAACAAACTCTGGTTCAATGTAATTTCCCCATAAGCGGATTTTTGAACGGAAATTTAGGGTATTAAATCAAACAATTTATGCGACCTTTTTGCGATTATGAATTCTCCATCCTCGAAAATGCTTAATTTTGTCTGGTTCCACCCGTAAAACTGCCGATATCAACAAGATATTACAGATTAAACGATGCGTTTGGAGGTTGGAATCACCCAAATGTTATTGTTTTTGTTGTGGAATTGGCGGGATTTCGGGCGATTCTAACCTACAAATGCAACATTTTATCTGTAATATCTTATTGATTTCGGCATTATTACTCAAGGAACCAGGCATAATTAAGCGTTTTCGAGGACGTAGAATTCATAATCGCAACAAGGTCGCATTAATTGTTTGATTTAATACCCTAAATTTCCGTTCAAAAGTTCGCTTATGGGGAAATTACATTGAACCAGAGTTTGTTTGGAACCAGAGGCCCTCGGACGGCAATCGATACGATATATCGCTCTACTAAAACAGTCTATCGACGCTTCATCGTCAGTCAACAACAACTGCACATCATTTCAAAACAAAAACATTTCTCCCTGCTTTGACACTTTTGAAATAAACTCGTTACAAATACATGAGTGATACAAGTGATTATTGTTTCAATTGCAACGGAGGCCGTGAATTACGAAATTTGTCCTCCTCAGTTCTTCTTTTTAAATAAATGTACCAAACATCTTTTCTAGTTATTTCTTTTGTGTGCTTCTAATTTGCTGTATGCACGCGTATAGTAAAGGTTGGTTTGCTCTCACAGTTAGGTACTTTTGCATATTCATTTACTTAATAACTATTCTAGCTCTGAAGCTGAAAGTATTCGAATTTGGGCATAACCGCGGAGCTTCATTTTCCACTTCATTGCTTGCAAATGCAACAGCTGAGTACCGTAATACTGTTGATCACTGGAGGGAGAGTAGTTTCTGATGTGTTTACAGTAACTTTGTGATTTTAGCACAGAATTATACAATGTAATATTCTGTGATTTTAGTATAATTATTCATAAGCAAGTAGTGACAAAAGTTCTTTGCTGTGTACTTGTAGAGTTTACAACTGATATGTTTATTTGATGAGAACTGGTAGTGACAGTACCTTATTTCCCTGAAGTTACAGAATTGAGCTATAGCGGATCTGCTAGCGGCAGAGTAGCCAGTGGCGGATCGGCCAGAGGCGCACCGGCCAGCGGCGGATTACCCATTGGCGGATCGGCCAGTGGCGAATCGCCCAGAGGCAGACCGGCCAGCGGCGGACCGGCCAGTGGCGAATCGGCCAGTGGCGGATCGGCCAGTGGCGGATCGGCCAGCGGCGGCCTAGCCAGTGGCGGATCGGCCACCGACGGACTACCCAGTGGCGGATCGGCCAGTGGCGGATCGGCCAGCGGCGGCCTAGCCAGTGGCGGACTAGCCAGTGGCGGATCGGCCAGTGGCGGATCGGCCAGTGGCGGATCGGATAGCGGCGGATTACCCAGTGGCGGATCGGACAGTGGCGGACCGGCCAGTGGCGGATCGGCCAGCGGCGGCCTAGCCAGTGGCGGATCGGCCACCGGCGGACTACCCAGTGGCGGATCGGCCAGCGGCGGACCGGCCAGCGGCGGACCGGCCAGTGGCGGATCGGCCAGCGGCGGCCTAGCCAGTGGCGGACTAGCCAGTGGCGGATCGGCCAGCGGCGGATTACCCATTGGCGGATCGGCCAGTGGCGAATCGCCCAGAGGCGGACCGGCCATCGGCGGCCTAGCCAGTGGCGGATCGGCCACCGGCGAATTACCCAGTGGCGGATCGGCCAGTGGCGAATCGCCCAGTGGCGGATCGGCCACCGGCGGACGACCCAGTGGCGGATCGGACAGTGGCGGACCGGCCAGTGGCGGATCGGCCACCGGCGGACTACCCAGTGGCGGATCGGCCAGCGGCGGACTAGCCAGTGGCGGATCGGCCAGCGGCGGATTACCCATTGGCGGATCGGCCAGTGGCGAATCGCCCAGAGGCGGACCGGCCAGTGGCGGACCGGCCAGTGGCGGATCGGCCAGCGGCGGCCTAGCCAGTGGCGGATCGGCCACCGGCGGATTACCCAGTGGCGGATCGGCCAGTGGCGAATCGCCCAGTGGCGGATCGGCCACCGGCGGATTACCCATTGGCGGATCGGCCAGTGGCGAATCGGCCAGCGGCGGACCGGCCAGTGGCGGATCGGCCAGCGGCGGCCTAGCCAGCGGCGGCCTAGCCAGTGGTGGACTAGCCAGTGGCGGATCGGCCAGCGGCGGATTACCCAGTGGCGGATCGGCCAGTGGCGAATCGCCCAGTGGCGGATCGGCCACCGGCGGACTACCCAGTGGCGGATCGGCCAGCGGCGGACCGGCCAGTGGCGGATTACCCATTGGCGGATCGGCCAGTGGCGAATCGCCCAGAGGCGGACCGGCCAGCGGCGGACCGGCCAGTGGCGGATCGGCCAGCGGCGGATTACCCAGTGGCGGATCGGCCAGTGGCGAATCGCCCAGTGGCGGATCGGCCACCGGCGGACTACCCAGTAGCGGATCGGCCAGCGGCGGCCTAGCCAGTGGCGGATCGGCCAGCGGCGAACCAGCCAGTGGCGAATTGGCCAGCGGCGGACTAGCCAGTGGCGGATCGGCCAGCGGCGAACCAACCAGTGGCGGATTGGCCAGCGGCGGTTTGGCCAGCGGCGGACCAGCCAGTGGCGGATTGGCCAGTGGCGGACCGGCCAGCGGCGGACCGGCCAGTGGCGGATCGGCCAGAGGCGGACCGGCCAGTGACGGATCGGCCAGCGGCGGATTACCCAGTGGCGGATCGGCCAGTTGCGAATCGCCCAGTGGCGGATCGGCCACCGGCGGACTACCCAGTGGCGGATCGGCCAGCGGCGGCCTAGCCAGTGGCGGATCGGCCAGAGGCGGACCGGCCAGCGGCGGATTACCCATTGGCGGATCGGCCAGTGGCGAATCGCCCAGAGGCGGACCGGCCAGTGGCGGATCGGCCAGAGGCGGACCGGCCAGTGGCGAATCGCCCAGTGGCGGATCGGCCACCGGCGGACTACCCAGTTGCGGATCGGCCAGTGGCGGATTGGCCAGCGGCGGCCTAGCCAGTGGCGGATCGGCCGCCGGCGGACTACCCAGTGGCGGATCGGACAGTGGCGGACCGGCCAGTGGCGGATCGGCCACCGGCGGACTACCCAGTGGCGGATCGGCCAGCGGCGGACTAGCCAGTGGCGGATCGGCCAGCGGCGGATTACCCATTGGCGGATCGGCCAGTGGCGAATCGCCCAGAGGCGGACCGGCCAGTGGCGGACCGGCCAGTGGCGGATCGGCCAGCGGCGGCCTAGCCAGTGGCGGATCGGCCACCGGCGGATTACCCAGTGGCGGATCGGCCAGTGGCGAATCGCCCAGTGGCGGATCGGCCACCGGCGGATTACCCATTGGCGGATCGGCCAGTGGCGAATCGGCCAGCGGCGGACCGGCCAGTGGCGGATCGGCCAGCGGCGGCCTAGCCAGCGGCGGCCTAGCCAGTGGTGGACTAGCCAGTGGCGGATCGGCCAGCGGCGGATTACCCAGTGGCGGATCGGCCAGTGGCGAATCGCCCAGTGGCGGATCGGCCACCGGCGGACTACCCAGTAGCGGATCGGCCAGCGGCGGCCTAGCCAGTGGCGGATCGGCCAGCGGCGAACCAGCCAGTGGCGAATTGGCCAGCGGCGGACTAGCCAGTGGCGGATCGGCCAGCGGCGAACCAACCAGTGGCGGATTGGCCAGCGGCGGTTTGGCCAGCGGCGGACCAGCCAGTGGCGGATTGGCCAGTGGCGGACCGGCCAGCGGCGGACCGGCCAGTGGCGGATCGGCCAGAGGCGGACCGGCCAGTGACGGATCGGCCAGCGGCGGATTACCCAGTGGCGGATCGGCCAGTGGCGAATCGCCCAGTGGCGGATCGGCCACCGGCGGACTACCCAGTGGCGGATCGGCCAGCGGCGGCCTAGCCAGTGGCGGATCGGCCAGAGGCGGACCGGCCAGCGGCGGATTACCCATTGGCGGATCGGCCAGTGGCGAATCGCCCAGAGGCGGACCGGCCAGTGGCGGATCGGCCAGAGGCGGACCGGCCAGTGGCGAATCGCCCAGTGGCGGATCGGCCACCGGCGGACTACCCAGTTGCGGATCGGCCAGTGGCGGATTGGCCAGCGGCGGCCTAGCCAGTGGCGGATCGGCCGCCGGCGGACTACCCAGTGGCGGATCGGACAGTGGCGGACCGGCCAGTGGCGGATCGGCCACCGGCGGACTACCCAGTGGCGGATCGGCCAGCGGCGGACTAGCCAGTGGCGGATCGGCCAGCGGCGGATTACCCATTGGCGGATCGGCCAGTGGCGAATCGCCCAGAGGCGGACCGGCCAGTGGCGGACCGGCCAGTGGCGGATCGGCCAGCGGCGGCCTAGCCAGTGGCGGATCGGCCACCGGCGGATTACCCAGTGGCGGATCGGCCAGTGGCGAATCGCCCAGTGGCGGATCGGCCACCGGCGGATTACCCATTGGCGGATCGGCCAGTGGCGAATCGGCCAGCGGCGGACCGGCCAGTGGCGGATCGGCCAGCGGCGGCCTAGCCAGCGGCGGCCTAGCCAGTGGTGGACTAGCCAGTGGCGGATCGGCCAGCGGCGGATTACCCAGTGGCGGATCGGCCAGTGGCGAATCGCCCAGTGGCGGATCGGCCACCGGCGGACTACCCAGTGGCGGATCGGCCAGCGGCGGACCGGCCAGTGGCGGATTACCCATTGGCGGATCGGCCAGTGGCGAATCGCCCAGAGGCGGACCGGCCAGCGGCGGACCGGCCAGTGGCGGATCGGCCAGCGGCGGATTACCCAGTGGCGGATCGGCCAGTGGTGAATCGCCCAGTGGCGGATCGGCCACCGGCGGACTACCCAGTAGCGGATCGGCCAGCGGCGGCCTAGCCAGTGGCGGATCGGCCAGCGGCGAACCAGCCAGTGGCGAATTGGCCAGCGGCGGACTAGCCAGTGGCGGATCGGCCAGCGGCGAACCAACCAGTGGCGGATTGGCCAGCGGCGGTTTGGCCAGCGGCGGACCAGCCAGTGGCGGATTGGCCAGTGGCGGACCGGCCAGCGGCGGACCGGCCAGTGGCGGATCGGCCAGAGGCGGACCGGCCAGTGACGGATCGGCCAGCGGCGGATTACCCAGTGGCGGATCGGCCAGTGGCGAATCGCCCAGTGGCGGATCGGCCACCGGCGGACTACCCAGTGGCGGATCGGCCAGCGGCGGCCTAGCCAGTGGCGGATCGGCCAGAGGCGGACCGGCCAGCGGCGGATTACCCATTGGCGGATCGGCCAGTGGCGAATCGCCCAGAGGCGGACCGGCCAGTGGCGGATCGGCCAGAGGCGGACCGGCCAGTGGCGAATCGCCCAGTGGCGGATCGGCCACCGGCGGACTACCCAGTTGCGGATCGGCCAGTGGCGGATTGGCCAGCGGCGGCCTAGCCAGTGGCGGATCGGCCGCCGGCGGACTACCCAGTGGCGGATCGGCCAGCGGCGGACCGGCGAGAGGTGGATCGGCTATCGGCGGACTACCCAGTGGCGGATCGGCCAGTGGCGGATCGGCCAGCGGCGGACCGGCCAGTGGCGAACCAGCCAGTGGCGAATTGGCCAGCGGCGGACTAGCCAGTGGCGGATCGGCCAGCGGCGAACCAGCCAGTGGCGGATTGGCCAGCGGTGGACCGGCCACCGGCGGGACGGCCAGCGGTGAGACGGCCAGTGGAAACGGAACTGTATAGGTTAGCATATGGATCAGGGAAAAGAAAGGGAAATGAGACTGTTGTCCCTATCGTAAAATGAGGACTCGAGAGTCTATGTGAATGTTGTCCGGAAACTATTCATAACTGCTGGCTAGTCAGCTGATGGATAACAACTGTAGCTTTTATTTGTGGAATGAGAAACTGGAATTTTACAAGCTAAAATCAGAGTATATCCCATCAAAAACCTTTCCAGGTGCAAGCAGACGGCATCAGGTAATTATGTCTGTCACAAAAAGCCGTTCCAATGCATCCACTCAAAGATATGATATGATGGGAACGGCAAGCCTCCTCCAAAAGGGCATCCAGCAGGGCAAATGTTAATCATTTTTCAAAATCAACACTATCCATCTGCGGCGAATTTAGTGAAGGAAAAACTTTGAGGGATGTATTTCTTTATTTTTTATTTTCAAACGCAAAAACTTGCCGCCGTTCATCGCCGTAAAAAAAAAAAATAATAATAATAATTAATATTTTTCTTTTTTAAGGCGATGAACGGCGGCAAGTTTTTGCGTTTGAAAATAAAAAATAAAGAAATACATCCCTCAAAGTTTTTCCTTCACTAAATTCGCCGCAGATGGATAGTGTTGATTTTGAAAAATGATTAACATTTGCCCTGCTGGATGCCCTTTTGGAGGAGGCTTGCCGTTCCCATCATATCATATCTTTGAGTGGATGCATTGGAACGGCTTTTTGTGACAGACATAATTACCTGATGCCGTCTGCTTGCACCTGGAAAGGTTTTTGATGGGATAAAATGTTACATCTAATAACAGTGGCGCAGCCAGGATCTCTTTCATCTCTTCCGCGCATATCTCTCTCATTTTCCCTTTGAATGTATAAGTCGAAAAATGATAGAATGGGGGGGGGGGGGTTTATTCTCTTGTCTATCCTTGTCTAAGATACGAATTTTAATGGAGCAATTGATGCAGAATTTTCCGCCTAATATGATTAAATAGCAATGCAATTACAGATCGCTTTTTTTAAATTGTTCAATGATCAGCCGAAATGCATGGTCATCTTCAATTTTTCGGATAACTGGTACAGTATAATTGTGTCCTACAGAGGAAAGATACATACTTACATGCAGGGTAACTTCACCTCTTGGGACCCATGTGTATGATTTATTGTCCATGTTATTTTGAATATAAAAATAGATTTACGAGCAGACCTATTTATCTCGGGGGCTTCCTTAACCCTTGCAACAATATGAATTAGGGCCAGGGTCGTAACTACACCTCTCAAGGCCCCGGCCAAGATAAGTTATGGGGCCCGGGCCCCTCTATTATTGGACAACGCGAGTGGGAGTTAAAGGGATTCCCAATTAAAGAAACAGAATTCGTCGGGGACTCCGGGGCATTTCCCCGGCTGCGCTATGGTATTGTAGTTACGGCTCTGATGCATCCAGTGGCATCATTAGAATATGACTTTTATGCAATATCTTTTACTTATAGGACTGCAGGGAGCTATCTGAAACAAAATTACAAAACTGATGGTCCGTGCCGTCAGATTCTTGACAACTATTGGTCCGTTTCTCTCCCTTCCGAGAGTTTAGTCTTGTTATACTGCCTTTGAGTGTGTGGGTGCCCGCGGTCCAGAGATTTTGTGTTTACTGCGATGAAATGTAATTTTCGTTTTTTTACATCTACCTCAATTCATTTCAAACTCCGTCAGGTTTTATTTATTTATTTATTTATTCATTTATTGATTGATTGATTTATTTATTGATTTATTTATTTATTTATTTATTTATTCATTTACTTATTTATTTATTTATTTATTTATTTATTTATTTATTTATTTATTTATTTATTTATTTATCTATTTATTCATCTATTAATCTATTTATCCATTTATTTATCCCCCCCTTTATTTTCTTATTTGTAAATCTGTATGTTTATTTCTTATTTATTCAAATCTTTTTCCATCTCATACTTATAGTTATCAACATATGCTCTAAATTACCGTAGGAAAAGTTTCCAATTAATAGATGTATTCAAGGAGTTGCGTCCTCGCGAATTTTCATGTGCAAGCGCACGAAATTGCGTGACGACAATGCACTAATTTTATCTCTAACTCATACGACGGAAGCGTCGGATTCGTGCTGAACAAGTAATTATGTCTTCAAATTCTTAACACCCGTACCAAATACAGAATCGAAACAAAAAAACAAATTTTTGTTGGTTTCTCGACCCCTGAGCAGTAGCTCTTCAAAAGCCCACAAGGTGACGACGATGTCTATAATTTTTGACATCCGGGTGAAAAATAATAATAAAAAAAAGTGATCAAGTTTAAAAATTTATCGCCGAAGGTGGAAAAATTAGTGTGTACTAGCAAAATAAAAAAAAACTGGTCATCAAATTTTTAATTTTGATAGGCAGCGATTTGCGAAGAGCTGCAAAATTGCAACCCCCTCCTCCGGAAACCTCGGCACGCCCTTGCGTCCATTACACTTCTCTTGAGTGCCTTGACCCGTTGACTTGTTTAGTTACTTTGCGAAACAAATTAAAAGAGTCTCTCAGGAAAAAATGACGCAGAAAAGTAACAAATAGCTAAATATCGCAGTTCCAAAACGTAAACGAAAACGGCACGAAAGAATTTGGATTTGGATTAATCCCGTTTGTTTTTAAATCGGAACGCTAGACGAACCACACTTAACCCAGAGCATGGGCGCCGAGCGGATACAGAATTTTGTCTTTCTCTCTCTCCGATCATTTGAACGCATGTGTTGGAAAAGGATAGCAGAGGGGGCCATCACATGACTTTAGCCCCTATCTCCGTCCTTTTTTAGCGCACATATTCAAATAGGAGGAGAGAGAGATAGACAAATTCCGCCCATGACCAAGAGTAACCCATTCTATTTTTTCCATCGTGTTCCATGTATAAAAATATTAGGCTTCTTCTTTCAGTCATTTTCACACACTTATGTTGCAATTGACATTTCTGCACGCACGACCGCTGAACACAATCCGCACAATTTCACGAAAAAGCAAGGTGGCAGGCGCACATGAAACTTGATTTGTCATTTTTCTAACACCACCCCCCCCCCAATTCATCGCAAAAACAGTAACATAAAATAAGCAGACAAATCACGTTATTATTGATTAGTTTTAATAAAACGAAATTCACAACTTACAAGTTTACAAACTTCGTCGTCCTCAGAATCTTCTTCCAAGTCATTGGTATCCCATTTTCACAAGTCTCGGGTACCGGGTACCTCAAAAAGTTTTCAGACCGACAGTTAAAACTCGGTACGACGTACGCACGAATAAATTTTTTTCCTGGATGTCTACTTTCTCTCGCTCTATCTGACACATACAAGGTTTGAAAGTTTTTATCTTTTCGGGCGAACTTGCTTAGCAGAGAAATGAGGCTGTGTGAGTAAAAACTCTGCTCAGCTACAGAAAGGAGGGGCGGGGGATGCAGAAGATCACTGCGCTTTGAGATCGTAAAAAAATGGCAAAAATCAGAAATGAAATTTTTCATCACTTTATCATGCACTCATAAATTTTTAAGATCAATTTTTAATCACAGAAAACAATTTTTAACTAACAAGTAATTTAAACTTAGAGATGTCTTTTAGAAGTCTTAAACTAAGCAAAAGGTTAAAAATGATAAATTTTTTTCACTGATTTGTTGCCACTTTCTTCCGATCTAAGATTATGGTGTGATGGAGATAAAACTCTCCTCGAAATTTACCCTTGTAACTTTCCGCGCTGTTTTGTGGCGGTGAAATATGAAGAGGCCTAGCAGTCAATCTGCAGCGGCAAAGTATTTGAGTACTCGTTAACAAACTGAAAGTTTCGAGATAAACATACATAATAAGTCCCTAAACATCTGTGAGGCAGTGCGGCGTTGCCAAGTAGTGATTCGGTTTTCCACGTGTGCAGATTTAATAATGGGTCTGTTGCAAACTTTTGCCACAGTTATAGAGAGGGTCTATTCTGGGGTAGAATCACTTGAAAATTTTGTTGGGACCATCACAAAGTTCCAAAATTGGCTCACAACAGGCTCACAATTGGTTGTATTATGAACGAGTTATAATGGGGGAGTTCCATCTAATTTCAACTTTCTATGTTATGAGAAAAGTGATTCATCACAGAGAAAGCTGCAAATAGATAGGACTCCCTCATTGCCATCTAATCCTATCTCATGGAGTTCCATCTATAATCGCAACTTTCTATACCGAGAATAGTGATTCATTATAGAGAAAGCTTTAATTAAATGGGGCTACCCCAGTTGGTCGCGTTTGCGCAGCACGTAGATATTATTATTCCTGTGTTTAGTGGATTTCTCTTCGTTTTGAAATTACTTTTTTTATTATTTTTCTATTTTTTTAAAAATGTTTACAGTTGGGGAAAAAAAAGGCTGCGATTTGAGCCAAAAAGTCCTCACCAAAATTATTTTTGCGTGTTTCCAGAATTTTCCCGTTTACACCTGTTTTTTTTATGCCAAGTCGTCGCGCAGGTTAGTTTTTCAGGGGCGTGCTGAGGGGGGCATGTGGGTATTGTGGGTGTATCCTTGCCCCGGAAGGCACTTTATGGGGGCAGCAAAATCAGGGTGTACAAGCAAAACAATAAATAGATAAATCAATAAATACATAAAAAAATAAATAAAGAAATAAGTAAAGAAATAAATGTCATCTTTATAATTTTTTTAAGTGGCGGCAATTCGCGGAGGACGGCAAGATTGCATTTTTGCCCCCCCCCCCCCCCCCTCCCCTGGAGACCTCGGGACACCCCTGTCGTTTTCTATCATGTTCCCATTCGATAATTCTTATGTACCTCCTTTCCAAATCGGCAAGCCCCCAAAGACTACAGAGCTAGCGGACTGATCTTGTGGAATTTATTTTTGGAAAAGTACTATCAATCTGTAGAGTGTAAGTACCAGAGTTGGGCGAATGGTGGTGGTAATTGATTACACGATTACCGAGTATTCGTAATCGTCTTTTTTTCAGAGGGTGATTTTATGGTGTATAATCAGGGCTGATTTTTTACAAGCCGCCCATCATATTAGTTGCAGAAGAATTTGATATAATCAAAAAGACCTTAAAGTTTATTATTCATCTGTGAAGAATACATGTAATTACCATCCAAAGGTTTGGCGATTATCGATTACCCAGTAATCGTGTAATCGATTACACTTCTATTTGCTCAACTCTGGTAAGTGCTATACTTTGGTTCTCGGCGCATAATTTGTCAAGCCTGCTTTGAATTTCTCGTGCCGCCCGCTGTCCGATACACCTGCTAAATGTTTTCAAAACAATCTTCGAAATTAGTATAGCGAAGTCTGCCCGCCTGAGGTCAACAAACTCTATCCACCATTATACGCCAAGGTAGATTAATACAGGTATATTCATTACGCTGGCAGTTAGCGGCGTTTTGAGGCACATAATTTTCTCGAGAGACGAAAGGGAAAGGTTAGTGACGTCAGTCGTCATCATTGTCAGTTCATCAGATCTAGATCATCCAATCAGTAATCGTGCTTCGACCAACGAGCTATAGCAATAGAGAAAATTTATGGGACGTGATTTTGAAAAAGTCGTATAGAGTATATACCGGGTTGCATCATTCCCGGTGTTTTCACCGACCAACTATAGCACAAATCACCGGAAAATTGTCAGAAATCGTATGAAAATCGATGATATGTCGCGATTTTTTTCGAATTGCGACAAATCATGAAAATATCATGATTTTCCCCCGAAAAAGATGCGACTTTTCCCCGATTTTTTGCAATCAGCTGCAGGCACCACGATAAAGCGCGATTTTTTCGAAAAATCTTAGTGGCTTTTTTGCTTATAACATTCACCACGCTAATTGAATAACCTCTTACTTAAAGGCACTGAGAAAAGTCGTGATTTTTTCGAGAAAAAAAAACCGGGATTTTTTTTTTTTTTTTTTTTTTTTTTTTTTTTTTTTATGTAAGTTTTTCGGATTTTTGCACTTAATGCATAACCATAGTTTATTTATAAAAAGCGAAAAAAAGAAGGCTTGGATCTAATCTGCGATAGCTTGTGCAATTTGGCAACAACGTTTTGCCTTCATTCGATTCTATACGTAAAGCTAGCAATCGTTTTGATAGTACAGCAGCTCTTCACCAGCAATCGATTGTTATACTTGGGTTCAAGTGGAGGAAAAGCATTTTTGCCATGGAGCACAAGCCTTTACTGAATATACCAAAGCTGCCGTTTGGTGTATAAATTAATGGTATTTTTCTATTCACCGACGATTCCACCGGTTGAGAACAGATTACACAGTTCAGTTCAGTATATGACTTGACTGTACTGCACGAAAATACTCTAATCTTTATTCTTTTCTCAATCGGTGCAATTGCTGCTAAGTTATTAAAATATCAGCAAGGTTTTTAAAGCCATCGACGACTCCACCGGTTGAGAAAAGATTACAGATGCGAGTATTTTCGTGCATCACAGTCATACTCTGAACTGAGCTTTGTAATATTTTCTCATTCGGTGGAATGATCGGTGAATTGAAAAATGTCATAAGTTATACGCAAAATAGCTGCTCTGGAGTGTACTTAATTCAGTTCTTGAGAGCACAGATTTTGAAGGAAGGGGAAAAAAATAATATTGAGAAAAGAATAAGACATCAATCTGTTTATAAAATCAACGATATAAATGAATTTGTTATTTCGCACTAACCTCAATCGCACTTTTGAATGCTTTTCTGAAGAATCAAATTTTAACCGAGCAGGAGCCAGGTGATTATGGCAACGTTGATGATTTACAAACTAAGCCAGATGTATTTTAAAGACTTTCCTCATCCACGGACAAAGAGCAATTAAGAAACGACAACTTTTGTCTTTTAGAATACACTGCCGCTTAAATTCTTGGACAGGAGGCACGATAATTGCTTACATTTTCTGTCGCATCGTTGTATCCTCGTCAGAGATGGACAAGTACGGAGGTCCATATCTCGCGCATTACTTTCAAAACAAATGGAGCTATATGCATGAGTAATACTTATATAGATATTCTGGCATTTGTTAAGAGAGACCAGACATCAGTGAGACGCAGATTGGAGTGCGAGCGGCGGGACCTCTAACATTTACCTGTTTCGATTGGGTTTTAAACCGGTCTTTTTTAAGGTGATTCCAGGCGAAACTTTTCCGATGGATAGCGCCACTTGTCGCTTTTGGGAAAAGTTGTGTTTTACCATTTCAAATTGAAAACAAAGAAAAAACGCAAGATTAAAAAACGTCAGCACCTGCGTAATTTTTTTTATTTGATTTCTTATTAAGTTTTTAAGCCCTAAAAGAGCAAAGTTGGTTGAGAATTAACGCCGTACCTAAATCATGAAAATCATTTCGCCGTAAGCTCGGTGAGTGCGAGTGATAATATGTCTATCTGCCTCACTCGTACTCATTGAGACTCATGGGAATTTTTGTGCTTATTTCATAATTTCCGGCTTTATTTTTGAGTGTTTCAACGTAAGTCGCGTTTGGCATAGGTATCTTAAAATGAAAATAAAGAAGAAACGCAAAAGCCAAGAACGTCAGCACCCGCGTAATTTTTTTATGGATTCGCTGAACCCAAAACGAGCAAAATTGGTTGAGAATTGAAGCCATAAATCGTGAAATTCATTTCGCCTTAAGCGTAGTGAGTGCAAGTGATAATATGATTATCTGCCTAAATTTAGGCTTCGGTAATATTTAGGCTTTTTTAGGCTTTAATACATCATCTTTAGCTTTGCACGTGCCCTATACCGAAGCCTAATTACAAGGTGGCATCAGACATTCTTTTTGTCCCAACCTGAACATAAACTTGTAAATTGAAAAATGAAAAATGACCAAAAATCCACAAGGAGGGTCGATTTCTTGGCGTACGAAGGGCGTGCGAAGGGCGTGCAAATCACATATAAAGCATCGAGAAGTCTCAAAATCAACTAAAAGTCTCAATAAATAATGCGTTTAGATGGGACTCCCACCATTACGACCTGCTCATTTAACCGCCATCTTTGAATCGTATTAAACGACTTTTTTGAGATTGTGAGTGGATGTTGAGAGTTTTCAATGCTTTCAATGTGATTTTCATGCCATTCTACCTCAGAGTAGATGGGAGATCTTAAGCAAAAGTTTGCAACAGATCCATTGCCTCTAGCGACCGAGAGGAAACAATTAATATTGATTTGCAACGTTGAATCTGAATTATTGATTTCATCAGACAAAAGCTTCATGTATATGCAAACAATCAATAAAGAACTGAGTTTTGGTCGAGGTAGGAATGTTTATTAATAAAAATATTAAACTATGGTAAACTACGAGTGGGCAAGAAATTTGGGCACATGTATTTATCAAATGGATCCAACGCTGGGCACCGATAGTTGTTCCTGAAACTCAGAAGCTGAGGATCAATGTTATTGTCGAGCAAAGTCTGATACACGTTTTGTCTTTGACTTTTCGTCAGCATCGAATCTTTGGAAAGGACGAGCACATTTGGAACATCGTTATCTGTGGAACCAAACAAAATCAAAAAGTGGATAAAATACTTCTCATTGGTGGCAACCTGATTAAACTGACCCATGTTTAGGTACCTAAGTGTTCAAGGTGATTCTCACCTATCTAAAAGAAGATTCTGGCTCAATAGATAGCGTCTCTAGTCACGTTTTTAAAATTTGACGTTAAAAGCTTATAGTCTTTTTTTAAAGCATTAATCAAAAAGGATGCCCCTAAACTTACAATTAGCCAGATTTCAACAATATATTGGTCCAAGATTGACGGGAAAATCAAACTCCGAAATTGTGGCCGAAAATTAGGATTGTAGGCCGTAGGGGCGTTCTATCATTATGATGAAATTCCCCACAAATGGCCTAATATTCTGCCACAATTTCGGTGCTTTATTTCTCCAAACATTTTGGACCAATATTGTTGAAATCTATCTAAAAAAAATGAGTATAAAATTGCGCAATTCCAACGGGGACGCCGGGACGCCCTTTTCGATTAATGCTTTCAGAAAAAACTATATATAAGGTATTAAAGTCAACTTTTAAAAATGTGACTAGTGGCGCTATCTAGAAAGAATCTTACTTCAGTTATAGTTGAGGAATCGCCTTACAGTTTGATGCCTTACAGCGCACTGAAAGAGAAAAATCTAAATAAAAGGCTAGCTGTTTTGAGCAGCACAGAAAACGCACTGCGCACAAGTAAGTATACTTTCGAAAAATTTGACGCATTGTTGACCCTACTCTTCTTACGAAATTTTTCTCCGTTCGACGACCTTAAAATTCATTTGTGTTACCAACACGAGCTATACGTAGATATATACACATATATAGAGGCAGAGACAAATAGATACCCAGATGTTGCTGTTTCCCGTGTTATGAAAGTGAGGCAAGTAAAATAGGTTCATTTTTGTTAGATGGTTCAACATAATAACAGCCAGCAGTCGCCTACTCCGTTGAGTGGTGAACATATTGCTCCAATTGAAATCTTTACCAGAAATTTCGCTCTGAAGTCAAAATTTCAATTAATTTAGGTATATCAGAAACGGTTATTATATCTGTCAAAAAAAAAGCCAATTTAATCCATTAAGGCAATCTAACCTATGTCCCTCATTCAACAGTAGGCGACTGCTGGCTGTTGTTTTGATGAGTTCCAACCAAATTTGAGCTGGACAATTAAACACTTGTTGGAAGCTTTGAGCTGCTATTTGTCTCTGTATAGAGGGGACACACTCATAATGACTGTACGCTCTTTTGAAGACATCGTCGTAAAACATCTCTTATTTGATATTCTTACATAGTTTCGGTTTATTTGCCTCTTTTTTTAACGTGATTTCAGGCTTACCTATAGCTTTCACAGATTACAACAAACTAATCATTAACTCCAAGAAAGACTGCGCTAAATGTCAATACCGTCTCTTTACTTGTAATATAAATCCAAGTAAAAATGTTCATCGGTGGTCAATAAAAGCACAGAAAATTAGGACACTGGTCGCCAATGAAAAAGTGTTGGCCACCAATTGCGAGCATTTCGTAATTATTTGCACTGAAAAGCACTGGTGGTCATTCTTCTTCATTGGCGGTCAATGTTCCATCTTTCCGTGCTTTCATTGGCCACTAATGGCATTTTTTACGAGGGTGAAATAACAAGTAATCACCATAGTACTATAAAGCACATTTCAAACATTTAAACAGCAGTCGGTAACTGTGGGATATACCTATTTATACGTATAACATATGGTAGTAATAAAAACACAGAAACACACAGGAAGAGTGAAAAAGCAATCAAGTGATAAAGCAAAGTACTTACAAAGAATACGCTCATAGGAATCACAGAAAACGATAACCATTAAATTGTCCTCGGCTAGAAGAACTCCAAAAGAATAATTGAAGACATCTGGTGGAAAAGGAAATTAGGCCCAAGTATTAAATCATTTTATAGGTAAGTTGCTCTGGCGAAAATAGTCTTGAATTCGAACACACTTGAATTTGACGTTTTTCGTTTTACCCTCAAGGGCAATGATGCAAGGAAGCGCAACTCTGCATTTTGGCACATCAATACCCATGCAAAAGGTCGAATTCAAGAATGCTAACAGTGTGCACTGTGCACCCAACACCTCGATCTATTTCATGAGTTTAAATGGACAGTACGCAACGTTGCCAGGTTAAACGCTCACGGAAAAACATGCATGGAAAAAAATAGTTGGCCAGGCCATCGTGATGACTGATTTTGGCACCTACGAAAAATCTAGTAAACTGTGCCAGATATTGGGTTGAATGAACCTAATTCCTAAACCAATACCTGGTATAGTTTACTTTTTTTTTTTACAGGTAACAATATCAATCATTATGATGGTAAGTCTTGCCAACTATTTTTTTTCCGTGTAGAATTACTGAAAAATCAAGTAAGTTTTGTAAAATTAGTAAAATGAAGCAAATGCTTATATTTCTAGTTATTTTTGGCAAAATCTACGAAAATTATGGCTTATTTTACGATTTGAATTGAAATTTTTGCTTAAGTTTTATTAACTTTTCAAGGTGGATTGTTAATTTTTCAATTTGAATTGTAAATTTCACGTTCCAAAAAATTGTGACCTCTGCAATTTGCATGGCTATAGCGTGCCAGCTTTACTAATTGCTAAAGTCACTATGTTTTGGATTGCAAAAGTAACAATGCAATTGGCAAAATTTACAATCGAAACTGTAAAAATTATAAAACCTATGCAACATTTAAAATCCAAAAAGTAAAATTATCTACATGTATAGTAAATTTTACCAAACATGATTAGTGAAATTAGCATTTGCTTCATTTTACTAATTTACCCCAAAAAAAAAACAACAAAATAGCAAAAATAAAAATCCGTGTATGCCACTGTTTGTCGTTATAGTTTTTCAGGGTTTATAAACCGCGCCAGTCACCACATGTGTTTTTTGAAGGTATGAACTTGACATTGCAGTCAAAATTGATATTCTTTATTTTTAAACAAGTTTCGAATAAGCTGGTTTTTTCTATTTAATTTTTATAATTACTTCGAAAAACTGAGAAAGAAACGCAGGAATTTTTCGCTTGATGGCAACAACAGAGGGCGAATGATAGGGGTGGGGAACTTTGCACTTGGCACCCAATACACAGGGTCGTAAAATATGACCTTTTTTAAGGATAAATTTTGGTGTCAAAGGGGGGGTACGGACCCCCCTCCCCTGGCCACGTCACTGTCATTCGACATTGGAGTGGAAAGGGCTCATAAAGAAAATTGTAACTGAGTTTGATTTACCTTGATAACCTTTGCTCGTCTTCACTTTCCTATTTAATAAATTGTTCTTCTTACCATACAGTCTGTTATACCACGAGGCTGAAAAAAATAACAATACTTATTTATAGAAATCGAAAACTCTGATGTAGTAGTGGTAACTTAAGTTTAAAAGAAAATAAAAAAAAGAAATGTTGGAATAAACATTGGAAACAAGTTATTCCGTAGATATTTTACTACTCTGACTCAATGACGCTTTTTGAATTTGCTTTGATTGCTAGGTTGGTCTAAAATCCATCCAATGACGAAGTGTGGACCAACGGTTCTAGGACTATATACGACACTATACGTCCTCCGACAATATGTCCTTTATTTAAGTCCACCTTTTTTAACGTCCACGAATTCGTATATGTCAAATATTTTTATGTCCAGTGTATGATATGTCCACTTATAAATATGCCCATAACTTTTTAGTCCACTTTTTCTAAGTCCATAACTTCAACGTCTGTATTCAGTGTTTCTGAATCATGGGCGTAGCTTGCAATGTGGCAGTGCTGTATTTTGTCCTTTGAATCGCAAGAAAAGTTTCGAACTGTTGAAGGTTCGAACTTCCCTCGAATCAATATTTTACACAGGTTAAAATGGACAAAATGCAAAGATGATGCAATAAATATAATGACATATGACTTTTATGAAATGAAAAAATATATTTTCTTATCAGTGGAGATGATATACAGACATACCTCCGAGGGATATCGTACCGTCTGAAAAAATTCAAATGAATTAAACTATCGAGGAAGAAGATGATGGTAACAATTGGAGGTAAGGATAAATTAAATAAAATGATTATTGATTTTTCAGAAAGCATCGCTAAAAATTCCCTTCAATACCCCCCTCCTGTCAACTGTGCAATTAAAATAGCATTAATTTTGTTATTCAATCAATTGTGTAACTAACCTTTTTATTACCAATTTAATGAGTGGACTTTAAAGTTGGGGACATGATAAATGAGTGGACATATAAGCTATATGGACATGCGATATAAAGTGGGCATGAAGACTGTGGAATTAAAAAAAGAGGACGTAAACGAACACGTAAATAAGTGGACATATAGTCCTTGTACCGGATTAACCTGAGAGCCGATCATTTACTTTATCGATAAACCGATCGTTAATTCTATTTTTCCATTCTTCAACTATATTCCAAATATTCTCTGCAGATTACAACTAGCTTTATGTAGTAAAAGTGGCAATGTATCCGTACAGTAAGTTTTTCACTCAGCTTTGTCCTAGATTAAGAGCTTGCATGAATCAATCCATTTTACGCCAGTGAAAAGGCGAGTAACGAAGGTAATATTTACAGGGGTTGAAAAGGGACCTTCTAAATAACCCCAAATCGCTGCCTGCTTCCTCAATTCCGAAAAAAGTGCTCCTAAGCAGTTTTTAACGAAGCGTATTCAATTTTATTTGAGTCTAATCCACGTAAAGGAGTCAAGTTGCATAATGCTTATACGGCTACGCGGCGCCTACGCGACTTCAAGTTCGGTGTAGTTAACTGTTCGTACACGTTCGTGTTGTTTTGGTCTAACTTATGAATTGAAGGCGCTTCACGCGCCTTGTTACTTGTTTAGCGTTCTACCAATAGAACTTAATTTCGGAGGGGGGGGGGGGGTAGTTGACCTAACCTATTTTCATTGAAAAGGATTCACATGTGCAAAAATAACTGATTTTCTCTAGCGCATCGTTATACTGAAGCTATTGGTGGGAGGAGGCAACATTGGATCAAATTAACTTACGGATGTAGGCGTCCGAGCGGTCGACATTATAAACAGCCGTTTGAGGATTATCGGAAGCTGGAGAGACGACGCTCACTGTCGTATCATACTGCGAATTACTGAAAAAGGAACAATATATTATAACCGTTTGGAGAGAAATAGAAAACATAAGAGTCCTTAGATAAATTGGAAAAAAAAAAAACAAAAAAACAAAAAAAAAGCAAAATCAGAAATTACGTAAGGATTATTCTGAGCTTGACTGACAAGGGGAGACTCAGAAGTCGCCGCCTTCGATTTTGAAAACAATTGCACGAAAATGTAGCTAAAGTAAAACCATTTGACCCGTGTTTCTCACTTTTCGCCAATGGGCCTTTCTAAAGCGTCAGAAATTTTTTGAAAGTTGCCGAAATTCACGTAAAAAACCCGAGCGGAGAGCGCTCCGAATATTTACGTGAATTTCGGCAACTTTCAAAAAATTTCTGACGCTTTAGGAAGGCCCATTGGCAAAAAGTGAGAAACACGGGTCTAATAGTTTTACTTTAGCTACATTTTCGTGCAATTGTTTTCAAAATCGGAGGCGGCGACTTCTGAGCCTCTCCTTGTGAGTTTCCTGTAAGTTAAGGTTTGAGCCGAACCTTAGGCCTTTAGATACCAAGCACGAAAATATTTGTTTACATTAGAGCAAAATTCTATCTAGGCTCTAGCAGAGTGTTGCGCTGACTCACACCACCGCGCCGCGCCGCCGCCGCGTTAGTTACCAACGAATGTGGATTGACGGGTCTCCCAAGTTTTAGGAGGGCATTTGGAACCTTTTCAATTTTGTTATCATAATTCATGGAAAAAATGAAAGTTCACGCTTCCATCTCTACAACAAATAACCAAAGCAAGAATCGCATGATACAATACGATACGCAAGTGAAAATAAAGGCTACGAGCATGGTGGTGGCACAGAATAATACAATCAGAAAGGAAACTCCCATAAGAGCCAATGGAAGCAGGTTTGGAATTTAACGGTGCCAATAGGCAACGCTGCACTATGGTCCAGAAGTCCGATTTAGGAAGACATTAGTTCCCATTAAAATCACCCAGTATCTTGAAAACGGCTCATCTGACACCAAAACTGGTTATTACAAAAAAGATAGAACGTAAACCGTTTTAACTTTTTTGTAATAACCATTTTTGATGTCAGATGAGCCGTTTTCAAGATATTGGGCGATTTTAATGCAAACTAATGTCTTCCTAAATCGGACTTCTGGACCATAGTGCGCTGTAGTCCTGGTCCTATATCCCAACATGGCGGACGTGGTTGATTTGTGTTGAAACTCATTTAATTCTGTAAATTCTGGGAAAACATCTTAGTTTCTGGCCTCACTTTTATTCTACTGGCATTTCAGAATGAAAATTTCGCGGATCATGTCCTATATTTTTTTTCGCTCGCGAATCCAGATGTAAACATCCTATATCCCAACATGGCGGAAGCGGAATGAATTTGCTTCAAAATCCGACAGAGTTCCCGTTCTGATTGTATTATTCTGTGGTTTTGGGTAGGTGAGCAGGTGGGCCGGTGCAGTGGGGTGAGTGCTGCGCTGACCATGCGAAACGGGGACCCTCCCTCTCTCCATAGACACAATCCATGTAAAAATACTTTTACAGTTTATGCTACAAACCCTTTTCAGCAGCTAAACGAAGCCATTTAGCCATTTTCACCGAAACATGTTTTTGTGAAAAAAAAGTTAGAAAAAGGAAGAGAAAGAAAGAAAGAAAATAGAGATGTAATTTTCTTGTTTAATGTATCAACATCGTCAGATGCAGAGATGAATTACCTAACGCAAAAAAAAAAAACAAAAACAAAAACAAAACAAAAACAAAAACAAAAAAAAGAAAGGAAAACAAGTCTCACCATTCGTTGAAAGCAAACTCGGCCATGCATGCTGAAAATTTGCCATCGAAGTCTTGAGTTGGGTAGAACTGAATGAACGAGCAGAATCCACAACATTGAGCTCCGATAGCTGCGAAAACGTGGAGCAGTTAGATTTTTAAGGGCTCTTGAAATGCGAAGCATAATGCATCTAATGTCTCTTCCATTTAAGCATAAGGAAAAGAATATCGATCCAAGAGAGCAATTGAATCCCCCCCCCCAAACAAATCGATTATTTTGCATTGATTCAAATGATGCGAGAGGATAAAAATCCCATGGCGCGTAGGTATTCATAGTGTTAACTGTTGCTAAACATCAAGTAAATACTTTCATATTCAGTCAATACTACACGCAACATTGCGCGAGTACTATCAAGCTCAAAAGTCTTGACGGTCAAGAATTTGAGAAATGCTGCTTTAATCATCGTCTAATTAAAACAACCTTCTGCGCTCCGTGCGCATTCTGGACTACCATAACTTGTGATGCTGCTAGTACACCAACTTGATAGTCTAGCCTTGTTCGAGAGAATCGATTTTATTGTATGCTTGTTTTAAGTAGATTCCAGGAATCTACTTATTGCAGAGGGTGCGATGTTGGATTTTTCGGGAAATTTTATCAAATGAGCACGTTTCGTGGTCCCCTGAGTGAGAAAATACCACTCGTTGAAATTTATATATATATATATATATATATATATATATATTTTATATATATATATATATATATATATATATATATATATATATATATATATATATATATGTTTATATGTATGTTTCAGCCAGTTTTACCGTTTTTATGTCCCACGATCCTGTTCGTAATTTTTGGTTTTTATTTTTGAAATTTGTCTCAACTATTCGTTGGGTTTAATTCTTGGATGAGTTCGAAGATGGTGTAAATCCGACAGTTAGTTTTCGCGTTATGGGCCGTGTTTGAGTCGTAAAATGTGTTTTTGAGGTTTATTTTTAGGAGTGTTTGTTTTGAATATTTTTTTTTGGGAAATTTATGTTAGCCGTTTTGATACGCAACTTTTTTACTCGAGTCATTTTTTCGTTTTTTGCGTTGTAAGCGAGTTATAGTGATGTGTTTTTCGGGTTTTTTGGCAGTGTTTTTATATGAAGAAATTGTTTTTTTGGTTCAAAAATTTTAGTATAGATCGTGGAGGATGTTTTTAGTTCATATGCTCCATTTCTTAAAGTTTCCTTGTGTTTTACGTGTTTTACGAGCTATTTAGTTTCTTATGGGATTTTACATGTGAAAGACAAGGATAGTGTATTGGTATAATTGCTCGTTCTTTGTTTTACACGTGCACTGTTGCTTAGGTACGTTATTTATTTATTTTCTTGTTTGATCAGCTGCTCTTATTCAGATTTATTCCTCATTAGCGTTACAAAGATTACACATTTTTCTATCTTGGTACTATAATCTTTTTCTCATGGGTATTTTTATTTAAATGTTGAACAGCTGATAAAAAAAAAAAAATGAATAATTCAAAGAAAATCATAACATAACCTATTTATTGAAATTTGTGAAAAACTTATATAACCTAGCTTTTATTTCTCACTTGCATTGTAAAGATTACACATTTCTCTATTGGTAATATAATCTTTTTCACAATAATATTTGGATTTTGAGCAGCTGATGAAATAAAAAAAAAAAAAATTAACGAAAATTATAACCTATATTTAAATTTTTGAAAAAATGATGTAACCAAGCATGGAATCTACTTCGTCTTACCGGCCTGCCGGGAGGCATTTTTTAGTTAGGGTTTTTTTTATGTATTTATTTTTTATTTACTTGAATGGAAACAGGACAGCATGAAGGAAAGCAACGGATAATCGTTACATCCTTCAGAACCTTACTTATCACCGCTTAGGAAATGACATGCTTGAACCACGAGCTGCTTCAGTTTCGATAGATCGATCGTTGATATGCCCATTGGTTTCAGCAGCTCAAAATTGCTTCAAAAGAAGCTGGTAGAGATATACCCATTCACCCTCATACTGATCAGCTGATACTGTAAATCTACGCCCACTCGTACTCTAATTGTAAGACCGTTTGAGTTTACTGCAATATGGGACTTTAGCAAACTGTTGCTACATTGTTATGAAACGTCTATTCTTGAGTTAAATCACGTGAAAATCACAATGAGAGTATGAAAAAGTCTCTAAATCTATTCCTTAACCCACAAAAGAGTTCTAGAGCAACTCAAGATGGTGGTCAAATGTGAGCGGGTCACAATGGGGGAGTCTCATCGAATTGCAGCCTCCTCTCTGATGAATCACTTTTCTCGGCATAGAAGTTGCAGTTAAATGGGACTCCCTTCAAGCGTCCTTGAAGTTTCAAAATCACGTCCCACAAGGCCACAAGTAGGTACTCTCTATTGTTTTAACTCGCGTTATACATTTCTCGAGAGAATCGCATGATTTATTGACTAAACTCACTGAAAGTGCTGTCGCAAATCGTCTGAACATCATCTTCGTTCCAGCTGATCATTGTGCCAGCAAGGCTTGATGCCACCACGTACCATGGGCTACTCGTGTCACTCTGGAATGATAACATTAACACATTAACATTATTAACAATAATAGTCAACACAACTTTTTGATGGCTAATGCTCGTGTAGGTAAAGGTTATATGGAAATGAATTTGTATAATAAGCAGCGGTAACCGCACAGACCCAGTCAGAAAACATCCCTGGGTAATGTATACGCATAATAATTGATGAGTTATTTATTTTCATTGTTTTCTCGAACTATGGAGCATTTTACACGTCGAAAACTCTTAAAATCACCAACTGTTCAGATTTTCATGTAATAAAAAAATTGATGTATTACTTATATCTAGGTATCAATTAGATTCAAGACTGGTATACCCAATTGACCTGCTGTACACTTTTGCAATAAGCGATTTAAGAAACCTGTAAAATTAACGATGGTAGCACTAAAAACCCATTAAATCCACTCCTAAACTCATAAAATGCTTTTAAATGTGTGAGTGTAATGGCGGCGATGGGCATTAACAATGGGAGATTCCCATCTAATAATACTGTAACTTCATCAAGAAGTGACCAATAATAAGACATCATTTGACACCGGTGTCACCAGGTGTCACGGTACCATTAATAGAGGGTAGATCATTACTCTGGTGTCTAATCACTCTGTATCAATCTTCCTTGTCAGCATAGAGAGAGTGACGTAATTACTATAGGAATCTCCCATTATTAGTGTCCAACGCCGCCCATTACACTCTTGCATCTACAAGCATTTTATGAATTTAGGAGTGGATTTCGTGAGTTTTCAGTGCTACGGTCGTTATTTTTTGAGGTTTACAGCCCTGAATCAACCCTTAAATAACTTATATCAAAACTGTGTTACAGTCCCATCAGATTCATAACTATTGAACCCAATTTCACAGCGTTGGATTTGTCGCAGAGTTACGGTTGTTCAAAGTTGGCGCTATCGGCGCAAAGAGAGTATATACTCCGAATGGTGTTTCGAGATTTCACCTATGGAAGCGCCAACTTTGAACAACTATAACTATCACAAAAATCTTTTCCTCGGCATTCAATACGGGCAATGTTCCAGAAAAAAGTGCCATGTATATAGGTTCAAGAGAAAATTAATTTGTAATAGTATTTGCGACCCCCAAAAGATACTTGTTGGAAGAAACTCCTGCAATTTCAACGGTAGGCAAAATAATTACTGGATCGAACTAAAAGTTGAGTGTTCAAAGTTAAATGTCGTAATCGTTGATTGAATATTTGAGACAGTCGTCAAAGTGTGCAATCGAACACGTTGAATTTTGATCATTGGAACCCAGTGTCACCAAATTTAGCGAGAAATTAAAAAAAGTGACATTGAATGAAATGGGAAAATGCTTGTAATCATACGCAGAATGGCAGCCCCATTTGAACCCGTGTAAAAGATCGAACGCAGTCGGGTGGGTCCGGTGTGAGTACTCTCAAATTCAACTGTTTTACATTGGTTTAATGACATGACACAACAAAATGTTAGCAGAATGCACGCCTCATGCACCCACCGAGATTTAGCTGTGAGTATTGAAGTGTACTTACAAGAATTGAATCGCTGTAAGGCAGGACATTATATTGACTGCAAAGTGGAGTGTCAGTGCTGGTTTTTCGAGGGCTTATCAATTTGTTATTAGGAATATTAGCGAAAGTGGCCACTAAAAGTTGCGCGATAAATGCGAACTGCAGCGCAAAAATCATAGAATGCCCCGCCGCCATCGTTGATATCACCTCCTGGACGGGGGAAATGGGGAAAAAAGAGAAAATTATTAAAATTATAGAGGAAATCAAACGCTTTCAAATAATGGTCATGATATAACGAGTCTTTATTTTGAATATTTAAAGGTAAACCCTGGCTAAGAGACGCCTGCAGGTATGCAATACGCAACGCGCCTAGTTAACTAATTAAATGTTGAAATTGTATCTTGTGCGTTGCATTTTGCATATCCCAGTGGGGGGGGGGGGGGGTGTGCATGCTTTATCCTCGCTAGTGCGTTTGATACGGGTAGGTTGCTTTTATCAACAGATCCCGCGTTTGATGGATGGTTGATTAATACGTGAAATGCCGCGGGAAAATTTAACAACCGTGGCCATATTATGGTGATCCGTTCATCATTAACCAAAACTTAGCCGTTCACAATTGCTGATTTTATTTTGCCTCCTTAAAATACTGTGGGCGGGGAGGGGGATACCCTTGATCCCTCACCCCTAGTTTACGCCACTGATCAACACTGAGACGTTACTGTGAAAATCTAATAATTCCTTCGATTTTGACTAAAATTATGAAAACGTGGAAAACTCACTTATCACACGCACTGAAATAGGTTTAGAGATACCACTAAAAAATTAGGTTCTTGCCTTTACCTTTTTATAGCTTCAGGCCGATTCGCAGATTTCCCCACAAGCAAGTGTGATTACGAGCCCCTTCCTCCTCTCTTTCTCTCTATTTCTCTCTTTTTCTCTCTCTTTCTATATCTTTCTTTCTCTCTCTCCCTCCCTCTCTCTCTCCCTCCCTCTCCCTCTCTCTCTTCTCTCCTCTCTGTTTATTTTCCAGAAGATTGTGGTCCCTGCACTGTTTATTCAATACTATAATATGTCCTCCTCTTTTCACTTGCAAAAATGGAATTTCTACCTCTTCTCTAGGATTCAAGTCCAGGTTTTGATATTCCAGCGTTGCCGAACTATAAAAACGCTAGAATATTCAACAAGGCAGAATGTCATTCGATAATTTTTCACATTTTAATAATCTGAATTGATTATCACTTATCAGATATACTGTATTATCACAGTATCAAAATCGATTTCTCGCAGGTTCGTATCAAATGACCCCCAAAACTAATCAACCTCTCGAAATTGAATTACCGATCTCTCCGCAAAACGTATAGAATCTAGTTCTATAATATTTGAAAGCTGTAATGTATACTAGCGTCCCTATATACTGTGAGAGTTGTGCCATTGCTGAATCCATTTCTGATTGGCTCTCAGATTTAGGCTGTCAAGAAAGCTCCAAGAGGCAAAATGCAAATGACGGAGGGTTTGTTTACTATTCGCGAACTCGCTTTCATTACACATTTGAAGTAACAGTGACCGCGGTAATTTTTGTGAATTTTTCCTCTGCTTGAATTTTATTCTGGAGAACATTATCTCTTTCAATAACAACCGTTATTGTCGAGAGTCTGAATCTAACCTTTAAGAGATAGCGAAATAGTGGCAACAGCACAGAGGCAAATGCGGCCATCCGCCATTTGCAATTTGCCTCTTGTGGCTCCATTGATCCGCTTCTTCTTCTTCATTTTGAGAGTCTTGTCGCAACTCTCATAGTATATAGGGACTCTAATGTATACTAATGTACTGTGGCGTAGATGGAGGAAGGGGAGGGGATATGGATCTCCCTCCCCTCGACATCGATATTTTCCGTATAAAAAGGTATAGTTTCATTTTTCGCGTTTTCTTGGGAATTTTGACAAATTTCGGACCTTCGACACCCCCCCCCCCCGAATGCATACAGAATTTTACCCCTCTTCTCAGAAAACGTCTGGCTCCGCCACTGGACTGGTGTATTTAACCTTTTAAATACCACGCCCGAGTTATTCGATTTTGTAACTAGATTTCTCATTAACGCTATTAACGTGCACAGAGCGCCTTCAATTAACAGGGTAGGCAAAAACACCTTGGAGTAGGAATATTTAACTTTCTACTAAATATGAGCGAGTAATAGCTTTGATTTCTTTTGATAACTTGAGCCTGGTAGTAAAAGGGTTCAACTGAAGAGCGTGCTTCAATACGGACAAAGTTTCCAGAGGATCTTTTTAGATTTTTACTTTGCGATCCAACAAGAGAAGAGCGACATATGTATTTAAGTATACGGCGACACGATACTGAAAACGTTTTGCAACAATGGCTTGCTTTCCTCAAATAACTATTTCCTCTTTTTTGAATATTTAATTGAACTAATTTAAGTTCACTGACGAGCTGCGAACTCACAATTCTCGTTGATAAATTGCTTTCCACGGGTGATTGATTCATTATTTGAAATAGCAATTTGTTTCTTCTTTTTTGCGCGCGCGCACTTAGAGCTCATTAAGACCGTTAGTGGAGAAGGCCTCATTAAAAGGAGAGCTTGCGCTTACTTTTTGAGGCGATCACCACAAAAGTGGAGCAAAACCTGACCAACAGATTGCGCTGCATGCCCGAAACATTTACAGTGACTGGATAAACCACAGTGCGGCCATTTGCCCTCCACCCCTCTAGAGCGCATCCACTTTAGCATGGGCAGCATGGGGAGTATGATTGTTCTTGGGTTTCGGAATTAAGATTTCTCTACCTAGGCCAGTCGTCGCGTCGTCAAAAAAGGCAAAGAAAGGAAGTAATTGCTGGAAAGCTGGAAATTTTTTTAAAACGTTTCTTATGACCTCACGAATCACCACCTAAGTTTGCACCATTTTTCTGACACGGCTAACGCCGCCATATTGGTTTTTCCAGCCAAAAATCGCTCTTTTTTCGGTTTTTCACTTGTATCTCGGCTAACAATGGTTTTTTGACCAAAATACCTTAGTATGAAAAAAAAGTTAACAGTATGTTCTATAAAAAAGGCTCTTACCAATTTTCTTCAAAGATAATTTTTCTCGGAGTTATGAGCGGTTCAAAAATCGGGTTTTCCGCAAAGTTTCCCAAATACCCGTTTTATCAGCGGTAGAGAGCTCAAAATTACCTCGTAATAACTGAGCTATGAGAAAAATCAATTTTTTGTCACTCTATCATAGTAATATAACTTCTCGGGGAAGAGAGAGGGGGATGCCAAGTTCGGGGGGCCCTCCCCCCTCCCAAATGTTAGGGGAAAATATAGCCCAAATAAGGAGCTAACCCAGAATGAATTCAACCAGAAACTTTTATGGCTGGAAATTGTTTATTGGTACTATCTAAGTAACATGTAAAAAGTTCGAGAAAATCCGAGGACAGGAAGGGGGGTTTTGCCCCCCCCCCCCGAATCAGAGGATTTATATACGTCTTTTCACACAGTTTTCCTCAATTTGCGTCCAAACAACCACTTTAACGCTAAAATTTGACTCAACCAATTTTAAAAAGGATTAAATTTCCTATCATATGAGATAATCAGATCAAAATTTCATTCACTGAGCGGTCGGAAAATATCTGACTTTCATTTCGCGGAAAATCGCAAATTCGTGGAAAAAAACTCGTTTTTCTGCGATTTCTCGAGTAATTGAAAGTTCGCAGCAACTACTGTGGAATAATCGTATACTGGGCTTCAAATGAGTATTATGGAGGTCTATATGTATTTGAGTATAGTGGAGGTGCGAAGGGGAGAGGACCCACCTCCCCCTGACCCCACTCTTAATACAGACTAATTAGAGAGAAAATGCTCAATAAATCGGTGAAATAGTTCATTTGTTTCTCGGCAAAAAATAACGTCTTGTTCATTTCTGGACTTTACGTTTTTTTGGATCAACTACCGACACCCCCCCCCCCCCCCAGGGGGAGCATAGAGTCCATGAATTCTTGGTAATCAATTATGGTTATATCTGAATCAAACACATATTGTACGAAGTCTAAGTATGGAGAAGCGACAGTTATGTTTGACGGATACGATATAGATACTTCAACCGTCTGTGCACTCATGATCGAAAACGAAGCATGACAGCTAAATCCACACCTTTGATCAAGTTATCGCCAAAGACGACATTTACTGGAAAGGAGGACAATTTTTTGGCAAATTCTACAAATAAGAATCAAATCATTCGGCTGATCGGTGAAGCATTATAACAATAGTAGGTTTCCGTGTCGTTTACGCTAAAGGTGGCGTTGACGTAGACATTATCAACAAAGGCTTCAAATCATGTTCCATGGATGATACCATCGTATAATTGTCGAAGATTCAGATCTACTTTTGTTATTGCTCCATAGATCCTTAGATAGTAGTTTTCGATTGCACTTAAAAAATGACATTCAACGTCAAAAAACACCATTCGTGGTACATGACATATACGTAAAATTGGAGCCAATCTTTGCAAGCATCTCATTTTCCTCCATGCTTTCACAGGTTGTGACTCTACATCACACATTTTTGGAATAGAAAAATTTCCGTTTTTCTATTACTTGATGTGACTAACAAAGAGCTGCAAAAACAACCAGATGTATTTTGTGCCCCGAAAAAACCCCATTCGGATATTGGAAATGCAAGTAAATTAATGATTCTTCAATTTGCTGCAGGCAAGGAATATACGACACACTAGAGGTAGAGGTTCTTTGTTTTCATCTCTTTAAAGAAAAAGTCGCCTCAAAATAGACTTTCGTCAAACTTAAAAAAGGTATTACTCATTAGTCATTCCACTGGACGTCTAATGTTAAAGAAACTACATCACTCGTCTAATATCACTCTTGTCGAGCTTATTTTCAAATTCAGGAGTGGATGAACACAAACGACCCGGATGCCACCGTGCCACCTCATGAGGATGGTTCACCAAGGGAAAAGAATACCTACTTAGACTCACGGATTGACCTCTTAATCCTCAATCTCTTCTCTCATAGTCGTCCGCTGTCAAACACAGGACGACACAATACGTTCACGATGTTTGATGCGTTGCAAATGAAGAGAGACAAGTGAACTATTTCACCGATTTATTGAGCATTTTCTCTCTAATTAGTCTGTATTAAGAGTGGGGTCAGGGGGAGGTGGGTCCTCTCCCCTTCGCACCTCCACTATACTCAAATACATATAGACCTCCATAATACTCATTTGAAGCCCAGTATACGATTATTCCACAGTAGTTGCTGCGAACTTTCAATTACTCGAGAAATCGCAGAAAAACGAGTTTTTTTCCACGAATTTGCGATTTTCCGCGAAATGAAAGTCAGCTATTTTCCGACCGCTCAGTGAATGAAATTTTGATCTGATTATCTCATATGGTAGGAAATTTAATCCTTTTTAAAATTGGTTGAGTCAAATTTTAGCGTTAAAGTGGTTGTTTGGACGCAAATTGAGGAAAACTGTGTGAAAAGACGTATATAAATCCTCTAATTCGGGGGGGGGGGCAAAACCCCCCTTCCTGTCCTCGGATTTTCTCGAACTGTTTACATGTTACTTAGATAGTACCAATAAACAATTTCCAGCCATAAAAGCTTCTGGTTGAATTCATTCTGGGTTAGCCCCTTATTTGGGCTGTATTTTCCCCTAACATTTGGGAGGGGGGAGGGCCCCCCGAACTTGGCATCCCCCTCTCTCTTCTCCGAGAAGTTATATTACTATGATAGAGTGACAAAAAATTGATTTTTCTCATAGCTCAGTTATTACGAGGTAATTTTGAGCTCTCTACCGCTGATAAAACGGGTATTTGGGAAACTTTGCGGAAAACCCGATTTTTGAACCGCTCATAACTCCGAAAAAAATTATCTTTGAAGCAAATTGGTAAGAACCTTTTTTATAGAACATACCGTTAACTTTCTTTTCATACTAAGGTATTTTGGTCAAAAAACCATTATAAGCCGAGATACAAGTGAAAAACCGAAAAAAGAGCGATTTTTGGCTGGAAAAATCAATATGGCGGCGTTAGCCGTGTCAGAAAAATGGTGCAAACTTAGGTGGTGATTCGTGAGGTCATAAGAAACGTTTTAAAAAAATTTCCAGCTTTCCAGCAATTACTTCCTTTCTAAAGTACCTGACGACTGGCCTAACCCCCTTTCAGAAAAAATTCATTAATGCTATGTAGAAACCATTTTTAGGGCGGGGGGTTGCGATATTTTTTGCGAGTAACTCAGGAACACGCTTCCTCCCAATGGCGCCCGTGTTAAGTTGGGTGCGCAACCGCGGGGGGTCAGTTACGGGGAATCGTTGATTTCTCTCAATTTTGCGAACCAATATGTTTCAAATTTGACAGAAGACCTTAAGTCGTGTCTAACTTGCGTACGAGAATCCTATAAAACCGTAAAAATACTTCTAAATGCTCAAATTCGCGATCTAAGGAATCCGACCAATCAGAAAGACGACCGAAATGGCCGCACTGTGGTTTATCCAGTCACTGTAGAAACATTCATCGATACTATCGTTTACTGTTCATGAATTTTGGAATGGAGTAAGTATGGGCTCATCCATATTTTCGCATAATTTTACTATACATTAGTGTCAATTTTGTCAGATTCGTTATTGCCGCGGGATTCGCAAGCGACCCATTCTCAACAAATGTTGGTTACTCCCTTGCAGTTGTAGGATGGGAGGCTAAACAATCAAAGCTTCTTAAGGGTCTTCAACCCTTCAATGATACAGAGTACGACGCGACGTTTAGTTATAGACTAGCCTGGAAATTTATACTAGTTTGGGAGGGGGCTAAGTGGATTCTGATTAGAACTAAAATATTCCAATCAGAATATTCTGTAATCCTAAAACTTGCTGGTCCAATTAATCTCTACGGTGCCAAAGAATAAGGAATATCGGTCGCCGTTTAGTTTGGAATTATACCAATTAAATGGACTAGGTATTTTTTAAGTTTGTAGAGAAGTTTTTTGTTTTTTTGATTTGTTTTTGTTTTCGTTTTTTTTTTGTTTTTGTTTTTGTTTTTTTTTTAATATTGTGGAAAGTGCAAGTTTACTTTGCAAGCATACCAATCCATTAATTTGAGTAAGAAAACCGCATAAAAAAATATTTTGCCATCTTTGAATCATGACTAAAGTAATGTCGATGAAGATTACTGAATAAAATCAGTGTATGTATCCCCCTCCCCCCATAAAAGCAAAACATAAGCTCTACGCCGAGAAGCATTATTAGAGGTCGTTTCAGAAGTGTAGGCGCACCTAGACTGATAATCTTTAGAATTCCCCAGCCTTATTTCTCATATTGCATGATGATGATGGAAATGGGTTTTGGGGGTTTCAGTCGCAAATGTATAGTTATTTAGTCATATTACAATCCTATCGCAATAGTAATCAAAGAAAGTAATAAGGCTAAAACAAAAAGAAGAAAATACTCAAGTATCATTTTACAATCGAACAATTTGATTTATTCATAGTAAAGAATAGAGTACGAACTAACAATATTCGGAAAAAGTTTAATAAATTAATAAATAAATAAATTAGTAATAACACATATAAACAAATAAATTAAGTAGGTAGTGAGTCAAAAAAGTAAGTAGAATTCGATTCATTACAGGGAATTAACAGATTCCTTACAGATATTTTAGTCTTCCTTTGACTTGTGACTTCCACACGCATTAGATCTATCTTCCTTGGAAATTTAAGGATATAAATGGGACTATAGACAGGATAAAAATGAATTCATTTTTAACTACTCTAAAATTGCCCTTCTTGGATAACAACATACACAAGTAATGAATAAATAAATTAATAAATAACTTCCGATGCGGAATACTCGTACATGAGTGAAAAGGTTACACAAGCAATAACATCGCTTATTGGATGTGAATTTCTTCTTTTTAACGAAATTTTTATGTATCACAGCCAAGATCTTTGTCCTCAGTTTATTATTAAGTTCAACAAATCGTTGATATGCAAATGTTACACATTTCAAGCGAATAGAAACCTACCTATCTAGACGTCTGTGATCTTAAAATTGATTGCAAGTAACTAACCAGTCAATCAAAATTTTGCAAATTATGCTAATCTAGAGGTTAAAGTGATGGAAGATTGCCGATATATTAATTTTCTTTCATGTCAGCGGAAAGTCAAAAATTTGGAAAAAAACTCAGGATAGTTAGTAGACGCAAGTCTCTTTCACTTTGTGTTCCTTTTTGTTCCTTTTTTTTTTGCACATCTTTCAGAAGATGCTGCTGAAGTTCTCCTATGTTTAGAAAGTCTTTTATAACTATAAGTCATTCGTCAAGCCAAGGTCTATTTAAACAGATCGGTCTGACTGCGCTGTAATCTTTTGCTGCGTTCCTATAGCCGCTATGAGATCTCGCCAAATCAGGAGATCAACCAGTATTACAAAAACACGGTATCACGATTTGGTCAGAAGGACTAGAGTCCTTGCAAGGTCAACAATTCGCTATCGGACTGATCTGTTTAAATGGACCTTGTCGTCAAGCAGTAAAGTCGTTGGTCAGTCTTTTCAGGTACCTAAATCGTTATCGGTCAGCAGGCCTTTGGGCCAGTTGCACTATCAGCAGATTCCCATTCCGATGGTTGATTCTTGTGTAAAATGCTGAGAAAATTACAATGGTCGAAATTTCATAGTTTTCCGTTTCGTATTAACCCAGATATAACCTCCGTTTGAAAATACTGTTTTAAGACGTCAATCATCGTCAATATTTTTATCCCGTTCTTTTACACCACAAATTCAATGATGGTACACGCGCAAGCGACAACATTCACGGAGCAACCCTAGCAGAATGCTTGGTGTAAAGAATCTAAATATTTGACTAAGATTGACTTCACAAAACAGCATTTCAAAATTGGGTTAACAACTTGATTAATGCAGAAGGGATAGTATAGTTTTTTGGCTATTTTACAAAACATAGAACCTTAAAACGTTGATAGGACAATTTGGCCCTAACCGGAAAATGCAATGTCTCTCAAAGTTTCGCTTGAGCGAGTGCTATTTGGAGAATTAGATTATGGAAAAAATCAAGTAAGTATTGGGAAAATATTTCCCATAAGGCGTGTGCGGGGTGCTTTAATCGCGGTCAAATGTGATAGACCTGTTTTAGTGCGACGTCTGAAATAATTGGAGCCAAACAAATGCTCTGTCTCTCTCCCTCTCACTCGATTTCCCGTAAGAAATCGGATCTCAATTTTCAAATTTAAAGTCGTGTTACTAAACAACAAGGTTTCTCAGATTTTATTACATCGTTGGATTTCATATGCACAGTATGTTTGCGTTTCAACATTTTCGGTACATCACACATTAATTTGAAATCACGGTTATATCGAAGAAAGTCCTATGTTTTGTCATTGTCTCACTCACAGTTTCTTAGGGTAAAAAATTCTAGGATACGGGCTCATCGACACTATCACACCACGTGTTATCCCTCGACAAGGACAAAACACAGGACATTGCTTGATATAGGTAATGGGGCTCTTGCAAACTTTGCTGTGAGCGAATGAATAGTTCATCCCGATGAAAATACCAGCAAAAATCACGAAAATCACTCTAAAAAAGTCTAAAATGCAGTAATAAACTCTTATAACTGCTTTAACGGCAAGATTGAAATGACGGTTCCATGCAGGTATCATGGGAGATGTCTGTCTAATTTGTCACTTTATCTACGGAAACACAGAGATATGTCTCAGTTCAGATGGGAATCTACCATGATACCTGCGTCTCTCCGCCATTAAACCCAATTCTGAGAGTGAATTTTGTGATTTTTTTAGTGTACCTACTCCATTTTTACTGATTTTTACATGGTTTTATGCAAGAACCAACTCTTCAATCACCCGTAGCAAAAGTTTGCAAAAGGCCCATTGTGATTGTAAATTCACTTGTGATCTTTCATGAATTACGTCGCAGTGTAAAGATACTTTAAAGTACGTGAAATCTAATAGTGCAATAATATTTAAGAAAACTGGTTGTTTACTAGCATGAATTTGTTCTCGAAAATTTGGATCTAATTTCTCATCGCGAGAGTGATCGAGATAGAGCATTTTTTTTTTTTTTTTTTTTTTGGTTTCAATTTTTATCGTGACGCCATAACTAAAGCGTAATATTCTTCAAACCCCTCTCTATTCCTCGGTCTCTGAGATAATTCTCCAGTGATCTTCTTGCTGCGTCGGTTCGTAGATCTCTTTCGGGGCCTCTGTGCTCGGAGCCTCAGGTTTCGTTGCCGGCTTCTCTTTCTCCTTCTCCTTCTCCTTTTCCTTTTCTTTCTCGTCCTTCTGCCCCTTCTTATTTGTGGACGCGTATTTGCTCAAAATGGCGGCGAGATTCTCGTGAGCGGCGTATTCAGCCTCGTGGTGGTGGTGAGCCGATTCAAGAGCGGCGTGCTCAGCGGCCAAAGCGTTGTTGGCGTTGTTCTGAGCGAAGTGAGCGGCGGCTGAGTGGAATTTGTGAGCGAGAGCGGCGTGGTAGGCGGCGTGCTGCGCGGCAACTTGAGCGGCGTAGTGAGCTCCACCCTCGGCTAAAGCGGACTGCTGAGCTATGAGCTTCTGTAAAAAGTTGAGCCTTCCCTTCTCAGAGTTGTCTTCTTCCGCCTGAAAACAAAGGAAAGGAAGTTTTATTTTTATGTTATGTATGTTGTTCATTTCTTGTGCTTTAAATTCATGCGATTCACGCTGAAAATATAAATTTGAGGAACGTCAGAACCTGCAAGCATACTTCAGGGAGATACTTTGAAAATTTCAAGATGGTTACTCAAGGATAAAGCCGGAAATGATGAAATACGAAAATTCCTATAAGCCTCAATAAGAGCAAGTGAGGCAGTCATACATGTTATTACTCGCACTCACTCGTACTCATTAAGCTTATGGCGAATTGATTTTCATAAACTATACGGCTTTCATTCTCAACAAGTTTTGCTCGTTTTGGGCTCAAAAAATACATAAAAAAGAAGAAAAAAATACGCAGGTACTGACGTTCTTTGAATTTGAATTTTTCCTTTGAGGTCAATTTAAAATGCCAAAAAACATGACACTTCCCCATAACGCCGTGTGGCGTTATCAATCGGATTGAAATCTGGGAAAGTTTCGCCTGGAATCACCTTAAGCTGAATCTTAACCCTTTAAACACCAAGCATGTCGTTCAAATTAATCTACTTCAGCAGTGGCGGCTCTTGTAATTAGGCAACAACGGATCCTCTCCATTAGAACCTATGTAAAATAATCGATATTTAGGAGGTGCATTGCACCCCCAATAAATCGATACTTTTGCATAAGTTTAAATAGCAAAACACGTGGTTGCCACATTGCACGTGCCGCCCCTGTACTTCAGCCGATTCGTTACTTTTTGAGAATAAAAGAACGTTAAGTGGTGGGAATATTTTAAAATAGTGCTCTGTTAAGCGCCTTCAACTGATGATGCAGGCACGAACATGTACCGCGGAGTAGAAATATTTATCTAATTGCTTGATTAGAAGGAGCGACGGAGCATTTGATTTGTTTACAATTTAAAATGCCAAAAACACGTCTTTTCCCAGAGGCGACTCGTGGCGATATATCCATCGGATTAAAATCTAGAAAAGTTTCGCTTGCAGGCCGATCTTTGAAATCATTGGACAAGGCTGGTGGACTGGATAAATAAAGGGCTGCTATTGGTATGTACTATCGACGAATTAAAGATTGTCGCGATATTTTCACACATTTTCAGCTATTAGTGTGAGGGTGGGACTGATCTGCAACGGCTTTCCCGCCCCACCCGCACTGGCTTCTCACCTGCAAGGGGTGAAGAGTATGAAGAGTGGCCGAACCAGAATCTTGAAGGCGAAACTTAGCTCGTGAAAATATCGCGACAATCTTTAATTCGTCGATAGTACCTCTACAGTGTTAATCGGAAAATAGAGCTCTCTAACAAAGTATCCCTCCGCTACATTCGATAAGCTATCGGTTTGTTTTGAGTAGTCGATAACATAGCTCTACTTTCCAATAAACTCTGTAGAGGGACCAATAGTGGTCCTTCATTTATCCAGTGTATCAGCCTTGTCGAATAATTTCTAAAATCAGCCCAATGAAAATACCTGAAATATGGTAATTTTTTTTAGTGTTATTGAAATCGCTCTTACCTCATCAAAATGATGTTCGTAGCTCTGCCCGTAATTGTCGGCCAAAAGTGGGGCTGGTGCATGGGCATGATGAGACTCGACCTTGCACTTGGGGACGCTCGGGTCAACAGGCACGCAGTTATCGAGGACGAGAGTCGCCGTCACGTGATCGTTGACCTTCTCAGTTTTCGTCGCGTAGATGGTCTTCGTTTCCCAAACGGTGCTCTGTCGTCCCAAAACCTTCTGTATGATCCTTGAGTCCTTGTCCTCGACGGAGCTTCCTTCGTCACCTTCGGTCTCTGAATTGCCTCCTGCATCCTTCGGGGCTTCGTCAATATTGATCTCCTCGGGCGATTGGACCACCGGAGTTCCGAACTGAATGTATCTGCCCTCTCTGGACTCAGCTTCGGAGGCGTCCCCTTCGATAATCTCACCGCTCGATTGGATTTCAACAACTTTGTCGGCCTCCAAATCCTCCACCGGGATGTGATCGACGCTCGGTTTCAACGGTTTAGGCTTCAACTTCTCGTGCAGGGCCGAGAATGGGTTTTTGATTAAGTAAGTGGGCCTGTTAATCAACAAAACGATTGAATTAGGTGAGAAAGGCAATGATTTGATGAATCACGAATATTTTGCAATTTTAACCAGTACTGTAATTTTGAAGGAGGGATGGAGGCTGCCATATTAGGGACATCCCAAAATGTTGGCTCACACAGAAAATCCAAGAAGCAACCCTGGTAAAAATGTTCCATGAACTCTGTTCCAATTTCCCATGTGGACATGGAAATCGCCTTGATTTCCATGTAAATTAGGTTGATTTCCGTGTGAATTTACACGGAAATCACAGTGATTTCTATGTCCACATGAAAATTGGAACAGAGTTCATGGAACATTTTTACTAGGGAAGGAAAGAAAGAAAAAAGGTTGTCAAATTCTGTGAGTAATGGTTAAGAAATTTTAAGAAAGAATGTGAAAAAAAACATAGGGATCAAATGCATGAGAAGCGTAAAAAAATTGTCAGATTCTCGCAACCCCCCCCCCCCCGTAAGACCTGAATCGACGTCACTGATTTCAACCCTTTCAATACCACACCCAAGGTATTCGTTTTCGCAGCTCGCTCTCTCGTACTCCACATTGTCAACATTCGCAAAATGATGTCTCATAAAACGCCTTCAATTACCGGGATATGCAACATGAACACTGCGAAGTAGGAATAGTTAACTACCTACTAAATTTGAGCGATCAGAAATGAATAAATGAATGAAGATGAACCAGCAGCGTCTCGTGCAATTTCGCATTAACCCATTAGTGCATAAGGTTCCCCTGTGAAAATGATGAAATTTATGAAATTGATAATCAGTTTCTCAAGCAGGGATGCACGTACCTTAACGAAAAAATTCACTGACACTCTGCACCAGTAGACCAAACTTTCCCTTAGTCCACGATTTATTTCGTGCGTTTTTGTGTCCGTGGGATTTTTTTTACTTTTTTTTTTAGTGCTGTCCAGTTTTCTGGACGCTATGCACTAATGGGTTAATACTTTATCTCCATTTGATTATACGTAAAACAATAGTTTCAATTGTAAAACATTGCTTCACCAACAATCGATTGTTTTTATATGTATAGATTCAAATGGAGGAAAAATATTGTTGTTAAATTGCACGAGCTACCACTAAAATAAACTCTGTTTAGGAAATCAAAAAGCATGTGAGGCTTATGTAGGAAAGCAATTTTAAAGCGTCGCCGTCACCGATAACCATACTTTTCAACGTTGGCTCGTTCAGCAGTTTCGATACCGGCGATACAGCAGCACGTTTGTTTATCAACTCCACTTTTTTTTATTTTCATTTTTTCTTTCTTTCTTTTTTTTACGTAATCCTTATACATCCGCTTCGATCCTCGAAAAAAGGTAAAATTCTCATGTCCGACTGTTAATTGATTTGATTGCTTCAAAATTTGGGCACGCGATAGCTGGGTGAGGTTGAGAAAGAATCGCCGTCCAGTTTTTATTTTTGATTCAACAGAAATTCTCAAATAATCAAGGTCCAAATTTCAAATTATGGCGTGTTGACATCCTGTTTTAGATTTGTTCTACATTTTTTTTTTTTTGTAAAAATACGATTCTTACTTTTGAAACGACCTTCGTATGTATGAATGAGAGACAATTAGCTTCAATGAGAATTCACAGCACACTTGGCAACAAATTGAAGGGCGGTGGACTCGGGCTTTGTTGTAGCGAGCACCGCGGTATTCAGAAATTACCAACGCACTTGTGTCAATAGCCTGCAAATCTCTATAACACGCAAAACCTGTGGCGCGTGTGGTCGCAAATACTCAGAATTTGAAGGGGAAGGGGGAGTTTACTTTCTATAAACGGTTTTAGCGATGACGTCATCCGGTGAAAAATTTTGCGAAGCGTTCAAAGCTATCTATTTCACTTTCACATGATCCGCTATCTCACTCTTATTGCAAATCTCCGACTAATAACATCCTATCTATACACTAACAATGGCATCGCAACGTTATTTTTTTAAAAGCATTGCAATTTCTTGTCAAAGTCCTAAAATTCTAGATTGTTTGATTTTTTTTTTTTTTTTTTTTTTTTTTTTTTTTTTTTTTTAATCTTTTTTTTCAATATTCCGTCACAAATAATGGACATGATAATGATGTTTCACACAAGTCTCGAAATATTCGCTCTGCATTCTCGAATTATTTTTGCCGAGTGATTCATTTATTATATACCTAATACCTTGTAAAATTGACAGAAATTGTCGACAGTTTCATAAGGTATATGTATTATTCTGGACTTTTTCTAAAGTAGGGACTTCAAAAGATTTCGGAATTTTTTGGACTCGTCACATTCGCATTAATTCATAAGTTGGGACTTTAAAAAAGTGCAATTTTAAAAAACTTGCAATGCAAGTTTCTGTGGGAAGCGTGTCGAACAATTGGTGGTGAAGTTCTGTAAAAACTGTCAATTTATTGTAAATATTCGACAGTTTTATTGTAATGTAATTGCAATATCATAAAAGTCAATACTCTTAAGGGCTGTTAAAAAAAAAAAAAAAAAACCGAGATACTAACGGCTGATATCTATTGCGACTTGATACGTCGTATTGTGCTGCAATGTCAGCTGTTTTCGGGCTTTCGGCCTTAATTTCCAGTTCCGACTGTAGAGTTTTTTTCAGGTGTCAATCTAGGACGAACCCGACGAACAATCATGTAAGCGTAATCTTATTGAACTAAAAATTCACGGGAAAAAAACAAAAAAAAAAACAAAACAAAAAAAAAACTTGTTGCCATTTTAAAGAATTCAGCACTGCGTATTTTTTTTTAAATTAATAACGCCAGGGAAAATCTAAAATGAAGTTGCAGCGCGCCATATCTTAATTTTTCAAACAATTTTTTTTAAATTTTTTTTTAGGTAAAAACTAAAAGACTAGTGGCAATTTTTTCGTGACCACCTCCCATTCTTACGGTCTACGGGCCCCAAAATTTGACGCGATTGAAGCAATTGTTATTCAGACTTGAGAGGTGAAATAAATCACAAGAACAAACAACGAAGATATGAGGATTAAAAAAAATACAGAGGGTGTCCCAAAAGTATTGATATAGACCCTTTAACTTCAAAAGTAATCAAGCTAGCGTAATGATTTTAAATTCATTAGAAGATCAACTTATTTTCTATCGATTGAGCTCAAGATGAGCGACTTGGTCAAAAATTGACGAAGTTATGACAGTTAAGAAATGAAAACAAATTTTACCCCCTACGGGTTTTTTAGCATGTATTTTCTCGCAGCAAAAAACGAAGCACTTATCAGATGTTGTGACCAGATAATGAGCATAATCAGTCTGATCTGAAGTTAAACGACCATAATACTGTTTATAAGTAGTATGTTTGGTGTTGCCAAGTCGTGCTTTGAGAAAGAAAGCATCGGACAATTTATTACTTCGTTTTTCGCTGCGAAAAAAAAAATACATGCTAGAGAAATCTGTAGGTGGTCAAATTCGTTTTCTTTTTCAAACTGTCATAACTTCGTCAATTTGAAACCAAACTGTATCAGTTTGAGCTCAATCGATAGAAAGTGAGTTGATCTTTCAAATGAGGTCAATATAGTGTTTCACTAGCTTGTTTAATTTTGAAATTACAGCGTCAGTCTTGGTACTTTTGGGTCACCCCCTATGTAAACGCAGTTTTCTTGTTTCAAAATTCTTAGAGAAACCAACGAGACTACGCCAGAAACAGTAGGACCGACTGTATAGATGGTTTTAGTACAGCGATTTCTGGTTCCAAACAAACTCTGATTCAATGTTATTTCCCCACAAGAGTCTTTTTGAATGGAAATTTTGGCGACTAAATCAAGAAATGATTGCAGCCTTGTTGACTTTTTGCGACTATCAAGTCTACATCCTAAAATATGCTTGATTATGCCTGGTTCCGCGACTAAACCTGCCAAAATCTAGCAAGAAGGTCGCGTTAATATTTTGATTTAATCGCCAAAATTTCTTTTAAAAAAATGCTCTCGTGGGAAAATTACATTGTATATCAGAGTTTGTTTGGTGTTATAAGGTCCCTGAGCGGCAATCGATACGATACAGTGCCACCAGCGCAACCAGGATCTCTTCCATCTCTCTCATTTCCCATTTGAATGTATAAATAGTAAAAGGACAGAAAGAGGGGGTTTTATCCCCTTGTCAATCCTTGTCTAACATACGTTTTTTAATGAAGAAAAGAGAGAGATGAAGAAACTCTCGGTGCGCTACTGTACAGTGCTGTACTAAAACAGTATTCAGCGTTGATTTTAATGAAAAGCATTGGTTTCCTGAAGCATCTCCTAAAATATGTCCAGAATAATGAGCACTGAGCAAATAAACATCTATTGACTTACTTGACGTAAGTGTGGACTGCGCTGGTTGGCTTGATCTGGTGTTCTTCGTGGTGGTCGCACGATTTATGGGCGTCTACGGTCCAACAAATTGGGTGCGTTTTTTCGTAGTGAGTCATCTGTGAAATTAAAATGAGAAATAAAGCAACTCATTAAACAACGTCATGGGGTAAAACAATTTTTGATTGGATGAATCCTACTTAAAACCCTCTCATCTAGACATTCAGACTTCCAAAAAAAAAACAAAAAACAAAAAACAAAAATAGGTTTTCACAAAAATCGATTTCCACAAAAAACGTCAAAATCGATTTCCACCAAAAACTCAAAAATCTATTAAAAAAAACAAACACGATAATCGTGGAATTTTGTGAAAACCAATAAGAATCTCAATCAATTTCGACAAAAAACAAAAAAGTCGATTTCTACCAAATTAGTTTAACCTACACAATAGTCAAAACAAGTTTCCGCAAAATAGATTTCCAAAAAATAAGTTTGGTTTTCCAGAAAATCCATTTTCTTTATAATAACTGGTACCTCTCCTTTAAGTCAGAGTTCTGCCAGTATCCTCTTTTCATTAATTAGAAATGAGAATAAACGTGTGGTTATTTGCTGAAAATTTAGTATGCGAGATGTTTTGAGCCAAAAATTTTCTTCAGCGCGTTAAAATTGCTTAAACGCAAGCAAATTGCTTAAAAAGCGCATATTTTGTGGAAAGCAAGCAAATTGTGAAAAGCCCCAACTCGGCGGTCGCACAGAAATGTGGAATCCTTGGAACATTTTGCACTCCTGATGAGGATGAGTAAACTAAATAATCGCGAAATTCACTGACAAACTCACAAAATTACTTCAAAAGTAAAGGCATTAAGGCAGAGCTCTGCAGGTGCAGGTACCTTGGAAGATCCCTATCTATTTTGAGACATTCCGCCGTGTGTTTCTATAGAGCAGGACAAATTAGAAAGGAATCTCCTATGATACCTGCATAGCTGTAAAATGTTTACTCTTAAATGGATTCAGCTCGATTACACTGAACAAAAAAGATTACCAAAAGCATGACAATATGTGAACCTATGTAAGGGATAGTACTAATTACTATAGTTCTAGTGTTTGTACCATAGTTCTTGAAAATTTTAGAAGATTCTATTTCTACGACAATTTTCTATGGTATTAACACTAGAATTTTCTGTTCAAAGCTTTAGATTTCCTATGGCTCACAGATTGTTGTGCCTCTGGTAATATTATTAGAATCTGGTATTATGACTATCGCTCTATAACAGTGGACAAAAACTAATAGGCAACTCAACCTTGGTAACCGAGCCCCCATTTACCCAACTCATCTGCAAGGTATATGGAGAACAGGTATGGACAACACTCGACTCAAGGGGCGTGGCCACTTGGGAAAAAGCGACTTCGCCGCCATCTTGTCTCCTATTTACACCGTGTATCTTGCATTGTTGTTTGTGGTTAGGTTTGAAGGGGAAGTTTATCTGAAGCAATACTTTATTTATTTGAACAATGCAATGTAATTTTTATCTTTAAATGTTAATGTTGTGGCTATAGAATGGATTAACATCATCAATTACGTTGTTCACTTTCCTTTTCAAGATGTGCAATCTAAGTTTGAATCGCGCGGTCAGAAAAATGGCGGCGGAGTCGCTTTTTTTACAACCAATCAGAGCCAACCTCAGAGTGTTGTCCATACCTGTTCTCCATATACCTTGACTCATCTGGCTCGATTCAACATCGTTTGAAAATAGAGGAGGGGGGGGGTGAAAATGTTTTGATGGCTCACTCACCTCTACGATGACGGTTTTGGTGGCCTTGACTACGGGGCGTTGGAGGAAAGCTGGCATGGGCGGCATTGGGGGGAGTGGTATTCCTGGGAGACCCGGTAAATTCAATGTTGAGAAGGGGCTCTCATGGTGATCGTGATGCTCGGAAAGTGACTCGGATTTCCCGGCATCCCCTGCTGCATCCCCGCCGAAGAATGAGAGCGACGGCAGTGAGAGACAGTTGACCGCGGCGAAGAGCGAAGCGCTCACGATGAATAATTCAAATTTGGCCATCCTCCTGCAGAGAGAGAGAAACACAGGGGGAAAAAATACATGGGTTAGATCTAAGAGAAGCTTCAAAAAACTCCGTCAGTCTCACAATTAAAAGCAGAGACAAATAGAGACAAAACACCAAATACGCTAAAGTACATAAGGCAGATTCAACGAGCTATAGAGGTACTTTCAGAAGTGTAGGCGGACCTAGACCGATAATCTTTGTAATTTGTCAACATTATTTCTGATATTACTCGATGAAAATGAATAAAAGTGAAATTGAGTGTTCACTTTTCAATGAGGAAAACTTTAAACGCAAAAGAATAAAGTCAGGAGCAAATTCGGTATTGATTTGAAGGAATAAAAGTTGAAAATTCGCCAAAGATTATGGTTTTGGTCCGCCTACACTTCTGAAACTACCTCTACCAATAGAGAGGATTTATAGGATGTGATTTTGAGGAAGAACGAAGGCAACCATGATGAAAATCTCTAATGGACAATTTCACACGGGCTCGGTTTGTTTACATCACTTTTTTAACTTTAAAATTAATTTAAAAAGAAAAAAAAAAGGTTGTGACAAAGACACTTGGAATTGGTTTGAAGCGAAAGTGTAAATGTCTGAGAGTGGCCATCTGGACACAGAAATCGATAGAAACTGTTTCTCTTGGAAGGTTTTGCACGATAAGAAACGGACACATGACAGAAAGAATCAAACTTTTCTAACCTGAATAGTTGTATTGAAATTCAGTGTCCAGATAGCTACTCTTAAACACTTGGACTTTCCTTTAAAACCAATTTCCACTGAACTAATTACAATTTTTTATCTAAGTTTAAACAAAATGGGGCAAACAAACCTGAATCAGATAACCCATGCTGCCTTGTTGTTCAAATCATATTAAAACTTGATAGGAACTTAATTTTTTATTTTTCATTTTTTATTTTAATTGATTTAATTGATAAAAGTCTCTAATAGATATTTTCAAAGGTTTGTTTGCCTCATATTTTTGAACCTTTAAAGTGTAAAAAAATAAAGAAAAAAAAATCCATTTGAAATTGTTTTTAAACGAAAAGACAAGTGTTTCAGAATGGATTTCGGAAAAAAAACAACTGGTAGAATTTACCATCTGCATAGCTGATTTTAGAGTCAGCAATCAACTATGGTAAATTTCACTAAATTATGGTAAAATGTACCAACAAGTTAACTTATTTCACCATAATATACGTTGCATCTACTTAATAGCTGACTCCAAAATCAGCGCTGATGGTAGATTCTACCAGTCTTTTTTTCCGTGCAGAAAAATCGATATAACTGTTTATTTTGGAAGGATTTGCGCAATAAAGAAACTGACTCGCATAACAGGAGCAAGCAAAATTCTCTCATCTATATAGTTTTATTAGAATTTTGTGTCCATATAGCCACTATAAAACGCTTACTTTTTCCTTTAAAACCGATTTCCTTTGAATTAATCACAATTTTTTATTTTAGGGTAAAAAATATGAGGTAAACAAACTAGAATCAGATCGTCTATGTTGTTATAACTTAGAATAGGAATTTCAACACTTACTAGCCCCTCTACCACTTTAGCTAGTCGGAAGAATCTCAGTGTCTTCATCGTTTTTTTTTTTTATTTATTTATTTATTCATTTATTTATTTATTTATTTATTTATTTATTTATTTATTTATTTGAGGAAATGCGTACTCCATATTGATGAGGTCAAGTGTTTCCAAATGAGAAATGATCGTAGTATTTTCGAATTCAAGTTTAAATGGGACAACACAAAAATATTCGCCGTGACAATAATTTTTAATTCGCGAGTATCTAGAATCAACACTTTTTTCGTATAAATCTATGTTATCGTACTGATTGCCATCTGAGGACCTCTGACTCAAAACAAACTCTTGTTCAGGATTATTTTTCCCGCAAGCGTATTTACCACGGAAAACGTGGCTACGAAGCTAAAAAATTAACAAGACCTATGTTCACGATAACGAATTCTGCACCCTCGGAATGCTTTACGATGCCTGGTTCCACGACTGAAATCGCCGGAATCAATGTGATGTTACAGATTTTACAATGCAATTTTAGGTCAGAACTACCCACAATTGTTTTTGTATGGAATTCGTGGGAATTTGAAAGATTCTAACCTACGAATGCGTGAGAGAATTTTAAATAATATCTAATTGATTCTGGCAGTTTTTTTCTATCCTGGGGAATCATGCATCACTAAGCGGTTTTGAGGACATGGTATTTATAATCGCAAAAAGGTAGCATTATAATTTCTTTGGGTTAGCAGCCAAAATTTTCGTTGAATAATGCGCTTTTGAGACACACATATTGACTTGGAGTTTGTTTGGAACCAGAAGACCACCATCACCAATGAATACGCACGGGAAAAAAAGACTGGTAGAATCTACCATCAGCGCTGATTTTGGAGTAAGCTATCAAGTAGATGGTAAATGCAACGTACATTATTATAAATTAAGTTAACTTGTTGGTACATTTTACCACCATTTAGTGAAATTTACCATACTTGATAGCTGACTTCAAAATCAACTATGCAGATGGTAAATTTTACCTGTTATTTTTTTCCGTGCCGCTATTGTTTCTCTAATATTTTTTTTTTTTTTTTTTTTTTTAACCACCTACCGTCTTATTTTGAAGACGCAAACTTCAATACGATACACTTGAAAACTGATTAAATGAAGATTAAATTTTTTCAATGAAGACAACTGCTTCCTTATAAAAATCTCGAATTGACGTCCGTAAAATGTCAACGGAGCCTCCCTGAAACTTCATACGTTTGACTCCGAATACTCCTCAACACAAATTTAACCGTATACATCAAAATAATAGAGCACAGAATTAAGATCATCCTCCTCGGGTAGATATTCCAAAAACACTGCACCGGTGACCGAACGAAAACTTTAAAACTTCAAAACGAACCCCCTCTATCAGAATTGATAAATGAACTGGTCAAAACTGACGAAAATATAACAGAAATCAGAAGTGGACTTGAACCTTACCTGATTATTTCGAGGCGAACAACACAAGTGAAAATTAGATCATCAACTGATCAACCCTTTATAGTTCCGATTCGTGCATTGATGACCGGATCATGGTGTGGGTAGGGAGGTGGCGGCGAAGGGTGAGTTAATCTAGATTCCACTGGCTTGAAAATAGAAAGTGAATCTTAGATTTCGTTCTCTCGAGCGTGCACGACAATTACGCAGGATCGGCGTTGCCAGATGAGTTATAGGTAAAATCAAGAATTCAAGATAGCCACTCTAAAACACTTTCATTTAGTTTAAAACCAATCTTAAATACGACCTTTTTTAAAAACAAAATTTAAAGGTTAAAAAATAAGAGGCAAACAAATCGAGCCTTTGTGAGAAATGTCCATAAGAGATTTTCATCGTGACTGCCTCTATGCTGTCTCAAAAGCACGCCCCACAAAGTCTCTCTATTGACATAGCTTGCTGTAGATTCCTATTTTCCCCCTCTCTCAATAGGGCCTGTTATACTCTTAGATTAATTAAAGACATAAACTCGTCACAAAAACCCATAAATTAAAAACTGCCCACTGTCCCAATGGGCAGTTCCATCATTTTATTGTATCATCATTCCCAAGATGATACAATCCGCCCACATGCTAATCACTAAATTCGTGTAAATAGTTAAGATCTAGAAATAAGGATTAATTCTGTCAAGAAGTCGCCTTTCTAATAAAAAAAAAAAAAGATTCCACTGCCGGCATATACTGAAGGGAACCAAAGATTACAGCGAGATTGAAGTATTCTGTTTAAATGGACCTTGGATAAATTATACCAAAACCCATCCAAAATAACAATTATGATGACATTCAAATAGTAAATAAAGATTCTCAATGGGCGTGTTTTCTTCAAGCAAATCAAAGGTTATGATTTGGGTGTGTTCCAAGGGAGAAAAGTCGATATGGTGGCACTGAAAAACTCTGAAACACACTCTTTGAGAAAGAAAAAAAAAAAAATTCAAAAAGTTACGACCTTTACTGGTGGAGAAAGACCTGCTAACGAAGTTGATTAAGTTTCCCATTAATTTGAGTTTTGATGTATGTTTTGTTTTGTTTTGTTTTGTTTTGTAAAGTGGGTATCGGTAGGTGCAAGTCAGTACCTTTCTCCGCCATTAAGATCGCGAATTTAACTCTTTCATACCTGAAATTCTTTTTGTTCAGAAACGGATTTTTGACCAAAATAGTTGATCTTAGCGGTGTCCTTATCTAAATTGATGCGCATATTGTATTTTTCTGTTTTCCATAAGATTCAATGTTATTCAGATGTACATTGAAATGTACACCAGGTGTGAAAGGGTTAAGAGCTCACACCAAACTAATTAATTGATTTAAGAGTTTTTCCAGTGCCACCATTTCTCCCCTCGCAGGAAAACCTCGCAATAGCCCCATTGAGTGGATGGCATTCATGGTCAACGTTAAGGACAGAAATGAAAAATGGACTCTGATTGTCTATAGAAATAGTGTCCAATATTTGTTGTCCTGAAGGGTTTTCAATGAACGTGACACATATACGCGCGCAGCACATCTGGGGCTGTCAGTTCACGAGGAAGTTACATAAAATCGGCGTTAGGCGCGATAACTGTTGCTACACGCCCGATATGGAATTGCGTCGCTTCTAAATGAAGGCGCTTCATCATTGCTCTCTGCTCTCAACACTACCCGACAATTCGACAACTAACAATAAGTACCTATTCCCAATTGCTCGTTGTGTTTTAGCGAAAGGAAGGCATCTCAACCTTGTGATTCCAAGAACACATGTTGTAATACCTCTATAAGGAGCAAACCCTATTATGAGCTTCTTATTAGGTCACGGACTTATAGTAAAGGAGCTGTTGCAAAATTTCTCTACAAGCGATTTAAGGGTCAATTCAGTTGTTAAAACCTCCAAAAATAACGATTCTTTCCTAAAAATTTACGAAATTCACAAAACTCACAAAATGCTTTTGAACGCGCGATCGGAATGGTGCGGTGCTGGGCATTAGTAATAGGAGATTTCCATTTTATACTCCTGTCACTCCATCAAGGAGGGGCCAGTAAAATGCGCATTTCCTTAAGTGCTGGTGTCACGGTAGGTCACGGTACCATTAATCGGCTGTAAATTATTACTCTAGTGACTAGGTACTCAGTGAAACTTCCTTCCAAACTTTGGTAATTAGTAAATTAAAATACCGAGATTTGTTTAATTTATATTGAGTGAAACTTGACTCCCTGACTGCAATTACATGCACAAAATCCGCTTCTTTTTCGGCACTATCTGGCAACTCTGGCAACTGAACCAGACTTGAAATCACAGGTCCGGATGAAGATGACCATATTGACACACACCCTATACAACTGGTCAATCCAATCGGTCGGTTAGATCATTTTTGCGGGTGAAAAAAGTATACTACACAGTACACAGGTATGAGATTCCTTCAATAAACTGCAAAAAGGTAAGTAGATATACCAGCGTGGGTTTAAAAAAAAAGAAAAAAAAAAAAAAAAAAAAAAAAAAAAGCTGGGAGCATTTTTATATGTAGAGGAAAACGGTATTTTCTAAACAATTTGAAACACACGATCCATTATTTCAATGGAGACATCTCTTAGGGAGGTTTCCAAATTCCCCCCTCAGTACCAAGGAAATGGGAGAGGTGTGTGTTCCACCCAATCATTTTTTGATTATTTTCCATAGTAACTCTTATGATGTGTTATATTGTTACAGGCAGTTGCGTAGATAAGGCCCCCGCGGACCCTACGAGGCGGAAAGACCTGGCCCCCGGCTTTTGGGGGCCCTTGAAGCCCAAAGACAGGAAAATATAGATCAAATAAAGTTCCAACTTCGTGAATAAAGTTCGTGGTTCGTTTTTCGTGAATATAGTTGGAAAGCATGGGCGGATACAGAGAATTGTCTTTCTCTCTCTCCCTCCATTTGAACTTATGTGTTAGAAAAGGACAGCAGAGGGGGCCATCACGTGACTTTGGCCCCCTCTTCTGTCCTTTTCTAACGCACGTTTTCAAATGGGAGGAAAGAGAGAAAGACAATTCCCTGTATCCGCCCATGTTGGAAAGTAATGATCAGACTACTCGAGAGTCCTCCATGGCGGTCCTGAAACCTTGGGTATATTTTATTTTTGATTTTGAATGAGAAAAAATTAAATATCGATTTTAATTTTTAAGCTAGTACGTTTTAAAAAAAACGATATTTAGAGGACAATTTTCGATTCAAATCTATTTCCATTGGCCAAAATTGAATCGGCATCACTACAATCAAGTCAGATAAAGCCAACAAACATCTCGGGCGAAGGTGACCCCTCCATCACGAATAACTAATAGAAGCCGAAGCTCAGCTTCTTTCAGTTTTATACGATGCCACAGCTTCTTTCTTAGCCCTTTATCTTTCAAAGGCCAACCCCAAACACACCACCACTTCTACCCTCTACCCCCCCACCTTTCCACAGAATCTTACTCTTTCGTCTTTCCTGTACAGTGTCCCTTTGCAGCGGGAATGCTAAGCACTCAAATAATATCATTACTTGTGACGTACTCCATTATGTTATAGGTGCGTTTTTATGAAAGCTAATCACCGAAAACGCAATCACAGCTTGAAATTTCCGCCAATCTAACCCTTTTATGACCAGCTTAAGAAGACACATCAATGTTGGCTGGCTCAAATTAAGTGGGTAGTTAAATATTTTTACCATGCAGTGCTGATATTGCATACACACTTGATTGAAGGCGCTTGAGGAAACATTATTAATAAAACAATTTGAAGCTGCAGTTTTTGTGTGTAGAAAACAGAAATTGTGTGAGGCAGATACATCCACAGAAACGAATATACTCGGGCGTGGTATTGAAAGGGTTAATACCAATATCGTTGAAATTTGGCAACAAAAATTGAGTAAAAAACTTTACGGGGTTCCTTTTGGGGACGCCCTTTTTGATTGCTCTCAGAAAAAAAAGGATAAGCCAACAAAGTCCAAATTTTCTAATAGTGACTTATGGCGCTATATATTGAGCCAGAATCGCACTTCAGACAGGTGAGGAATTTCCTTAACTCAACACAAAGTGTTTCACAAGATTCCATCGGTCTCCTTATAAACGTGAAATTCTGAAGCAAAGTTAACCAATCAGATATTAATCCTGCAGTCTTTAGGTAGCAATATGTCGGACCGCAAAAAAGGGTACTTCCCCCCTCCCCCGAGGGACACTCTTTTGAAACACATACTGCATGTTAAAACATTCAAGGTCAAAATCGCGGAACGACGAACAGTAGTTATAGCCACAAGCTGCGTTCCTAACCTTAAAATGACAACATTGTCGAAAGAGGCCTTAATGCAGGGTGTTCAAAAAGACTATGCCCACCTAAAACTTTACAACAGTTGCTGATAAAAAACGAGACTTGGGGAATGATTGAACCTCAATGGTACCTTTTGACCCACCAAGAATTATTTGGAGCCGCTTCGAAAAGGATGGCCACGGGATCTAACTCAAAATTTACAAATAGCAACCTCTCTTTTGTGATACATTAAGCGAAAAGGCATACAATTATAAGACTTTCGGCGCTAACCGGAGGTCGATTTCGTTTTTTGTTTTCGATAAATCGAGGGTAAGCTACAGCACTATTCAGAAAAATACGGCTTGGACGCAAACTAATTTAACATTCAGAGCCCAAACATTTGTAACGCTTTTGCCCCCACTGCACTGGTGGTGGTGGTGGTGGTGATGGTGATGGTGGTGGTGGTGGTGATGGTGGTGGTGGTAGGGGGAGGGGGGTTACCTCAAAAATACCGGAGGATGGCCCCTTCATCGAGCGATACATTAAGATTGGCAATACTCCAGATATGGCTCTATCTAGCTATCTCGTTAATGTTACATTTTGTTGAGCACCTTAATCGCGAAAACCAAGCTAAAACACATACACTGGCCCACAGTTTGTTTACGTTTCGGCGAGCTAGAAACTAGAGTCCCTTGATGGAAATATTGTATAGGGAGTACCGACACGACGCTTTATGCATTTTGACAGGAGTCGATTTAGTCGATCGCCTGAACGAATTCGAAGGTTAAGTTCGACAGTGGACCAGTGGTGGACAGGCGGATTTGCCGGCATTCCGGTCCGTTCCCGTGTGTTCCTCAACGAATCGACTCCTTCGTGTGGAGCCTTCGATGTCGTCGACTCCTGCTCGACTCCGTGAGAGCCTAAAACCAACGACCAATCACAACTCGTTGAGCTCGTGTCGGTACTCCCTATACAATATTTCCATCAAGGGACTCTACTAGAAACTAAAGTCCCTTGATGGAAATATTGTTTAGGGAGTACCGACACGACGCTTTATGCATTTTGACAGGAGTCGATTTTGTCGACCGCGCACTATGGTCTGAGATCGTCAAAAAGTGGCCAAAAATCCGAAAGTGAATTTCCCATAAATTCATCATTTAAAAACTTTTAATACCAAATTCAACTACAGAGAACACTTTCAACAAGTAATTTAAACTTGAAAATGTCAGCATAAAGTCTTAAATTAACCTTAAAAGGTCGAAAACGATGATTTTTGATGACTATTTTTCACTGGATTTTTGGCCACTTTTTTTCGATCTCAGACCATAGTGCCGCGTGAACACATTCGAAGGTTAAGTTCGACAGTGGACCAGTGGTGGACTGGCGGATTTGCCGGCATTCCGGTCCGTTCCCATGCGTTCCTCTACGAATCGACTCCTTTCGTGTGGAGCCTTCGATGTCGTCGACTCCTGCTCGACTCCGTGAGAGCCTAAAACCAACGACCAATCACAACTCGTTGAGCTCGTGTCGGTACTCCCTATACAATATTTCCATCAAGGGACTCTACTAGAAACTCGTGAGCCAGTGGATCCAGTCGGCTGGGACCAAATAGTGTTAGGTCCCGAGCATTGAATTGCGTGCATCTTGTGTGCGGTTTCGACCAATCAGAGAGCTTAAGCACGGTCATGTGACCGTGCGTAAGTTACGCTCGGGACCTAACATTATTTGGTCCCTGGTCCGCGACCATCACGACTGGCCCACGTGATTTTCGTTCTCCGAAATGTAAACAAACCGTGGGCCAGTGTAAGTGTTTTAGCAATGAAGGCGCTCAACAAGATTTTAGCTCCATTATCTGGAGTATAGATCATCTTTGAGAAGGATATACTATATAGTTTTTTGCATTTGAAATATCGAATGTCAAAGTTCGATTTTCATTTTTAATTAAAAAAGAACACGTGGAGCATGATATTGAAACCATCTTTATTTACGCATGTTTTGTACAAATAATGTACACAAATAGAATGAATAAATGTGTCGAAGAATCGGCAAATTTTTCCTTGGGTTTAAATGTTGGATGATAAAACAAAAAGAAGATAAAAAGTTAGTGGAACGTTGAATCTGGTTTTTTTAAGCTTTGTTTTTTTTAGTCGATTTGTCACCAAAAGAAAAAAATGATAAACTAATTATGGCCACCAAAGTCGAATAAATGCACTTGGCATCTAATAATGTACTTTTGCTCTCGAAGCATGTACTCTCCTAGTGATAAGTTATAATAAGTTACAAGTGATGAGGTTATCACTTGTTGTAAACGCAAATATCACAATCAGTGTTTTTGGGGACGACAAGTGTTTTGCACCAATGGAAAGGTGGGTAGATGCATCTGTCGTGATGTAAGAATGCCATGTCGCGCGGCTCGAAATTGTAATGACGCAACGCCTCACGAATCCTCTTCCAAGTCTTTTGGCTAGGCTTAGGCATAGTCGCCAACACGAGAGCGAATGGCTTGTTATCTGCAAAGAATAAAAGGTCATGGTTCGATCAGATGGAAAAAAGGCAGACATCAGTCAGTGTACAAGTAGACAACCTAGTTACATAACCTCAAACCCCCTGTGTTCTGGTATAGAATTTAATAGTATTGGAGAGAGAGAGTGCGCAAGCGAGAAGTAGATAGGGTTTGCTTCAAGTCGAGGATAAAATTGAATAACATTAAACTTAATGCAACATTAATTTTAACATTATTTAATTTTTTTTAAGCCGTCCAAAAGCGGGAAGGGGGGGGGGGCTTTTTGAAGACTCTGTACAATGACTACACAACAACATTTAAAATGACAAGCAGGAAAATAGCAAAGTTACTATTCCTCATTTAAGTAAACCCGCGGGAAGCACATGAAGCAACTGCACCCATTCTGTTCAATTTTAAGTTATAATGGTTAACAAAAAAAATAAATAAATAAATAAATAAATAAATAAATAAATAAATAAATAAATAAATAATTGAGTATTAGAAATCTTCTTCGGAATACCTTCTTTGGAATACCTTCTTTCATTATTCCTTATCAGTCATATATTAACAAAATTATTCAACCAACTTATCTCATGAAAAGACATTAGTCACCTTCAATTCCTTGCAACAACCGCAGTTTTCAAAAATGAACCAATAATTAAATTACAAAAATCCCTACGAAAAAACCAAATACCGAAAAATTGTAAACAAAAATACAATTACACCAGGGCACGCTTTACCAATACATACAATGTGTATTGGAGATCCCCTGCTTTTTTGCCTCCATTTGAACATATTTGCGTAAAAAAATCAATTGTTGATGAATCAGCGCTTCACTTTCGAATCGATTTTTTAACATAAAATCAAACGGAGGAGAAACAATGTTGCTACAATCCACAAGCCACCTCTGAAAGCACCCAGGACTAAATTTTACTCACTTAAACAACTTTTAACAAACGATTCTAGCTTTAAAAAAATGTTCAGAGTGAAGCTAAAATCAGTTCAGCTTCAAACTGATAATTAATTCTCAAAGGTGATTTTAAGTTACTGATTTTTAGCCACCTGCTAATGGGGCTCTTGCAAACTTTTGCTACAGGTGATTGAAGAGTTGATTCTTGCATATAAAACCTGCATACGAGTGACGCGATTAGTAATTTAAAAAATCACAAAATTCGCTCTCATAATCGGGCTAAATGGCGGAGCTATACAGGTATCATGGGAGATTCCTATCTAATTTGATACATATATCTCTATGTTTCCATAGAGAAAGTAACAAATTAGACATGAATATTCCATGATACCTGCGTAGATCCGCCATTACGATCTTGCCGTTACAGCTATTTTTTGAGTTTTGTTACTGAATTTTAGACTTATTTAGTCTGATTTCCGTGAGTTTTGATGGTATTTATATCAGATTTTACTAATCTTTTGCTTAAAGCAAAAGTTTACAAGAGCCCCATTGTAGATTCCTATACCCGCTGTGCGCCAGTGGAGCAACTCTAAAATTTACATAATTGAAGAGAGAATGCGTGTCGATCTTTCCATCTCCTTAATATAAGGATGATAGGGGCTCTAATGAAAGGATTTGAAAGGGAAGGAGGGGGAAGGGGAGAAGAAACATGATAATTAAAGTGCTTACTAATAATTCCTTTGAGTCCGTTGCAGAAGACGATAATACGGAATTTGACCTTCAGGACAATGACGATTACTCTGAATTTGAACGACACTGTATTGAAAATAAACAGAATACATGATTAAAAAATGTGATTTTAACAATTCATCGCAGAAAATTCTCGATTGCGGTGCAACAAGGTAGATAGTATTTAGTTCTAATATACGGTAGCACAGAATAATACAATCAGAAGGGAAACTCTAATTCATTTTGAAACATTCTTTACTTCGGGCCGCCATGTTCGAAAGTGAGTATCTTCGGCAATCTTCGGCAGATCTTCGGCAACTGGCCGAGTTGTGATTGGTTGTATAGCCTGAAAAAGCATGTCCGCCATCTTGAGAAGTGAGTAGGCACAGTTGCCAGTTTGTGCTGGTAAATTCCAAATCTTGTTTCCATTGGCTCTTATGGGAGTTTCCCTTCTGATTGTATTATTCTGTGACGGTAGTATTAAACCGATAGTATTTGTTTTGATCTGGGATCGAATAATAATGTTGAGGTTTGAAGGCCCCCGAAACACGTTGGATGGAGAGCGCTTAAGTGAGGTTTAAACCCTTCGAAAGTGCTCACCGACCACCTATGAAGGGGACTCGACCGTGAGGACGCAACTTCATTTAAAAGAAAAAATGAGAACTAAAATAAAACTAAATTCATATAATAACTAATCTTGTAATAATATACAGGGTGGTCCGAAAGTCCCGGGACGGCTTCATAACTTTTGAACGGCTGCAGATAAAAAAACCAAACTCGGGGGATGTTTATAACTTAATAGGAACTACTTTTTGGCGTATCCGAAAATTCCAAGGGGCACCCGTAAAGGGGGGTTTCGCCTCCCAACTCAAAATTGTCAAATGGCAACCCCCATCTTGTGATATCTTGTTTGAAAGGGCATAAAATTCTAAGACTTTTGGCGTAAACCGGAGGTCGATATTGTTTTTCGTCTTCGATATATCGATAGTCAAAGTTCGATTTCGACTCACTTTCAAAAAATCAGAACTCCCATTTGAAAAGTCGGAATTTAGAAAACTAGGAGTCAAAAATACTTTAAAAAGCAAGTACTTTTCAGAAAAAAATACGGTTTTGATATTTGTCTAGTCTTAGGGCCCCCCAAAATTATTTAAAAAAATGACCCCTCAGGGGGGCTATCTCAAAAATTCTGAGTCACGACCCCTATCGAGTGATACATCACTTGAAAGGGCACACAAAACTGAACATTTTGGCTTAAACCGCAGGTCGATATCGTTTTTGGTTTTCGATATATCGAATGAAAAAGTTGGATTTTTACTCATTGGCAACTTTCGATATATCGAAAACCAAAAACGATATCGACCTGCGGTTTGCGCCAAAATGCTCAGTTTTGTGTGCCCTTTCAAGCGATGTATCACTCGATAGGGGTCGTGACTCAGAATTTTTGAGATAGCCCCACGGAGGGGTCATTTTTTTAAATAATTTTGGGGGGCTTTAAGACTAGACAAATATCAAAACCGTATTTTTTTCTGGAAAGTACTTGCTTTTTAAAGTATTTTTGACTCCTAGTTTTCTAAATTCCGACTTTTCAAATGGGAGTTCTGATTTTTTGAAAGTGGGTCGAAATCGAACTTTGACTATCGATATATCGAAGACGAAAAACGATATCGACCTCCGGTTTACGCCAAAAGTCTTAAAATTTTACGCCCTTTCAAACAAGGTATCACAAGATGGGGGTTGCCATTTGACAATTTTGAGTTGGGGGCGAGACCCCCCTTTACGGGTGTCCCCCGGAATTTTCGGGTACGCCAAAAAGTAGTTCCTATTAAGTTATAAACATCCCCCGAGTTTGGTTTTTTTATCTGCAGCCGTTCAAAAGTTATGAAGCCGTCCCGGGATTTTCGGACCACCCTGTATTGTTTGATCTGGTGTATATTACAAGATTGGCTATTATTATAATTTTAGTTTTATTTTATTTCTCATTGTTTCTCTTAATCCAATACATCTTCTTCTTCATTGCAATGTTTCAACGCAACTTTCATTTGGTGTCACGACACAAAGAGCGATTGCTAAAACAGGCTTTTTTCCACCCACTTTGAGGTACTCAAAGATCTTTTGGAAAGACGCCTCGAATAAAACCTCATGATGACCTAGTGCTGTGATGAAAATATGTCGGAGGTATTTGCACCGATTTCCTTGAAAATTGAGTATTTGTGACGAACATTCAGTCAAGCAGCGGACTGCAGCGGATATCATCCGCCATAGGCGGATACAAGAAATCGTCCTTCTCTCTCTTTGACCATTTAAACACATGTGTTAGAAAAGAGGGGCCATCACGTGATTTTATAGTCCCTATCTCCCTCCTTGTCTAACGCATGCATTCAAATGGAAGGAGGGAGAGAAATACAAATTCTTGTCTCCGCGTATGCGCGCTTGCGCAATGTGCATTGCCTCAATTACGCACTCGAACACACCGAAATTCAAGTCAGGAGCCAAATTAATCGTAGACCTAACGGGAAACTGATGAAAGACGCAACGCGAGTATATATGTATAATGAAACTTACCGAGCTTCGTTTCGACGGCAGCTGCAGGAACAGTGTAAGTCTCAATGGTTACTTTACCGCACTCATCGCAAACTACCCTCTTGTAAACCACAGCGGGCACAGTCCAAATAACACCTGTCGAAATAAACAGTGTGAATATAATGTATAAAATTCATGAAAATATACGGTAAGCACAACGCAGCGGTTTGTGCAGCCTCGTGAAAAATGGCAATTATGAATCCTCTCCATTTATAGAAATAGATTATTATTATAGCTGATTATTTTAATAGATCTGTTTAGTGTAACGTCACGAAAAAAATTGGATCCAAACACATTTTTACCCAAATTAATTTACCAATAAAAACAACGTCGCAAGAGCCCCATTCACTGTTAACGTTGGAAAAAGCAGAAATGAAAAATGGGCTCTGATTGGCTGCAGACAGCGTCCGACATTTTTTTGTCCCGAATTAAAACGTGGCACATGAACGCACGCAGCAGCCGCGCTGCGCGTCAGTACATACAGGGTGTGGCAGACCACCCGTCCACTATCTTTATCTCAAAAACGGCCGAGAATTGAGCTTCGGGGGCAAAACTTTCTTAGGGTATATCGACCCCAAGGAATCCAATGAAAATATTTTCAGCCCCCCAAAACCACCCCTTGGGGGTTATTTAGGGGGGTGGGTACCCGTATCTCGAAAAAATCAAATGGAAAGGGTATGTTTTGACATTGGAATCTAATACGGCATAAAAAAATAAAACTTTTTTATTCCTAAGTTTTTTTTTCTAAAAACCACCCTTTTTTGAGTCAGGGGTGGTTTTCCAAAAATTTAGGGGTAATCTTTGATTGACCGCTGTGACCCTCCAAATCATTGGATTTCAAAAAACTAAGAAGTTTCTGAAAGGGCAGACCAAGGGCTTTCTTTTGATGTATCACATGCCTATTTTTTGTGAAAAAGGGTACAAGGCCCCCTCACCCCAAAATTTTGGGGCTTCGGGGGGCCCTACGTAAAAATTTTCAAATGTAAAGGTATGGCTTGTGATACATCATTTGAAAGGTCTTTCAGAGACGAAAAAAGTGATACCCCCCAAAAGTCGTAAAAACAACCCCCTTCCAAAATGGCGGCCGTTTTAAGGTTAGGGGGCTCAAGGGGGGACCTTCAGAAAAATGATCCAAAATTGAACGGTACATGGCTAAAAGGGTCTTAAAAAGAGAAAAATAATGGTTCAAACCGCGAGTCAAACCGACTTTTCAATCCAAAGTTACGGCCGATTGAAATTTGAAAAAGGGGTGCCTTTTTGGGAAACCCAACTACCCCTAAATTTCAATCGGCCGTAACTTTGGATTGAAAAGTCGGTTTGACTCGCGGTTTGAACCATTATTTTTCTCTTTTTAAGACCCTTTTAGCCATGTACCGTTCAATTTTGGATCATTTTTCTGAAGGTCCCCCCTTGAGCCCCCTAACCTTAAAACGGCCGCCATTTTGGAAGGGGGTTGTTTTTACGACTTTTGGGGGGTATCACTTTTTTCGTCTCTGAAAGACCTTTCAAATGATGTATCACAAGCCATACCTTTACATTTGAAAATTTTTACGTAGGGCCCCCCGAAGCCCCAAAATTTTGGGGTGAGGGGGCCTTGTACCCTTTTTCACAAAAAATAGGCATGTGATACATCAAAAGAAAGCCCTTGGTCTGCCCTTTCAGAAACTTCTTAGTTTTTTGAAATCCAATGATTTGGAGGGTCACAGCGGTCAATCAAAGATTACCCCTAAATTTTTGGAAAACCACCCCTGACTCAAAAAAGGGTGGTTTTTAGAAAAAAAACTTAGGAATAAAAAAGTTTTATTTTTTTATGCCGTATTAGATTCCAATGTCAAAACATACCCTTTCCATTTGATTTTTTCGAGATACGGGTACCCACCCCCCTAAATAACCCCCAAGGGGTGGTTTTGGGGGGCTGAAAATATTTTCATTGGATTCCTTGGGGTCGATATACCCTAAGAAAGTTTTGCCCCCGAAGCTCAATTCTCGGCCGTTTTTGAGATAAAGATAGTGGACGGGTGGTCTGCCACACCCTGTACATAAGGAAGTTACAAAAAACCGGTGCTATGCGATAACTGTTGCTACTCATCCGATATGAAATTGCGTCTTTTCTAAATGAAGGCGCTTCATAATTGCTCAGTCCCATCGGAGGTAATAATATATTATTGGACATTATTGGTAGATTGCGCGAGTCGTCGTGCCACTGGTACCTTCAGGCAGTTGACCCTATATGGATTGAGCAATCTATAAAAGGAGAGGATTGCAGAAAATGATTTGTTTTCTTGGACCCCCCGCACTTCGTATCCATGACGTCATGCACGGCATTTATGGAAGCTTTAGTTCGTCCTTAAAAAAAAAAAAAAAAAAAAAAAAAAAAAAAAAAAAAAAATAATAATAAAAAAATAAATCTCAATATGTCAGTTGGGTCGGCTTGAGATTACTACACGAATGACCCAGAAAGGAAACCTGAGTAAAACTAGTCCATTTAGGTTCTATCAGTTCTATACATACATATACATTTAGTCCGGTATCATAACCAATTCTCCATACAGTAAGAAAATGTACGGATCCATTTGAGTCTGTACGGGCAAAATAAGCTATCGTTCGCGCCGCAATGAACCGACACTTCGAACCACATCTAACTTTGCTAAGGGCAAATATTAGGGGCAACGAGGTATAGCGATAGAGAGACCTGATACATTTTATAAGTCCTATCCCATAGTGAGACAGCCATGCGGGCGATCTGAATCTGGTTTGTTTGCCTCACTTTTTTTAAGCTAAAATAAAAAATCGTAATTAATCAAGCGGAAGTTGGTTTTAAACGAAAGTGCAAGTGTTTTAGAGTGGTTTTCTGGACACAGAATTCCAACAGAACTATCCAGGTGAGAAAATTCTGCCTCATTTCTGCCATGTATTAGTTTCTTTATCGTGCAAATCCTTCCAAAAGAAACAGTTATTTCAATTTCTGCGTCCTAAAGCCACTCTAAAACACTTGCAGTATTTGCACTTTTTTTTAAAACCAATTCTAAATTGATAATAATTAGTCACAACTTTTTTTTTTTTTAATTTACCTATATAGGTTATAAAAAATGTGAGGCATTAAACCGAGCTTGTGTGAAAATGTTCAAAAGAGATTTTCATCTTCACTGAGAACATTTTTCAATTTAATTCAATTGGACGTCTGTTTAATACTTACTGAACCATAACTCCTGTTGTTTCAACAAGAATTACTGTTTTTTCTTCAGAAATTCCAATAGTTCCAATAGGAATTTTTGTTACTTGACTGGAATTCCTGTTGAAATAACAGGAATTTCTTGTTAAAATAACAGGAATTCCGGTTAAGTAAGTATTAATAAGACGTCCGGTTACGGCAACAAGAAATTTTTCTCATTTTTGGCTGCCTCTGTGCTGCTTCAAAAGATCGCTCCTCAAATAATCTCTATTGGTATGGCTCGTTGCACCTAACCTAGTTAAAGACAACTATTAAAAGTAAGCATCAAAAACGACATAATAAGTCCGCGACATTCACCATCCATCAGTGTTAATTTTACTAATTGTTACTATTTTAGAATAATTCTACGCCTACAATTTCACTTCATCATCGCTATCTTAGGTAATTTGAGACGCTGATTTCAAAAATGCCATCAGTTTCCATTAAACTGTCCTAGATTTTACGTAAATTCGAAATTCAGTCTTCTTAGCAAAAAATTAAAAATTCTGGAAAAATCATGAGTTTTGAGTAAAAACTATAAGGCCGAATTTGAAATCAGCGGGTCAAAATACGTGGAAAATCCCTCGGTAGGGGTGAGAAAGAGGTATCTAATGATGAGAAAACCTGGTTTTACGTTCATAACAGCCGGACACACTATGTTGTTAAGGCGTAAAAATCAACTATTAGGGGCGTATCTATAGGTTACCTCCCTTTAAAGGAAAATTGTAAAAGTGAATACCCTTTTTGTTTGGTTGTTCACCCCCATTTCTTCGCACTCTGAAAACGACATGCCGCACCGCATGGGGGCAAGAACTCCCACCCCCTAATCCCTGTAGATCCGCCTCTGGAAAACTGGATATTACTTACCACTGTGAACGAAGATCGCCATATCACCCCAACCATTATTACCATCCATTACAGCTGAGAATCTGCGCATATATTGACGATAGTTCCTGGAAAAAGGATGTAAGTAATTGGTTATTGAACAGCAATCATTAATCATTCCTCTAGAATTGCTCAAATACATAATATCGTAATTTCAACAGAATAACTACAAACACTTACATCTTCCCTTATTTTCATGGAGGGTCGGAGGGAGGGACTATCACGTGACTGTAGTCCCTATTGCTGTTTGTGACTGTCTTTCTCTACCGCGTGCAATATGTATGTACGAAGAGAAAAGAGAGTATTCAAAGTATACCTCTATTATTTCTTCCGCACGCCTTGAATGTTTTTTCATAAAATGAATTAAATTTAAAGTAGACCAATTATTATTTTTCTGCGGAAGAAAAATTGTTAAATCATTTATTTCGTATGCGTTATAAAAATTGTTAAATAATTTTTTTTTTCTTTTTTCATTCAAGTTAGAGACTATTTTTTTCAAGCCGAAACATTCCATCAGAAGTGCTTAGGATCTGCTTATCTGAGCAGGGTAAGATTGAAAATAAATTCAGGGTATGATCCTTAAACCCCTTTCCTGGCTAAGGGGTGTCCCGTCAGGCTCCAGCATTCATAACGAACTGATCCCTCCCCTTCCGGATTTATTTCTGGCCGAACGTGGTTTTGAGGAGTTAGAAATACATATACGAGGGTCGTTCGTAAAGTAGCGAAAAATTGTGTATAACTCGAGAACCAAAAAGGATAAATAAAAATTGTAAAAAGGATCTTAACCAACATATTCTCAGCTTTCTAACTAGCTATAGTTTTTTGAGGCACACTGGTTAGGTTAGGTCACTCGAGAGTGACGTCATTATTTCCACATTCACCTCCGTCCTCCGGTGACCATGTGTCCATCTCCCCGCGTGCTGAGGAAATCGTCAGGTTTCTGCCAGAAACAATACATAATAAAGACCACGCACAATCTGCCTTGGCCATGTTTGCGCGCGGTGGCATTTTTTTTCGGGGTCTCAAAATAACACCACAAACATGGACCACACGTTGTTGAGGTATTTGTCTAATGAGACCGAAGCATAGAAATTGCATCAGTCAACGTACGGTCTATGTTGGACGATGCTCCCTCATACTACCTATATTGATTCCTGTTGAGCTCTGAAAAAAAAAGTTAGCCACCGCGCTCACGGTTAGTGGGTGGTCTCAGGTCTCTATTATATGTATATTGTCTCTGATGTATGCGTTTCCCGATCAGATTCCGTTGATGAGACCTGTGATTGTCAATCCTGTGCACTAGCGCATCAAAAGAAGATACATTGAATGACAAGACTCACGATCACAAAACTTTCATCGTGATTTGGCCCCTATCAATCAATATTGTGCAAAGTAATCACAGGAATACCCCATTGAATATACGCATAACATGTCCGAATGTGACTTTCGAGCTCTCATCCGTTTTCTTACCGTAAAAAATGAAACTGCGGCGAATTATCACAAGCGATTAGTTTCTGTGCATGGCGAGTCGGCTTTTCAACAGTGATTTACAGTTATTTTCAAAAAATTGGAAAAATTATTGTGTCACGGCCATTTACATAGGGTGTATTGTAATAAAACGCACTCGTTTGACGGAGCTCCTTGGTATGCGCGGAGTTGGGCACGCGGTCGCCAGAGGTGAGTGTGGTAAAAATGACTTAACGCAAGTTAAGTAATTTTCACCAAGTGCCAGTGTGCCATTTAGAAAAATTTAGCTCGTTAGAAAGTCGAAAGTATATTAGTTAAGATCCTCTTGACAAATTCTAATTATCTTTTTTGGTTCTCGAGGTATACTCAATGCTTCCCTACTTTACGAATGACCCTCGTATTTTCATCAAATTCTTTGGGGTTAATTTTCAAAGTTCAAGTATACAGCAATGATGGCGTTGCGTTTAATCTGGCACCGTTGCATTTCGTTCTTTTTAAACCCATGAAAAAAAAAAAAAAAAAAAAAAAAAAACGTGGTTGAAACCTCGCATATCTTCGATCCTTCGCATGCATTTTAACGGATGAAATTCAGCGTTGCCAGATTGTGAGAAACTCCGCTGCTTATTGCTCTTGATGATTTTTTCATACTTACTTTCTATCGTACGCGAAGAAGGAGCCCTCAACGTAATTACCCTTCACGTAATAAATATCCCATCCAAGGCATCCACAAGCATGCTTCGAGCATTTATCTGAAAATCAAAATGGGTTTGAAAATAAAGCCTTGGTGAGATGAATGCTAAAATTGCCACAGAAATAATCGTATCCATGCGGTGGGATGAAAACTGAATGGTGAGAAGCACGATTCAATATAAAAAACCAAAAATAAAATAAATTAATAAAAATATAACACAAGCAATAAATGTTGATTTTAATGTATTAATCTCGATCCCGTCGAAAACAGTTTTGAATGACGTACTATACTTATTAACGTCTGTATCACTCAAATATTCACAGACGAACGGGCAATAGACATCAACACTTCAAAAAGCTTTTTCGTACCTTCCTTTGACTGGGAAAAACTTAATAATGGAAAGAGTTGAATTTGAATTGAAGGTGAACGTAGCTCGGAAAATTATCTTTATGGCCGTAGAGTGCTTTGGAAACCCAGCTGAATGTTGAAATGTGAAGAGTTTTCGCCGTTTTCGGGATTGGTTAACACAGATACATGCCGAACAAGGATTCGAAAATGTCGAATTTTTGATCGATCAATCGATAGTTTAAAACTTTAAAAAATGTCGATGGATCTGAAAGTTTCGAATTTCGAATCGTATATTTTGTGATTATTAAATCAACATTTGAGAAACTTAACTTAGTCTATATACACGGATCCGATTTTCTATTGTTCTTTGAACCTTATTGCTGTTTGGATAAATTTTAATGACGAAAATTTTGAGGATTTTTACACCGCTCTTCTTGCTCTGGAGATTCAACACATTTAAACTGGAGGGATGGAACGAACATAGTAGAAAAAAATGTGAGCTCAACGTTCAAGAAAAGGCATAATAGGAAATTTATAGTAAGGCAACTCATTTCACGTGAATGAATTTTTTATTTATATTTATATATTTTCTTTATTTTTACATAAACAACAAATCTAATAAATAAAATGAATAAAGGCATAAGGTTGCCTTCCGCTTAGGTTATCTTTGTTTTCATAGGGCGCCCGCAGACAAAAGAGGGGGCAAAATTGTTGAACCTCAATGGGAGGTCTAGGGGGCACCACTCATTGTCAGTGATAGTCAGTTCTAAGGGACACCGGTCACCCTCCCAAAAAAAAAATAAGATAGTTTATCTGCCGAATGGTAAATTGTTAAGCTTTTGCAAAAGCATAAATCAATATTATTAATCTTGACGTGTTTGGATGTCATGAATATAGCAAGGAAGGACAGATGATGAGGATACTAAGACAAATGTCTACAACACCCATTACTCGAAAAAAATGAATTAAAATTATAAAGTAAACTATTAATGAAGACAGTCCATTAATTTAATTACCTAATATTTTATCTTCCTTAGTTCCTTTCATTTGTTATCGTAATGTTTTGATTGTGCCGAATTCCTAGGAGGGCAAGCGCCCCCACCCCCTTTGCCTCCCGCTGCGGGCGCGCCCATGTTTGTTTTCCCTCTTTGTTTTTGGTTTTTGTTTGTTTGTTTGTTTGTTTGTTGTTTGTTTGTTTTTGTTTTTTGTTTTTGTTTTCGTAATTCATATTTTTAACGCTCTATTGATAGAACTGACGAAAATTTTAGCGCACGCTGAGAAAGTTTTACTGCAAATTTTGTAGAGATTGCAATAATTATTTAAATACTTACTGAATACGCCGCATGAATCACCCGCGCCCCAGAAATTATTCATTTTTACCTGCGATATCATCACAGAATAATATCGCCTTGTATTCCACTGAAATTAATTGAAAAAAAAAAATCAGAGCGGAAAAAACGAACACATAGGGTTAGATTGGACTTACAACTGCCTCCTGCTCCATGAATTGACCGATTGATTGTCTTATTAGCTAAGACGTCACTATAAATTAATCATTTCATTTCCTTTATACAAGGTTATAGTAAATCCTAATTTTGACATTTTGACCCACTCAGCACTTCTGGAAAATGGTCATCCTTAACACGCTGAATCACATGTTTGTTGCAGTGGCGGCTCGTGCAATGTGGCAACAACGCAATCCCTCCATTTAAACCTATGTTAAACAATCGATCTTCAGGAGGTGCAATGCACCCCCAAGTTATCGATACTTTTGTATAGGTTTAAATGGCAAAAAAGCATAGTTGTCAAATTGCACGAGCCGCCACTGGTTTGTTGGAATATTTTTAAAAGTCTGAGCCGCTGTATTCGGTAGGGGATGTAGGGGAAATAGAGGTAAGACGGGGTATTTAAGGTTTGAACGCTCACCATTTCGAAAGGGCAAGTTATTTTCACTTGAAATTCTGTATGTATGTTGTTAATACTATCATCTATGACATACTGGAAAATTAGATCGAAAAATTAAAATATGAACATTTTATCTTTTTGATACTACATAGGGTCATTTTGCCCCGTCTTACCTTCATGTGTGGGTTAGACGGGGTACCCCTATAGCTTTTACAGAAAAATAAATTAAAAATGTCAATTTTGAGGAGAAAGAAAGTTTATTCTTACAATATTGGTTATTAAAAATATTATTCTGACAAACACGAGTTACAATGACTTTCTTTTTAAAATTTACCTGCGCTAGTGCTAAATTTTACATCTCCTGTGGAAAAAATTAAAAAATTAGGTTTCAAAATTTACTGGGCCATTCGATTTTGGTTTAAAATTCGCACCTTAATAACATAGAACACAAATTTGCTTTACTTCTTTATTTTTGGGATCTTCACCTGCCAGTGGCGTAGCCAGGGGGGGGGGTCCAGGGGGTCTAGAACCCCCCCCCCCCCATGACACCAAAATTTGTCCTAAAAAAAGGTCAATTTTTGCGTTTTCAGACAATTTTGACCAAATTAGTATCTTTGGACCCCCCCCCCCCCATGACAATTTTCGGACCTCGCCCCCCCCCCCCCTAGAAAAATTCCTGGCTATGCCACTGTCACCTGCACATGAACAATGCGCCCATTGGCCTCTATGACAAAATGCCGGTTCAGTCCAAAGTACCCCGTCTTACCTCTTACCCGTATTGGACTTTTTAAGGTTACCTACATTAGAGTCCCTGTATATCAAAGAGTCTCGCCACGTGAAGCATGAAGAAGAAGAATTTCGAAGGAGGCGTCCACTCTGATTGGTTGGGTTCGCGGAGGGGGCGTGAACGCCTCTTCGGTGGGTGCGTTCCAACGGTTCTCTTATGGAGAATAACACAGAACGCCTCCTCGAGCTCCGTGACAGCCTAAAATCTAGCAGCCAACCAGAATCTATACCCCGTATGGCGAGACTCTTTGATATACAGGGACTCTAGGTTACTATTGTTGTAATCAATCTAAGAAAAAAGAGCTTGATTCAAAATAGGGGTTTTTCTCCCCCCCCCCACCGATTTTCTTGAAACTTTGTATTTTGATAGTACTTGATAAAAGTAGTCTTTTTTTTCAAATGAAATTTTTCCAAAAATAATTAGGGGGGGAGTTACAGTGTTGCAAAGTAGCACCTTTCAAAACTTCATAACTTTCGCGTAAATCATCCAATTGAAACGCGGTTTTCACCAAAAGATGCGGATTGTAAAGCACTTTCATGCCATCCAAACGGAATTCAATTTTAATAATTTTTGACTTAGTTATCGTTATTTTTGTGATTTTTAGGCCACTCAAAATCTACTTAAAGTGAAATAAAAAAAAATGGTATTTTTTGATTTTGACCGGGTTGCAATATGTTATTCCTCTTTAAATTCTGCGTAAAATGAGCCCAAGCAAAATGCAAGGCGATTTTTTGTTCCGGAGTTATGCATTTTTTAGTAAGCGAAAAACGAGTTTTTTAGGGTGCCCATGAGCGTTCGAGAGAGAGGCTCAAGTCAAATAAATGGAAACGGTATTTTTTGATTTTGATCAAATTAAAATATGTTATTCCTACTTAAATTCTGCGTAAAATGAGCCCAAGCAGAATGTGGGACGATTTTTTGCTGCGGAGCTATGCGCGTTTTAGTAAACGAAAGTCGAGTGGTTGAGGCTACCCGGGCCCGGGCTACCCACGTCTTTGAGCCTCTCCATAGAACGCTCGACTTTCGTTTACTAAAACGCGCATAGCTCCGCAGCAAAAAATCGTCCCACATTCTGCTTGGGCTCATTTTACGCAGAATTTAAGTAGGAATAACATATTTTAATTTGATCAAAATCAAAAAATACCGTTTCCATTTATTTGACTTGAGCCTCTCTCTCGAACGCTCATGGGCACCCTAAAAAACTCGTTTTTCGCTTACTAAAAAATGCATAACTCCGGAACAAAAATCGCCCTGCATTTTGCTTGGGCTCATTTTACGCAGAATTTAAAGAGGAATAACATATTGCAACCCGGTCAAAATCAAAAAATACCATTTTTTTTTATTTCACTTTAAGTAGATTTTGAGTGGCCTAAAAATCACAAAAATAACGATAACTAAGTCAAAAATTATTAAAATTGAATTCCGTTTGGATGGCATGAAAGTGCTTTACAATCCGCATCTTTTGGTGAAAACCGCGTTTCAATTGGATGATTTACGCGAAAGTTATGAAGTTTTGAAAGGTGCTACTTTGCAACACTGTAACTCCCCCCCCTAATTATTTTTGGAAAAATTTTATTTGAAAAAAAAGACTACTTTTATCAAGTACTATCAAATTACAAAGTTTCAAGAAAATCGGTGGGGGGGAGAAAAACCCCCATTTTGAATCAAGCTCTTTTCAATGAAACTTGGAGGAAATACGCCTCACTGTATGCTTAAAATGTCCTGAAAAAATCATACAATTATACCGAGATTAACTTATCAGTGCTTCGCATCCAAAAAAGTTGGGTTGAAATAAGAAAATCCAAAAACTCAACGAAATTCCACTTGACACTAGTTGCTCGTCAAATTCAAAGGAAATATCGCGTCTGGAAGAGTCAGAATGACATATCAACAACACGGCTATCATTTTCGCTACTCGTCCGCCAGAAAGCACGTAACTTCCCAAGCCAGAATCGATGGTACCCCGTCTTACCTTCCTACCCCGTCTTACCTCCATTTCCCCTATACAAAAGATAGGCACTGAATTGCTAAATAATAGGTGTACCTACTTACGTCTATAAATATTTTCAGGGAAGAAGAATTCAAAATGGGTCTGTCGTAAACAGTAGCAAATAGTTCCAATCTGATGTATAATCACTTTCAAATAACGTTGGAAGCGTCATAAAGTTCCGAAACTGACTCACAAACTCAACAAACAAACGTGTTTCAAAAGAATCAAAGATGGCGGTCGAATGAGCACCCGTCATTCGACCGCCATCTTAGATGACCCCCATGATTGGGGAGTCCCATCTAATCACAATTTTCTATGCTGAGGAAAGTTAATTGATTTATCAATTAGAGGAAGTTACAAAATTACACCTGGACTCCGCCATTGTGGTCCGATCATTCGGTCGACACCTTTGAATGGGGCTATTGCACACTTTTGCTTTAAGCGATTTAATAGTCGATTATGGCGTAAAAACCTCAAAAAATAACAATGGCGGCACTAAAAACTTCCAAAATCCACTCCTAAACTCAATCAACGTAGTTATTTGCGCGAGCGTAATGGTGGCCGAAGGCACTAACAATGGGAGATTCCTATCTTAATTTCGTCACTCTTTCTATGCTGACAAGGATGATTCACAGAGTAATTAGTCATCAGGGTGATGATCCACATTCGATGAATGGTACCGCAACACCAAGTGACACCGGTGTCAAATGAAAGTAGTCTCTTTTATTGGTCACTTCTTGATGGAGTTTCAGAATTGTTAGATGGGAATCTCCCATTGTTAGTGCCTTCGGCCACCATTACGCTCCCGCAAATAACTGCGTTTATTGAGTTTAGGAGTGGATTTTGGAAGTTTTTAGTGCCGCCATCGTTGTTTTTTGAGGTTTTTACGCCATAATCGACTATTAAATCGCTTAAAGCAAAAGTGTGCAATAGCCCCATTAGGTTGGACGCATTAATAATGATTTTACGAGGGTCGTGTCAAAAGTAAGTATCATGTTTTTTTTTAAAAAAATCTATTAATGCTGAAATAAGTCGGTAAAAAGGTTTCGATGCGCAAAATTCTCAGCTTTTCAATGGTTTTTTTTTTTTTTCGGATGTTTGATATCTTAAAAATAAAAAAAATGGCGGCGGTTTTTCTGAGACAACCTACCGTTGTCGCGTGCCCAAAATTTTACGCACTCGGATAAATCGTTTTTCAGACAAGAAAAATGGATTGTGTTGAAGAGAGCAAAAAGAACATAAACATAGTAAAAAATTCTACTTAAAAAGCGTCTAACCTTTTTTTCGACGTAGTCTCCGCCTCTTTACAGACACTTTTGGTAGCGCGGCACCAACTTTCTTATTCCTGTGGAGAAAAATTCATTTTCTTGATTTTTAATCCAAGTGTCGACCGCGTTTACCACTTCCGCATTACTCGCGAAACTTTTACCACCGAGGTCAAGCTTTAGACGCGGGAAAAGATGAAAGTCACTAGGTGCGAGGTCCGGAGAATAGGGGGGGGGGGGGAGGGAATCTCCCATTTAAATGTCTGTAACAATGATTGCGTGGTTCCGGCAGTGTGAGGGCGCGCGTTATCGTAACATTACAGTTAGCGTAACATTTTGGGCACGCGACAACGGTAGGTTGTCTCAGAAAAACCGCCGCCATTTTTTTAATTTTTAAGATATCAAAAATCCAAAAAAACCATTGAAAAGCCGAAGATTTTGCGCATCGAAACCTTTTTACCGACTTATTTCAGCATTAATAGATTTTTTTAAAAAAAAAAAACATGATACTTACTTTTGACACGACCCTCGTATAATAATAGTAAAAATAATAATAATAATTTACTCACAGGGAATGTTGTGATTTCGCATCTCTTGTAATTCCAACATTTGGTACATTCGTCGCAGCCTGCATCGGAAGAGCTGAAGAGTGCAGCGAATGTAACAAGGCCCAATAGGATGATGATCTTCATAACTAAAAATAATTTTCAATTAAAATAAATTCATCGGTGAAATATCAATTTGTATTGGTGTTGACGCAAAAAAGATGTGCTGACTAGATCCCCTTGTGGACTGATATCAATGTATTTACGATGCGAGCGGAGGGTATAAACGAAATTGGTACAATGTCGTATGAGGAAAAGGACACTTTGTCAGTCGTTGATTTTGTTATCTTCATAAAATGCGCACGATTTGGTTATAAACTGTTTGAATGCGTAATATGCATACCTACCTGCAATAAACTTCAGTCTGAAATGTTCTTTCTTAGTTTTCCAGGCTAACTTTTTACCATCTTACTACCCGAGGTATTTGTTTAATGTCAGTAGAGTATGTGAAGTAATGCCTATGCTCATAAAGTACAACCACGGCCAGCAATTTTTAATGCAGGTAATTTAAATGCGGTTTGAAGGATGAAAAGCCTCCCCCTCAACATAGGTGATCAGTGAGAAGGGGGGGGGGGATCCTCTCTACACAAAAATAATAGAAAAAAACACTTTGATAGAAAAATGACCCGGCAAACAGTGGCGTCGCGTGCAATTTGGCAACACTGCATTCTACCCATTTAAACTCATGTAAAAGGTCGAATTCAGGGGGTGCACAGTGCACGAGGAAAATTCGATATATTTAAGGAGTTTAAATGGAGGGGTCGCATTGTTGCCAGATGGCACGCGACGCCACTGCCGGCAAAATACTTTAGTTGAGCCATCCAAGGCTAAAAGTGATGCATTTACGCAAAATGTACAGACTTAAGGAACGTCAGTACCTGCAAGCATATTTCAGGAAGATACCCTTAAAGTTTCAAGCTGAAACACTCAAAAATAAAGGCGGGAAGTATGAAATACGAAAATTCCCATAGTGCGAGTGAGACAGATAGACATGTTAATTATTACTCGATATTTGCACTCACTGAGCGTATGACGGAACAAGTTTCATACTTTACGGCTTCAATTCTCTACCAAATTTGCTCGTTTTGAGCTCAAAAAAATCCACAAAAAATTACGCAGGTGCTGACGCTTTTGGATTTTGCGTTATTTCTTTGATGTTGATCTAAATTGCCAAAAATACGACTTTTTCAAGAAGCTACCAGTGGCGCTATCCATCGGAATGAAATCTGGAAAAGTTTTGTCTGGCGAATCACCTTAAAAGACGATACTCGTGGGTCTGTATGCATTATACACCCGTCGAATTTCCGTTCGAAGTTTAGAAAGTCAAGCTATCTACTGCGAATCTCAACAAACATTACTTATAAAAAGCCTCTCGGCGTGAAGCCGTCCTCAGTAATTTAGACAAGCTCACTGATCGGCAAACTCGACTGACGCGGCGTAAATCACTTTCGCAAATCGTGCGGAGTAATTCACTTTCACCCCCAATAACGGGCTGAATCATCGCATCAGCTGAATCAGTGAATGGCACACACAAACACACACTCTGAGTGAGTTATGAATGAAATTCTCACACTTCACTTCCGAGATGATGCCTAAAAGAATTTCAAGTATTACCTACCCCGGTAATCAAAATACGCATGATTCGTCCATGAATTCTAGCGGGCACGGTATATCTCCTGGCTTGTGAAATATCGAAACGACTTAATTTAAATTTTTTTTTCCAGGTATTTAACCCTTTACTGCATGATTTTTTTTTTCAATAAAATAATTTTTTTTTCAGTACAATTTTGATCCTTGAGACAGGGAAAAATAGTGAAAAAATTCTTTCCATTATATTTCAATGGTAAAGAGCCTGCATATTAATTGTTCCAAATATGGCCTTACCCGCATTTAGGTATCCATGCAACTAAAAATAAAGTTTTCAGGCTAAAAAAAAAAAAAAAATTAAAGTAGTAAAAAATAAGTTAGTAAGTTTCAATAGTTGTTTTTTGTTTGTTTATGGTACCCCTGCGTTATTCCCGAACATAACAATGAAAATCGGAAAATCTCGATCAGATTTTCAGTAAGCTATATTTTCAACCATTCTGCACGTTCTCTATCCTGTGCTGCGCGCTTTAGGACAAAATCGACAATTCTTACTCGTTTAGTATCTGTTCCACATGTGACCCACCATGCAGTGACAGTACAACTCAAGTCCCCTACTTTTAGATAAGGCTTCAAAGTAATTGTTCCAGATCTGGGCTCATCTGCAGTTAAGGGTTAAAATACCTGACAAAACTTAATGTTTTTGTTCATCCAACATTTCATCAAAAAATAAACTAAATGATCAAGCACTGGTGCGTGTTATTCTTTTTTATTTGATTTTAAATAATAAAATGAAGAAACAAAGTGTAATTAAACCAATCCTACAGTGATACATTGTGGTATACAAATTATTGATCCGAGGTCTATTCACTCTCAAGAAGGCGTGGATTTCCCAAAACGGAAAATACGCAACTGCATATAGAGCGTCAGACCTAAGGAGTTAGGAGGCCTCACTTCACGAAGGAAGGTAGATAGGAAGAAAAAGAGAGAAAAAAATAAAAATAAAAAAGGCAGAAGGGAAAAATAATGAAAATTTTGGTGGGGGGGGGGTAGTTGAGTCGTCAATGTCTTTTAAAAAAAATAATTGTGGGGGGTGGTTCCCCGAGCCTCCTTCTTCTAGGGGGACTCAAATTCAAGCACAGAATAATAATACAATCAGAACGGAAACTCCCAGAAGAGCCAATGGAAGCAAGTTTGGAATTTAACGGCACCAATAGGCAACGCTGTGGTCCTATATCCCAACATGGCGGACGTGTGTGATTTGTGTTGAAACTAATTTATTTCTGTAAATTCTGGAAAGAAATCTTAAGTTTCCAGCCTCACTTTTATTCTGTTGGCATTTCAGAATGAAAATTTCGCGGATCATGTCCTATATTTTTTTTTTCGCGCGCGAATCCAGATGTAAACATCCTATATCCTAACATGGCGGACGCGAAATGAATTTGCCTCAAAATCCGACAAAATTTCCGTTCTGATTGTATTATTCTGTGATTCAAGATTGTGTAGGGCCTCAAGAGATGTAAATCCGCCCCTGCTCTCAAAGTGCATTAATAACAGGCCAGTCCAGTGGCGCTGCGCTGTAATCTCTGCAATCTGTTCCATGTACACAAGGTATACACTATACAGGGTGACTATAAAAAAAGACCCCTCTTAGAAGTTTGGGTGGTTGCCGCTCGAGAAATCGAAGGAGTTTCTCCCATTTACAATACGATTTTTCCGGAAATCTCCAGATTTAAGTTCTTCATTAGTACCTCATTTGATGTATTTTTACTATCGAGACGACTTCTTCTCAGATGTGTGTACTGTGTAAGACATTGTCCCCCAGATGATAAAAAACCTCTTCAATTTCTCGAGCGGCAACCGTTCCAACTTTTGAATGGGGACTTTTTTTTATGGTCACCCTGTATAAAATCGGCCCAATCAGCTTTCTGTTTGGTCCAACCATTCAGCCCCGTTACTCTTATTTGATTTGCCCATTGTCTTTTCCCCAAATTGGGAAGCGCTCAAAGATTACAGCAGTGCCGGATGAGGGCCAGTCCTGTTGCGATGTAGTGCCATGGGTTCGTATCAATGGACACAATGCAATACAAAAATGCCAGAAACGGGAACGTCAGGAATTGGGAAATAAAATCAACCTCCATGAGAATTCCCAGGGGCGCCATTTCAGATTTTCCTTGGGGGGGGGGGCGGCAAAGCTCACCAAAAATTTTGATGACTTTTTTTTTTTTTTTTTTTTTGGCCATGCACCTTTAAAAAAGAAATTAATCCTCATATAGGGATAGTTGTTCGTTGAAAATTGATTTTTAGCCATTTTCGGCTATTTAAATCACCTTTTTTTTCTTCTTTTCCCCGGCTTATTCCTCTGCCTCTCTCTGACTTGATTTTTCGGCCACATTGAAAATCCTTGGGGGGGGGGGCAATTGCCCCCCTGCCCCCCCCCCCCCCCCCCCCCCCCAAATGACGCCCTTGAGAATTCCTCGACTTTCGCAGATCTATATGAATGCAAAACATATGGAGGTCCAGCCCTCTAGTGCCGGGGGATTCTCAAGGATGTTTCGAAGGCCACAAAAACAAAAATTAAACTACAACTGAAGCTTATTAGAGTAAAGAATCTTCTCCTAGAATATAGGGAAAATTATAATAGGGCTGTTGCACACTTTTGCTGTAAGCAATTTAAGGGTTCATTCAGATGTAAAAACCTCCAAAAATAACGGTGGTAGCTTTAAAAACTCACGAAATCCACTCCTAAACTCATAAAATGCTTTTAAATGCTTCAGCCTAATGGTAGCGTTGCGTTGGGCAGTACCTAATGAAGCGGTAGATTCCAAGCGAACAGTGCTTCTTACTGTATAACCGTCAAGAAGTGACCAATAAGAGACGACTTTCCTTTGACCCCTGTGTCACCAGGTATCTCGGTACCTACCATTAATTGGATGTGGATCACTATTCTGGTATCTCACTATTCTGGTGTCTACTTAATTGCTTTGTGAATCTTCCTTGACAGGATAGAGAGAGAGTGACGAAATTGAAATAGGAATCTCCAAATAGCAGTGCCCGACGCCGCCATTACGCTCGCGCATTTAAACGCATTTTAGGAGTGGGTTTCGAGCGTTTTTAGTGCTACCATAGTTATTTTTCGAGGGCTTTACCTTTAAAGATTGACCTTTAAATCGCCCCTAGAAGGAGTGTGCAACAGCCCCACTCCCCATTCTCTTTAACGCGTTTTCTTCTTCTCTTTCAAGATGAATTTTAAAACGGCACCCAAGCATTATTTTGTACTTAAGGGTCATTATTCTACAATAAAGTGGACGTAATATGCAAAAATTGGAATTTAAAAATTAGTGCCTAGCAGTCTTGTTTTGCATTAAAATGCAACCAGAGACGAAAATATTATCTAAATCTAATAAGGTCAAACGTGTTGATGTTACAGCAGGTTTGATCTGTATTTCCAATGACCAAATCACACGCGTCCCACCCGTTACAAAACTTAGCTGTCCCACCCGTTACGCTACTTTTTAGTGTTTTTTTTTTAGAAAAGTAATTTAGTAAATAAGAAAAACTTTATGTAGGATCGAAGCTTATACCCTCACCTTTAACATACATAGGCTGTCCCAAAACAACTGTCAGTAGGTCTGTATTTTGGAAACTATTATACCTATTGAAATGCGGTTTATGAGAGGTTGTAGATAATACTAAAAGCTTTCCAACGAGTCCTAGTTGAGCTAATTTGGTTGAAAATTCGCCGAGTTACAACAATTTTTAGGGGGCGTGTAAAAAATAACCCTACGAGATTTTTGAGCTCAAAATAACTGTATTTCTCAACTTAACAATTTCATCTTAGAAATTTGTTGGTACTTTTACAATTAATTGAGGATAGCATACCTTTATTACAGTATTATGTGATAATTGAGGACTTTAATCACTCCTCATCTGAAGAGTCAACTTCAACTTCTCGATCTTTTCCGAAGTAGTCGCCATTGACGTCGATGCATCGTTGAATGCGCTCGGGCCATTTCTCGACGAAAGTCTTCCGAATTCCCTTGTTAGGCAGTCTCAGGAAAAATCCGTGCACTGCGACTTAAGGTTATTTCCCTCTTTGAAGAAGTTTTTACGTGGTAAGCGATTCAACACCCGCGAAGAAATTCAAAACGTGGTGCACGGATTTTTCCTGAGACTGCCTAACAAGGAAATTCGGAAGACCTTCGTCGAGAAATGGCCCGAGCGCATTCAACGATGCATCGACGTCAATGGCGACTACTTCGGAAAAGATCGAGAAGTTGAAGTTGACTCTTCAGATGAGGAGTGATTAAAGTCCTCAATTATCACATAATACTGTAATAAAGGTATGCTATCCTCAATTAATTGTAAAAGTACCAACAAATTTCTAAGATGAAATTGTTAAGTTGAGAAATACAGTTATTTTGAGCTCAAAAATCTCGTAGGGTTATTTTTTACACGCCCCCTAAAAATTGTTGTAACTCGGCGAATTTTCAACCAAATTAGCTCAACTAGGACTCGTTGGAAAGCTTTTAGTATTATCTACAATCTCCCACAAACCGCGTTTCAATAGGTATAATAGTTTCCAAAATACAGACCTACTGACAGTTGTTTTGGGACAGCCTTTGTATATTTTTTCCAAATTTTTATCTCTTCAAAACTTACTGAGTTTCAACTTTTTCTGAAGTGATTCAAAAACCTTGTCCATTTTCTGTCCCACCCGTTACACCCTTATTTTGCTCTGTTCTCAGCTTTGGATAGACTTTTTTTAAACTTCGAAAATCCTATCACTATCTAGAAGTTAAGACCTTTCTGTTGGTGGGATAGTTTTTTCATTTAAATGATTAGAAAGCTGAAAAAAATTACTTCAATGTCGTCTGAGTGTCCCACCCGTTACTAAATAATGACCCTTAATTGGAAAATGTCCGTCCTATGTAAGTTGCGCGACAGAAAAAGAGGAAAAAAACGCAATAAAAAAACGATTCACGATGGTCGGTGGGTCGACAACTTCATGAAAATAAATGGAAATAACTTCTTCACATGACAATTCTTAAGAAGGAAAAATTGTTAACGTAAACAAGTAAGTACGAACCTGCGGATGGCGTGGAAACTTTGGAGGGCGACTGTGTTTTTCTGACGTGGGAATGATTTTATACTGAAAATTATGCAAACAAAGTGCACCTAATATAATTCTACCGAATCGGCGCCCATAGATTCTAGTTAATATTAACATGCCTATGCTCGAGAAAAATATTAGATTTACTCATGGAAATTTAGTTTCACTGACTGCGTGGACACAAGTGTTTAATATTTTCCCAAAAATATTTGTCACACTTGTATCAATATTCAAAATCAAACGAAATCAAATACCGCAGCGTTTCATACTGTTTGGCCTTCATGAAACCAAATCGAGGTCATAAAGAATCATTATTTTTTCCTGTCGTCAACGAGAGTACGAGAGAAAAGTCATCCGCGAAATGCATAAGCACATCAGATTCATTGACGTCGAGGTGGGACGCAACGGCCTATGACAACAAATATCAGTGTCAGCCTCATCCCACCTTTGAAATTTTAGGATTGACTCACTCACCCATTTTATATTGGTTCTATTGCGCGTGCCGAAACTTTTTTTCTTCTTTTCTTCTTTTTTTTCGACGCAAACAGCGTGATTGATTTTGAACAATGCGGCTTTTACACACTTTTGCTGTAAGCGATTTAAGGGTCGATTCAGATGTAAAAACCTCCAAAAATATCGATGGTATAAAGCCCTAAAAACTCACAAAATCTATTACTTAACTCATAAAAGGCTTTTAAACGAACGACCGTATTGGACACTAATAATATGAGATTATTTCTACCTTCATTTTGCCACTTTCTCTATGCTGACAAGGAAGATTCACAAAGCAATTAGACACCAGAGTACCTAATGATCCATATCCAATCAATGGTACCGTGACACCTGGTGACACCGGGGTCAAAGGAAAGTCGTCTCCTATTGGTCACTTCATGGTGGATTTATATAGTATTATTCGATGGGAATCTACCATTCCCCGTGCCCAACGCCACCATTACGCTCAAGCATTAAAAAGCTTATTATGCGTCTAGGAGTGGATTTTGTGAGTTTTTAATGCTAACATCGTTATTTTTTGAGGTTTTTACATCTGAATGAACCCTTAGATCGCTTACAGCAAAAGTGTGCAACAGCCCCCATTTCGCTTGGGAGCCGTAGAGACAGGCCCGGATTTACCCTTTTTCCGCCCGTGGGTGAGGATAAAACTGCCGTTTACGGTAAGCGAGTGTGATGGTCTGGGGACATCACCATCCCCCAGAAATTTTGAGTTCTCCATAACGATGCAATTTTTTTTTTCTTTCTTTCTTTTTTTTAGTCAACTCGGGAATGATCTTGTTTCTCCGCTTTTGTTTGCTAGCCCTCCACGAACGAAACACATTTGAACACAGATGCACTGATCACTGATATACAATCAATGAGTTAAATAATGTCCGTCAACTCCTCAGATTTTGGTTTAGGTAAGCAACGCACAATACTTGACACAAGGAATTGAATCATTGCAGGTGGCCTATCTTGCCAATATTTAAGGAGTCTTCTGACATTATTTAATTTGCCAACTGTGCTAGCGGAGACAAAGATACCTAGCTAGGATATGCAATAAGCAATTCACAGCATCCCATTCGACACGTGTATTAGGTGTGTTGCGTGTTGCATATTCTGGCCAGGCATCTTTGTCCCCGATAGTATATTGATGCAAAGCATGCGTGTAAGAAACTTTGAGACTGGAAAGATTTAGTTTCATTAATAAGCTCTATAGAGATTGTGAAAACTCATGTAGGTAACAGACCCCAGACGAAGTAGTGAAGTAGGTACTCTATTAATAAATCACAGTTTAATAGAATAAAACAATCAGAAAGAAAACTGCCGAAATAAAGAGCCAAATTGAAACATTTTTTTTCGGTATCTTTTTGAAGTTTCTCAAATGGCGGGTATCCTCGTTTCTGCGACTGAATCTGCCTCACACGTACACAAGTAATTGTTTATGTGAGGTTTTATTCACAGTAATTGTGACTCCAGATTGACAACATTAAAAAAAAAATGTTTCTGCAAGCGCCTCCAATTCACTGTGTATGCAAAATCAGCACCGCGATGTAGGAATATTTAACTACCCACTTCAACTGAGTGAGCGAACATTGTTTTGTCTTCATAGCCTGGTGAAAAAAGGGTCAAGTTAAAGTTGGTTAAAGGAGTAATTTTTAGTTTATGTTGTTTGAAAGCCACATACTACTGTATGGTCAAAGATATATTGTTAGTTTTGCGGCAGATGTATTTTTAAGATTTATTAGACTTGTACTTAAAAGATAACGCAAAAAATAGAAATTGTAGGGATATAACATCCTACACAAAAATTCAAATCTAGGAAAACGTTACTTTTTCCTGCTTATTTGATCCATAAACGTAAACCCACATAACGGAGCGCGAGAAATTATGGGTGCAAGTCGTTGGTGCAAGTACTAGCAAACGCAAAAATATTGACAGTCAAGAACTCAAGAATGCACAAGGAGCGCATGATTGTTGCGTTGATTACATGAATATTCGCTTTTCACCTGGAATTCTTGACTGCCAAAACTTTTGCGTTTGATAGTAGGTAAGTATACTTATAATTAGTTCTTAAAATGGTCACTTATAGCGCTCGTGGGGCTGTGAATATTCGCGGTGTTGCCAAATAACAATGATGCCTCTTTTCTCACTCGCGTAAATTCTACCACCTCTCTCATCTATATTGCTTTAATGAAATCTATCAGTCTGTCTATGCGTGACCTCTCTCTTGATGATACAGTTTCTTCTCCCCCCCTTTTTTTCTCCCCACCGACTCAGTGTGACATTGAAACGCTGTTACTTTATTGAACGTGTGTTTGTATTGCTATAAATGAATCAATGAAGCCAACGATTTTTTTTTTTTTTTTTTTTTTTTTCATTGATGCACATAGTGGAGTAAGTATGGATGAATAGGTCCTGTAAGAGGGGTAAGCTGAAATTAAGGTGGTCCCTAACTGACAAAATTATCGATTTTTGGCGGGTAGGTAAGGAAAACGTCGAACGGCGACGTTCTGGTCGCAAATAAAATGAATCTTGCTCACTCTTCTTTTCTATCAGATGATGTTGAAAGTAGCTGCGAGGCCCTCCAATTTTGCCAATTTTAAGACAAAATGGGGCAGTTGCAAGGGTCTAAAATGTTGTGTTTTTCATAAAGAAAATGAAAGTACCGACTTGATGAGCTGAGAACAAAGATTCCTTTGGTTTCTAATTAAGTCGCGTTGTTCCGGAGATGAGATTTTGACCCAAAATATATTGTTTTAAATGGGAATTTCGCGTAGTGACGTCATTACGCACATGATTTTTTACAACTTTACACGTGTGTAACTCCAAAACCGGGACTTTCCGGAAAAACCATAGGCACCATTGTTCTCAGCTCATCAAGTAGGTACTATTATTTTCTTCATGAAAAACAAAATTTCAGACTGTTGCAACTGCCCCATTGCATTGTGATGAAAGATAAGTTCAAATTTTCAAAAATCCGCATGGAGTTTTCGAGTTTGCTCGAGCCCCACTGATCGAAAAAAGAATTATGTTTAGCCGTGTCCTCAAAAATCGTGTCAGAAACAATTAAAAAAAAACAAAAACAAAAAAACTAATCATCAAAAGAAGGAAAAATTCGCAGTTTCACTCGTTTCATCAGTAACACAACGGTCAACGACTTTGAAAATACGCCTTCAATTAGAAAAGATACCAAAAGCATTTCAACTTGTTAAAATAATTATTTCATCTTCAGTTTGTCGAATCTTTTGAACTTTCCAAAATTATTGTTTCGTTGGAGCTTGGGTTTGGGAATTTGATATTTCAGGTAAGTATGTAGAACTCATTTTTCAAGTGGAAACCGAGCTCGCCGATAATCTTTGGAATTTTTTCAACGTTATGTCTCATTTTACGAGATTGAATGTAAGTAATGAAAATTAACCTGGAAGCTTTGGCTTTTCTCTAAAAAGCAATCGCGCAATGTTATATAGTCTTAAAGAAAGATTCGCGATAAGATTTGAAGGGATGAAGATTGAAAATTCGCCAAAGACAATATCGGTGAGCTGGCTGCCTGAACTTCTACAGCGAACTCTATTGCAGAAAAGCAGCGGTGCCGCGGTGTCGCGTGCATTTTGGCAAAATTGTATTTAAGGTAAACACCCCAGTAGCCGGCACCTCTAAAATTTGCACCCGGCACCTAGTTTTCACAATGTGAAAAACATTAGTTTAGGGGCAATTTTGGTGTTTTGCGTCCTTTTTTCGAATGTTTCACACTTGAAGTCTCAGAAAAAAACCACACAAAACACCAGTATTGCCACCAAACTAATAGTTTTCACACTGTTAAAAATGGGTGCCGGGTACTGGTGCGTATTTTAGAGGTGCCGGCTACTGGGGTGTTTACCTTACCCCATTCAAACTCGTGAAAAATGTCGAACTGACAGAGGTGCACAGTTCACTTCCTCGAATCTATATTTTACATGGGTTCGAATGGACGAAATGCAGCGTTGCCAGATTGTACGCGACATAACTACAAAAAATTGCAAAGCTGTTCTTCACACGGAAAAACTAATATGCTCTTCGGATGTTATTCGCAGTTGAACACTTTAGCTGGCGCGTTGTTGACAGGTGTCAACACGGGTCCTATTCCTGTGTGCCACGTGATGGCGAATGGAAAGAAAAGGCTGAACAAAATCACACCTTCCAATCTTTTTTTTTGGTAATTTGTAGTAGGTATAATAACTGCCCGTTGGATTATCTCTATAGTTTATAACAACAAAGTGTGAAGAAGATGCCACTTCGTATAGAAGAGACCATTTTCCATCTGGCAGCAAGTAATCACTGAAAAATCGCTAGAAAATCGACAATCTGTCCCGCCTTCTTCAAGCTGAATAGTGTCTTGACAGTAAAAAGCATGAACTAATGTCGAAAAATCTGCAATTTTTTCGCGATTTTCGACCATCAGCTGTAGGTAGTCACCACGATCGATCGCAATTTTTCCAAGATTTGTTCGCGAATCGTTTGGTCGCAATGGTTACCAGTTTACCACATTGATTTTAACTATATGCTTGAAGCAATAAGGCACTGCAAAAAAGATGGCGATTTTGTCGATGTCGGGCCGGGGTGAAAAAGAGCGACTGACAGGGCCGCGTGACTACACCGATTGGGGCCCCGGGGCAAAATGAACGACGGGGGCCCCGGTCCTTCTCTCATTGAATAAGTTCAGTGAAAGTGTGGGGGGGGGCTCCCCACTAAAATAAACAAAATTCGTCGGGGACCCTGGGGTCCCTAGAGCAATGCCCTGGATACCTTATGTTAGTTACGGCCCTGCAAAGGGTTCTTATAACTTCCTCACGGCTAGTCCAGGGCCAGTAGCGCCATTAGTGGCAATTGCCCCCCCCCCCAAGGATTTTCAATGTGGCCAAAAAATCAAGTCAGATAGCGGTAGAGGAAAAAGCGGAGGAAAATGCTGAAACTTGATTGAAAAGGAAGTGGTTACCATACATACGATGTAATAAAAATAAATAATAACTTATAATACAGGGTGTTCCAAAATTAAAAGTAAAGATTTTTACCACGTATTTTTGGGGCCGAAATAAGACTTTTTTCTCTATGAGCACGTGTGCGAAATTGCCCCCCCCCCCTCGGAGCTACAGCTCCCCAAAGTTTAAAAAAAAAAAAAAAAAACGGTTTTTCTTCGATTCTAGCAACGGATCTACGTAAAAATGGATGAAAATTGGTTATTACGAGTAACTTTAGGCGTTCTTTCCAATTCCGGGGTCGAAAATATCCGAAAGGGTCAAGAAAGGGGGGTTTGAGGGGGTTCAAATTTTGAATTGAATAATTTTTTAGTTTTCCATAAGATAATGAGAAAAGTAACAAACGAATCTGATGAAACAAAACAAAAGAAACATTTTTGATATCTTGCGTTTTTTTCATGAGACACACGGAAAACGAGTAAAATTGATTTTTCGTCGGGAGCGCACAGCCTGATAGCGCTCAGCTCTGTGCACTCGACTGACTCAACGTTTGACACGACGCAACGCGGCACTAAAACAGCGCTATAGGGCTGTGTACTCCCGGCGAAAAATTGATTTTACTCGTTTTCCGTGTGTCTTATGAGAAAAACACAAGAGATCAAAAATGTTCCTTTTGTTTTGTTCCATCAGGTTCTTCCGTTACTTTTCTTATTTTCTTACGGAAAACTAAAAAATTATTCAATTTAAAATTTGAACCCCCCTCAAACCCCCCCTTCTTGACCCTTTCGGGAATTGTCGACCCCGTAATCGGAAAGAACGCCTAAAGTTACTCGCAGAAACCAATTTTCATCCATTTTTTACGTAGATCCGTTGCTAGACTCGAAGAAAAACCGATTTTTTTTAAAAAACTTTGGGGGGCTGTAGCTCCGAGGGGGGGGGGGGGGGGCATTTTCGGACACGTGCTCATAGGGAAAAAAAGTCTTATTTTAGCCCCAAAAATACGTGGTAAAAATCTTGACTATGAATTATGGGACACCCTGTATAGTCAAAATTCAAAAAAGATGCTTGACCAAAAAAAAAAAAAAAGGGAAATCAGATTTTTTGGATGACCTCGCCCCCCCCCCCCCCCCCCCCAGGAAAATCTGAAATGGCACCACTGTCTAGGGCATCGACATTATTATATCAAATGGGAAAATACACTTGAGAATAGATTGTTCAGCTAGGGGACTTTCTAACGCCTATTTGGCAAAGGACTCTCAAAACTTCCGCTCTGCTCTTCCAGGGGATTTGCCATATTATTTTAAATGGGAAAATCAACTTACAAGCAGACCTGTTCATCATGAGGCTTTCTTAACGCCGCAACATCGCAAAGAGCTCTAAAAACCCCCCTCTACTTTTCTGGGGCACTACAATGGCTCTTAGGGGCTTTTGACACCAGTGTCACCAGGGGTCACAGTATCATTATTCGGATGTGGATCACTACTCTAATGTCTAATTACTCCATGAATCTTCCTTGTCAACATAGAGAGAGTGATGAAATTGCAACAGAAATCTCCCGTTATTAGTGCCCCACGCCCCCATTATACGCTCGCGCATTTAATAGCATTTAATGAGTTTAGTAGTGGATTTCATGAGGTTTTAAAGCTACCATTGTTATTTTTGCACATTATTACATCTGAGTCCACCCTTTAATCGCTTACATCAAAAATGTGCAACAGCCCCATTCTGAATTAAAAGAAGAAAACAGACAAGAACAAAAATTAATTTTATGAATCATTTTTATTAATAACTTTTATTAGTAATGAATATCATAATACATTTTCTATTCTTTCATAGATTTTACTAGGTATCATCACTTGAAGACTTGAAGCAATCGTAAGGAAGGAGGGGAAATTACAGCAGAACAATAAACTGCGACCACTTTCCTTTCAACTAAAATAAAATTTTAAAATTACTCACAATGAAAATCAGTACTTAATAGTACCTAAATTGCAAACAAAACAACAAAAACTACCTAATAAAAATATTGGGTGGAAAAAAATTAGTTACAATGCATTCATTACACTTTAATTCATAAGACTTCAGGTATCAAAATTGTTGTTCAATAAGTAAAACAAGATTTTAGTATCATGGTATTTCTTTCAGTAAAACTAAAACAAAAACACAATTCATCTTACAGTTTGAAACTTTCATGTTAGGTAAAACGTTGAAACATACTAGTGAGAGTTTATGAGTCTCAAATAAGGCTTCAAAATAGATTGGAACAAAGCAATTATTTGAAAATATGTTTAACATTTTAAAAACTTGAAATTTCAAACTCTAATGATTTCTAATGATTTCTAATGATTTCAGCACAAATGATAAAATAAAGTAATGAACTGATGACTCACAGGACAAAAGATTGAATGATTCTCACTCCGTCATAAAAAAAGAAAGTAGCTTGGTTGGTAATCAAACAATCCTATATGATTCATTTTTAAAGAGGAGATAGTTTGCAGATGAAGCACCGATTCATTTTAAGGGCGATAACCAGAATCCGCAAAAAAAAAAAAAAAAAAAAAAAAACCCAGAAAGATCTGTAGGTAATCTTAAATAGAGTATATAAATAGTGCGATTTTTGTTTATCCTCATGAGAAAGCTAAGTTGGCCAGTGGTAAACCTAAAGTTGTCCCCGCAAAAATATTTAAGAGCAAATTTAAGCAAAGAAATATACTTTATGCATCTATAACATAATTTAATGGATAAGTTCATCTGAAAAATGTCAAAACTCAGTCCTCCAGCACCAATGAACATTTATTTTTAATGACAATATCTAAGTTTTTCACAATTGGCTTCAAGTACCTACAGAGAACTCTACCACCTACCAACTGATCATAAGTACCATAAAAACCTTTGCTTGAGTAACTTCCCAACCAAACAAAAGCTTACCATTATAACATAAGTTTCTTTGAGTCTAATAAACGGCCAAGATTAACTTGAACGGCTTTTAAACTGCACATTTTACCCACATTATATTGTACATAATGAGATGAAAACTGACTCAAAAAGGCACAATGGGACTATTGCAAACTTTTGCTATGCGGGATTGAAGAGCTGGTTCTTACAAATAAACCTGTAAAAATGACGATGAGTACAGTAAAAAATCACAAAAATTCACTATCAAAATTGGGCTTAGTGGCGGAGAGACGCAGGTATCATGGGAGATTCCTATCTAAATTGAGACATTTCGTTGTGTTTCTGTAGAGAAAGTGACAAATTAGACAGGAATCTCCAATGATACCTGCATTGAACCGCCATTATGATCTTGTCGTTAATGCAGTTATGAGAGTTTATTACTGAATTTTAGACTTTCTTATAGTGCTTTTCGTGATCTTTGCTGGTTTTTACACCAGATTGTACCATTCATTTGTTCACAGCAAAAGTTTGCAAGAGCCCCATACCTACAAAGATTCATGGTACTGGTTAAGCCTCTGAAATGTATCAGTGAGTTTAGATGTTAAAACAAATGAAATATGTAATAGACACATTTCAGAGTGAAATAGAAAAGAAGAGGAAAGCACTCTAAAATTAACGAGAACAAATTTTCTGTCTTGGGTAAATTTAGAAGTTAACTTTTCAATTAGAGCAAGTGCTAAAAGACAGAGTGAGGGAAGAAATCGAATGCTCATTTTAGAGCAATGGCCTCAACAAAGAAAAAAAAAATGAAATAAAAATAGATGACAATTGTAATACAGTTAAATAATTTACTCAACTAACAAAATTATTTACTAGAGCCACAAGAAAATTAAGAGCCATACATTTTTTTTTACACTTAAAGCACTAGAAAACATAAGCCAAGAGCAGATTTAAAATAAACCTGCCAGAATTTTATTTTTCTTTTAGCCAGCTTTTTCTTTTATTATTAAAGCAAAGCTCTGTACATGCCTTGGAAAGATAAAATAGAGAAGATGATTAAAAATTTACCAACTTTGACCCGAATTTTAATGTAATTTTTTATTTCATCAATAACCCCATCGTGCAATTTGATGGAGGCGATTGAGATTTCAGTGATGACTTCAAAAAAAGATGAAGGTTAGAAGCTCATTGTCAGTACTTAATTCAGCCAATCATATTCTTATGTTTCGGTTCAGTGATGGCACACTAAATGAAGCGTTTTTTTATTCTCCGGAATCCGCACCGGCCCAATAACCCAGAGCTTTTGGAGCTGCTCCGAAGCTGTCTGGTGCAGCACCGGTCACGTGCACAAGCTCTGGAGCTCCAGCTCCAGCTCCAGTGCATCGGTCTTCAACTCCGATACACTGGAGCTTGCACCGGAGCAGCTCCAGGCGCATCGCACCGCTAATAAAAAAACACTTCGGTGCGCTCCAGAGAATAAAAAAATGCATCATATAACAACAATCTGTTAGAGTTTGACAACAAATACTACTTAATGTAAACACTAAAGCTTCAATTATTGTTCTTCATTCAAAATTCAAAACAGACTGACACGCAAATAAACTTTAAAAATATAATAGTAAAATAAAAAACGAGATAAAATTTCCATGTGAGATACCATTGTTGCTGGATTCTAAAAATTAATCAGACTTCTTACAATAAAAGAAAACTAAGTAAATGACTTTAAATATTTGATGATGGGTCAAGTAAAACAAGAAACAGTGCAGGAGACGTTCTCTCATTACCACAGTATCAATTTAATGTGAGTAATGAGATACGCTTGCATACGAACTTTGACAAGAAAATTTTACTTTGTAGACTTTTGTCCCTGAAAGTAAATATTTCGAATTATTCTGAATGACACGAAAGAAAAGATCAGATAGTTCAACTGAAAATACCAAAAAGTTTTTGGAAGATAAAATGACTCGGAACAAGCTCTACGACCAGAGGTCACACAGAGAAAAAGTTTCTGGTTACATTAACCAGAATTCTGTTCAGGAACGTATTAATTGGAATTTTCATTACAGTAACCAGAATTCTAGCTACATTAGCTGGTATTCTGATAACTCAACAAAACGAGAATTCTGTTCAATACTTTCCTAACCGAGATCCAGGTAAAAGTAACCGTAAATTTCTCTCTGTGCAAATTGCCTTCAAGCTTGTTAAAGTTAATGATCAGTGAATCATACCATAGCAAACCACCAAACTATGTTATGCAGAAAATTTGATGTTTTTTTTGCAAATATCTCATATCCTTCTGATGATTTTGAGAAGAGAAGCAGACAGCCACAGTAGCGTAGCTTAAAACTATTGGATAGATACTCAAAACAAATGCAACAGAAAAAAAGGCTAAACATTATCAATAAAGATAAAATGGGACATAAGTTTTGCATTTTTATGATTAATTTTTTGCCTCTTGTTTCCAGTTGTTTTTGTTTTGTGAATTTATCCAATTTTAAGGAGTACACTCCACACACCAGCAGACTATACTTAGATGAGTTATAAGGATGTCTATCTACTTGAGGTAAAAAATAAGGCTGAAATCATCAACAAAAAAGATGACAAGTCTGTCACAAGAGTGCAAGAGCAAACATCTATCTCTGGGCTCACACTCACACTCATTGTGGAAATGAACCATCAATTTGTTGCTTCCTTCCGCTTCATTTTTAATTAACCCTTTTGCTCAGTGTCCCATATAAGGGATGACATTTTACATGGAGCCTGATGGAAATTCAAAAAAGTTGACTCTCACATGAAATCATACGAGAAAAGTCTGTTCACTTTAATGGTATAGGTTCCAGATTACAGTCACACTTTATTCATAATTTGTGTGCGAAAGGGTTAAAGGAGCCCAGTTATGCCAAAGTTACTTTCGAAAATATCAAGATGAGTTTCTGAGTATACTTTTTAAGAAGTACTTATAGAATTGTCGTATAAGTGTACAAAACGAAAGATTGAAAAACTGTACGACTAAAACATTTAAATTTTAAGTATCAGGTTTTAATGAATAATGGTGCCTGCTTCTGAAATGCTTCAAAACACAAGAGAGGTGGGTTGGCACAGAGATTTGACCCATTGCTAACCAACCATTCAACGATGCATTTTGATGCATTTCAGAAGCAGACACTGCTGTTCGTAAGGACCCAATACTTAAAATGCACGAGCTCTAATGTAGATCACACTAGTGGCCCATCACTAATGTGTAAAGACAGATTTGGCTCATGATTCTTGTGCTCAAGGGACTCTTAACAGTCAAATCGGTTAAAAAACTGTGTCCGTTCCTTGCATCAGTTCAGACTCAATTTCCCGCGGGTTGAGCAGAGATTGTGCAGAGATTGTGCAGAACTTTTGAATTCCCCGAGGGTATGCTCATTCTCAAAATGCAATAGTGCAAAGTGTTATTTTGTTTGTTCTTGATGAGTTAAAAGAATTATTCTTTTTATGTGACAGTTGTTCTAAGCTTCAATTGTCAGGTAAGAAAGAGCAATCCATTTAACTCATCAGAAACACACACAATAACACTTTAAAACATTCATTTTACAGAACAGGTAAACCCTCTGTTATATACGTGGTACATCCAAAAACTCCTCAATTGAGAACTGATCGACCAAAAGAGCGGATGTGACAAAAGTCGGTTTTGAGAAAATCACACTTAAATTTTTAAATAGGCTGCAGTTTTCCCTCACACACTTGTACAATTTTATCGACTGCTCCCTCAAAATTTCCAGATCTCATTATTCTCATTACGAAATCCTGTATGTAATGTATTGAGAATACATGGAATCAGAAAAATTGTTTGCTGCCAAAAGGTAACAGCAAACATCCGCTCTTTTGATAAATTAAGTCTTCAACTACATCTTCGGTTGCAAAAAGCGCTTGAATACTCAAGTATTTACATGCAAACGAGTACAGAAGTTTGCTTTAAATCCATAGAAGAAGCTTTGCAAGTACATGATTCTCTGTCTATTACTTTTCAACATCTTTGGTTTTGGTGGGAATTATTTTCATTATACAATGGGTACAATGTTTCTCATTGACACAAACTGCGAAATACTTTTAGAAGGAACAAAACAGCTTAGCAACTAAATAAATACTGTGAAACTCAAATGAAATTACAATTTGATCTGAGAATAGACTTTAAAATAAAAATAGACGGTTGAGTCTTAAAATTAATTTTTTTTTTAATTTTATTGGTTATAAGATTTAAGCATGTACAACAGATCATAGCATTGGCTTTAAAATATGATGCATCAGAAAAATAATTGTATCCATAGCTGACAAGCACAGAATCACCGGAGAGAAATGTACTTGAACCGAACTAAGAAAAAAGCTGACGACACAAAAGCTTTTTACAGATCGAGTGAAAATGAACAGTGCTCTAATCATTGAAAGCTCAACGAGTTACAGCAAAACGAAACAAAGACGACTGTGCAACCAAACATTAAAATTCTATGTTATGCATAGTATTGAGATAAGTACAAAGTTAAGAATATTAAAAATTTAAGCAGCGTTTCAAACAAATGGTTGTAGATTTAAAACTTCTGACCCAATAAAAGCAATTTCATGTTGATTTTGGGAGAAAGGAAAAACTTAACTTTATCTTAGATAGGTTTTTCAATGCTTTTATATATCTAAAGCACAAAATGTGATAGTCAATTAATTTTTCTTTAAAAACAGCAGAGAGAAGAAATTGCACTACGGTAAATGAAAAGACTATCAATCAACTGAAGCACAGGGTCCAACAAATTTTCGACGATCCATGTTTTTTCATATAGGTGGTGTCTCAACCAATCAGAAAAGAGGATTTGCAATTTTTGGGGTTGAGAACAAGGACCGTCCATACCATACATTTTTGGGCCTAAGTTAATCAAAATAGACAGCTAAAGTGGTTTCCAGAGAAAAGGGCCTGTGAAATAATATACGTACTCTTTTCTAGAAATCAACATTATGCTTACATTCGAATTTCTTTAGAAAAGAGCACTTTATGTTTTGTAGGCTTTTTTTTCCGTTAATCTCTTTACTATTAATTGTACTTTTGAACTTAATTATACTTTATTTTTTCATGATGCATTGAAGCTTTCTTTTAAAAGGCTCAATCCCTGTGAATAACCGCAAATCAATTTTGAAAGCTACTGACAAACAGACGGTTAAATACCCGTGAAACAATTAAAGAACAGAATAAATTAATGAAGACCAGAGGAGCGTATCATCTCTATTAAAAAGTGTTTTGTTTTGTTTACTTCCAAACAATTGTTTGGAGCATTACATCTCCTCTTGGAAGTTCAGCATCTATCATGAGTGATCTGTATGCTATGCTGCTAAAAATCTCAAGAGTCAGGAGCCAAAAAATGAAAACGAGAATCAGAATTAGTGCTATTGGTATTAAAAAGGTTCAGAGATATGACTAATTGAATACAGATATAGTTTAAAGGTAAATGAGTGGGTGTACGATAAACATTAATAAATACAAGGTGGACATATGCAAGTGCATGCGAATGCCTGTTAGTGCATGGCAACTTCGTGCGTGGCATGAATTGCCAATGCACAGAAACAGCTTCATTTCACCTGAATCATTACAAAATCAATAACAGTCTATAATAAAATAATTATCACATTAATAAAAGTAATAAATATAAAAACAAAAGAATAATATTATGTACATAAACAAGAGCTACCTATTCAAAATGCAATTTTTACAATGGGTTTCTTTCATGGGATAAAATTTGTCAGAACTTCCTGCAGAGTGTTATTAATTAAACGTTTTCGAAGAATAAAAAATAGTAATTGCTGACGGTAAAGACAGAATAGAAAAGATAGATTATACATAGTTTCCATCTACAACTGACAATCAAGTATATTATATTTCACAGTATAAAAATTGTCGAACGTAGAAGGCGCTTGATTAAAATTTGAAATAGAAGGATACAATTCTTGAGGAAAGTTGGGGATGAAGGGGGGGGGGGAGAGTTGACTAAAAGTTCCGGTATGATCCATTGCGGGGGCCACCATAAAGAGCATTTCCTTTCCAACAGTTTCGGATCATATAAATCATCCTGGACAAAATAGCAAATTTTTCAAATGGTACAATAGTTTAAAAACTAACTTAAAAAAAAAAAAAATAGCTTGTAAAAGAACAACAACGGAAAAAAAGTGGTGGTAGTAAAGTTCCAAACCAAATTTTGCGTTTGTTATGCTGGTACATATTTCACAGCGAACTACTGGACTGAGAATCAAAAGCAGGAATGAGAAGGACTAAAGGCACCTACCGGTAGGTTTTAAGGACACCAAGATGCAACAGTCAGCAACCTCATTTCTGATGATTGAAGATCGTTCTGTTGAGTTAAAGAGACACATTCCTAATTAAATTAAAATAATTTTCCTGACCCAATTTTTTTTATTTTAAAAAGCATTTTTGTATGTATTCAACCCATATCCATAGTCTATTTCATTAGAATAGAAGCTTGAGCTCGACTCTTTTCCCTACGAGTTTTACCCCCACTCTGGTACCTGCAATGACTCGTGACCGGTCGGGTGCGAAGATTTCCGCAATTCCGTCCGTCACAATGGACATCGGGTATTCAAAGGCTCAGCAGCGAGGATTCCCTCCGTTGCTACAGTTTCATTAGGGTCAGGTAAAATACCACCCCCGTCGCATCTGAGTGCATATGTATTTTTCGAGAGTTATCCTAAATTTGGCAACGTAGGGAATCCTCGCTGCCGAGCCTTTGAATACCCGATGTCCATTGTGACAGACGGAATCCCCAAAACCTTCTCACCAGACTGGTCACGAGTGATCGCAGGTACAAGAGTGGGGGTAAAACTTGTAGGGGAAAGAGTTGAGCTCAAGCTTCTATTCTAATGAAACAGACTATAGCTTAGTCAAAAGCTCTGCTGTGGGCCATTTTCTCACGATTTCCCCTCTAGAGTAAAAACAAATGAAAATAAGTGCAAGATCAAACATATATTCTAAAAGTACATCCAATCACCTACAAAACCAGTTAGAATTTGGTCAAAGATTCTGTTATTTGGTCCTTGCAAGCAGACGTTTAAAAGAGTGACGCAACTTCCAAAATACAGCAGTCTGGTGTTTTTGAAGTTGCCTGGATCTTTTAGGCATCTGCTTGGAAGGACCAAATTATGGAATCTTTCACCAAAATCTAACTGATTTTTAGGCAGTTGGATGTACTTTTAGAATATATGTATGGTCTTGCACTTATTTGCATTTGTTTCTACTCTGTAGGCCAAAAACAAGAGAAAATGGCCCATCGCAGAGCTTTAGACTAGGTTAGATATGGGTTAAATACATGCAGAAATGGTATTTTTCAAATAATAAAAAAATGGCTGAAGGAATTATTTTTATTCAAACCAGAATGTGTTTATTAGTCATCAGAATGACCTCTAATCGTCAGAAATGGGGTTGCTGACTTTTGCATTTGGGTTTCCTTAAAACCCACCGTGACCTATCAAGGTACGATGACATTCAAAAGAAAGTACCCTGATCAAAATTTGAATTCCTTCAAATATCGGTAAACTTCAAAGACATTATAGAAGAAGACTGGCCCCTAGCGGCGAGATTTGAAGCCGGTTACTGTCATAGGCAAGGGCTTCCCCGCTTGGGAGTATGAACCAAATTAACATTGCGTCTTATGGAGCCGATACATAAAACTGTTTCAAAAGAATGTTAATTACTGTTAGTTTTCAAAAGTACGCAGATATGATATGCAGCATATGCCAAAGTTGAGATTGACAAACTTAAACGAATGTTCCGGTCAATTTATCCGCTAGATATTTACGATTGAAAGTACGGCAGAGAGGTTATGGGTGCTAAAGTAAACAATGACCGACCGATCGCTAACTTCGATTATTAAAGAACGGACGCTTTAAATTGATCCAAATTTTCGGTTTAAATGTATGGTATACTATACTGTACAACATATGTGAGACTCGACACGGTTATCCGCAAGAATAATTGACTAAAATAGGTTTGAAGAGCGAGGCTCCATAAGAGCTAATGTTAATTTGGTTCATACCCCCGCGCGGGGAAGTGCCCTGCCCATCAGCCCGTGCCAAGACCGGCTTCACTTTTCCCCCGTGCAAAGAGATAGCAGGGGCCAGTCTTCTTCTATAATGTCTTTGGTAAACTTTGAGCAATTTTGTGACTTAAAAGGTGTTAAAGGACTAAGCAGAGTGCCCATTTTATAGAACGTCTTGAGAAATTGTAAATTGTAATGAAAACAACAGAGAAATTTAACGAGGAGAATTTCAAACAGGGAACTTTCTTTTGAAAGTCTGAGTACCTCACAGTGAGGAAAGAGGACAAGAGGGATAACACACCAAGCGAGACACCTTAGGGAAAGGAATGATGGAAAAGAAAAACAAAACAAAACAAAAGAAATCTGAAATATAGAATGAAAGGTGCATTTAAAAAGTTTCAATTTTTGCCTCCAAGCATTCGCAGTTATGCTCAACGATACTATCGGTTCTGCATTACTTGAGGAATTACTCTATCAGTGAGATAGATGGATAAAGTGAGGACTCAATTTAACTTGATGTAAGAGGGTTGTTCAAAAATTAAAGGACCCCACACTTTGCTTATGGGATCTGGCTCCCAGTCAAATTTTTTGAAATTGAAATATGTTGCGTAAAAGTGTCTTCTGAGAAAAAGCTCTCACGTGCGGAAAAAAAAATAATGACAGGATTTCGAGATATTCGCGTCTAAAGTTGGGGACTTTGCCCGGTGCTTTGTATTCTCGTACGTAGCAGGCCGCTTTACTACTACGCCGACTGGAAACCTACTCGGCCGAATTGCTCGACTCAGCGCGCATTGATAGAACTACTTCCTTTTGCAATCCCTCCCAAATGCTTATTTGTTTACCCCACACCCACTGTTTTGTCTCGACGGCCATGCTTCATCTTGACCCCTCCCTCAACTGATTACTTACCTACATCAACATTTTCTTTTACTCTGAGTAGTATCTGCTCTCTTTATCTCCCACTCTCTCTCTCTCCCTCATTGTAAATGTTGATGTAGGTAAGTAATCAGGTGAGGGAGGGGTCAATATGAAGCATGGACGATGAGACACAACAGTGGATGAGGGGTGAACAAATAAGCAATTGGGAGGAATTGCAAAAGGAAGCAGTTCTATCAATGCGCGCTGAGTCGAACGATTCGGCCGAGTAGGTTTCCAGTCGGCGTAGTAGTAAAGCGGCCTGCTATGTACGAGAATACGAAGCACCGGGCAAATAGTCCCCAACTTTAGACGCGAATATCTCAAAATCCTGTCATTATTTTTTTTCCCGCACGTGAGAGCTTTCTCTCAGGAGACACTTTAACGCAACATATTTCAATTTCAAAACATTTGACTGGGAGCCAGTTCCCATAAGCAAAGTGCGGGGTCCTTTTCGAATTTTTTTCTCAACTCTTCAATAAGGATAAAGGACGAGGAGGCACAGTCCTTGCGGAAAATTGCTTCCAGTTAAATTTGATATATTTGGCATCATTTTGTTCGTCTTGTCGTCCAAGTCAACAGTTCCAACCGACCCGAACATCTTCATCAGCAGTTTTTGAGACAGCCAAGCTTAAAGTCAGCGCAAATATTGGCATTTACACCGAATTGGCTCGGCAATCCAGCATGACCTTCCTCCCAATTGAGTGGCTCACCGCAAACTGGCGATGGCTGTCGCTCCTTTTGCTTACAATCTCTCTCTCTCTCACTGTGCGTTTGAGAAGAGAGAGAGACTGTGTAAGAGCGTTTGTAGTGGGAGAAAAAGGGTGTCAACTCCAGACAAAGCGTGAGCTAAAGGAGCGACAGTCATCACGAGTTTGCAGTGAGCGGCTTACTAGGGCGGAAGGTCAGGCTTGATTGTCTGGTGAATTTGTTATAAATGCCAAGAATCGCGCAAACTTAAAGCTCGATTATCTCAAAAACTCCCAACAGCTTTGACTAATTGCACTCCACTTTGACTAAATGGGCGTGTTCCAATTGAAAAAATTAGCCTCGTGATGCTGGTATTTCAAAGTAAATGACTAAAAACAAAAAACTGAAAAAGTGTTCATTTCTACAAGAAAAAGAAAATGCCCGAAGTTGCTTCCTACAGAAAAAATTGCAACTCATTGTTAGAAGATAAAATCCTTGAGAGGCAGACTGAAAGTTAAAAATGATTTAAAATTTATTTTATCATGTACTTACAGTAAAAATGTGGCTACACACTTTTGAAGTTTGATCTTATTTCTGAGTGTTTGACTTAGAATGAGCGATTAACCACTGTAGGGTAATATCTATATTATCTTTATTCTTACAGGAAATCGAATAGCAGCAAATTTCTCGGTCCTGAATTGACACAAGGTCCCTGCAAAACAGAGAAAACAAGTCAATCATTAAATATTTTTACACTGAGCACTTTAAAAGGCTCTGAATAGACTGTTAAGATTTTGAATGAGCCATAGTCTTCTTGTAAGCATCTAATGGCAGGATGTTTTTCACCGTTTACACCCCCGTAATTACCAATGGGGCTGTTACAAACTTTTGATACAGGCGATTAAAGGGTCAATTCAGAAGTAAAGTCTCCAAAACTCCCAGTGGTAGCACTAAAAACTTACAAGATTCACTCCTATACTCTTTAAATCATTATACACACAAGACCATAATGGCGATGATAGCGGCTAGTGATGGGTCCTCTTACGTTGGAATTTGACCCTCTCTTAGCCGCTGGAAGCTTCTTGATAGTAATGATACTTACTGCTAACTGCGTTGCCCGACTCCCGGCACGAGGAGCCAGAGGGTATTGGACCAACTTACCAATCAGGTGTCACTATTTCCAAAATAAGCATAAAGTGAAGTCAACAGTACCGAATTTAGCGAATCACAAATCAATATAGTCAATTGATCGGCAGTTTCCAAAATTCTGTAATTTTTACTTCATTTGATGTTTATTTTGTGAATAATTACTCACAGAGCTTCCTAAGACTCTTCCTGAGTACGGCTGCCATCCCTCCAGCTTTTTAAGCATTTGACCGGCGTCCAGTAGGAGTTTTGAGCATTGAAGAAGTGTCTGGCTCTCTCTTTTCCTAACTTTAGCTATCACTGATTGAGAATAAGTAATTCTTACAAAAAATTCAGCAAAAATTACAATAAGCACATTAAAAAATTACACAATTCACTCATTGACTCAAGAAATAACTACGCTACTACGTGATAAAAATTAAAGTAATTTTGTGAGTGAATTTCGTAATTTTTTTAATACATTCATCATAATTTTTGATGGTTTTTACGCCAAAGCAAAAGTCAGCAATAGCCCCATTGTAAGCCAGTACATGACTAGACATGATATTATATTTTATAGCTTATATTATTAATGAGCATGATATCAAAAGATTATACCTTTGTCAATAAAACTGCAACCCATTTAAACATTAGTGTTTGTTTAAACGACTTATCGATAAGGAAGAAAAAGTCATACCTATATACTAGAAAATTGAGAATACCTGGCTTTTTTTTTTATGCATCAAAAACTCAACAAATTTAAATATCAAATGTCCGGACTCATCATTTTCCCACGTAGCAACCCTATTCTTGAGGATCTATAAAAGAGAGTTTTTGAGAATACTTGAGCATTTGTCTCATATTAGCCATGAATCCAATCAGGATAAAACTCGGAACTAAAACGCAGAGGAAATATGAATATCCACAACCGTTTGTTCTATGTATTTTTAAACTTAACTACTTTCAAGGTGAGGAAAGTTCAGATAAGGGGAACCTACATTCTGTCGATGAGTTCTTTCACATCCAAAGCAGTAGGGAGATCACGCTTGTTCCCCAGAACTAGAATCGGTATTCCAGCTAATGCAGGCTTATCAATTAATTGATGTAATTCGTTACGGGATGCTTCTATTTTTTCATTATCTGCCGCATCAACCATGTAACTGAAATCATAAAAAGACTTAAATGAAAGGAAGAAGGATCAATCAGAATAAATTAACAATAAGGTGGGCGCACCGGTAATAGGCACTTTTCATTTTTACAGGTTTCAGTTTCACCTGTAATCTTTGCTGATACAACTCCAAATTACACTTGATTTTTTCTTTGCATAGTTACACCTTTATTTTAGAACCAATGTGGCCCGTTTATGGCTCAAAAAATCAAGCAAAAAATTAAGCAGGTGCTGACAGTCCGATTTTTTGTCTATTATTCATCTGTTCAGAGAAAACAGCCGAAAACCGTCAAAAAACGGCTATTTTTGGAGCCAGCGACAAGTAATGCCATCTATCGGATTAAAATTTCCGGGAGTTTGCCATAGAATCACCTTAAACGCAACACTTTGTGAATTTGGTGCTCTCAAAGCAAAGAGATTGAAGGATAAAGACAGCGAACTTAGGTAAACAATTATTTCCTGCTGAACCTAGATCACAGTTGTATCGAAGAAAGTCCCATGTTTTGTCCTTGTTTCACTCACAGTTTCTTAAGGACACAAAATTCTAGGATATGGGATCATTGGCACCATCACAACACAAGTTATACCTCTAGCAAGTTTCGATACAAAGAGATGTTAGGATGATTAAGTGTCATGGCAGTGATACGCCCATAAGAGACCCTGAGTAAGACCAGGACAAAATATAGGACATCTTTTGATAAAATTGTGATAGTAAATTCCCTTACAATCTTTCATAAATTATGTCCGATTGAAAAGATGCTTCAAGGTACGTGGAATCTAATGGTGCAGTGAAATTTGAGAAAACTGGTTGTTTACTAGCATGAAATTTCATTCAAAAATTTGCAACTGATTCCTTATGGGTAAATCCATGAGAGTGAGCAAGATAAAACATTTGTTTGGTTGCAATTTTGATCGTGGCGTCATCACCAAACAGGTCTATAGGAAATCGATAAGTATCCTTACACAATTGCATTAACTCCTCTACAATAACGTTCCCACATGGATCTGAATCTGGGCTGGCCTCCGATATCCCAAACCTTGATTGTGACGTTCCCTTTTGTTATTTTTCTCATGTTGAAACCCACAGTTGGTATCATGTCCTCACTGAACTGCCCCGACTGGAAAATAGAGAAACAATAAGAATTTGCAGTTATGATACGGGGAGCGAGAGATAAATATCTACATTCTAGTAAGGAGTTAGAAAGGAATGAGATCTCAGATGTAAAATACCATTCCCACATCATTCCAGTGGTACAAAAGCAAAATAAATAACACCAGAAACTTACAGGTACAAGTTATTATTAGCATTTTTTACATGGTTACATCCATTTTCCACAAGCTGAAATAAGTGTAAAAGCATTGCAAAGGATTGATTCGAGTTAGGATTTTGCAAAAAGTTAACCAAGGTAATGTTTAACTGCAAACTGAAAATCGCTATGGGATCGTTCAACTGAAGAAACCTAAATCAGCTAGTGCCTTTTGTTTTCAGGTTTTACTCTCCCATTGTATTAGTTAGGTCTGCTTGCATCCAGACACTTTAACAATACTCTTTTAGATCCTCTCTCCTCTCTCTGCCATTGCTCTTCAAGCAATAAAGCAATGTATCCTCCATTTAGGCCTAAGGGAAACAGGAAAAGAAACAATCTTTCAGGGGTTCAATTGAATCCCCTAGAAATCAATACTTTTGCAAAAGTTCATATCGAAGAAAACGTAAGATCTATTGTTCATGAGCTGCCATAGGCATTGACAAACAATTATGAGACTAGCGTTTGTACCACAGGCAACTATTATGATATGACTAAGTCGGCCCAAAATTGATAAATTGAGAAAAACTTGGAAGAGAAATGCAGTGAAAGGGAGAGGGGAACTCAAGAGACTAGATGTCCGGAAAAGGCGAGGCAAAGCGTTGTTAGCAACAACAAACGGTGTAAGAGTGACAAACAGAGGAGGAATAGTGATACGAGCAGACAGGAGTGCAAAATGTTTCGAAACATCGGAAGTCTCACGCAATCCCGCACATATTCCTCCTAGCTCTTGAGAAATTTCCTCAAAAAAATTTGAATAGTGATGACTTCACAATTTGTTTTCATTGCTTTCTTCAACATTTTATCCTTGTATGTTCGCATTATAACTGATACTTCCAAAATCTAGAGGCCACTTTCCAGGAAAATCTCAAAAAAAAAAAAAAAAAATTGGACAAATTTCTTTATGGTCCAAAAAATTTCCTCATACACACGCGACTCGTGGATCCAGATCAGGCCCATTTTGCACCCCTGCACAGTGACAGCTCCAGCTATTTGGCAACAATGGTTTTCCTCCTTTTGATTCTATCTAAAACAATAAAATGCTACTGAAGCACAACTTCACTGTCGATCGATTTGATTGTTTAAGATAGAATCAGATGGAGGAGAACCATTGTTGCCAGATAGCAGGAGCTGTCACTGCCCCTGCAAGCAAGGGAGGGAGGGGGTAAAAAGAGTATTGTAAAAAACGTCTGGATGTGAGGACATAGACCCAACGATTACAATACAGAACAATGACCCTGTCAACAAGAAGCACTGATCCAGCCAAGTTTCTACAGTGGAACAGTAGCATTGCGCTATCTTCTCCACCCCTTCACCCATCATCTACTGAACTTCTCAACTTCCATTGCAATGCACGCCAAAACTAGAGTCCCTGTATATCAAAGAGTCTCGCCATACGGGGTATAGATTCTGGTTGGCTGCTAGATTTTAGGCTGTCACGGAGCTCGAGGAGGCGTTCTGTGTTATTCTCCATAAGAAGACCGTTGGAACGCACCTACCGAGGAAGCGTACACGCCCCCTCAGCGAACCCAACCAATCAGAGTGAACGCCTCCTTCGAAATTCTTCTTCTTCATGCTTCACGTGGCGAGACTCTTTGATATACAGGGACTCTAGCCAAAACTACAGGGTACACTTTTCAGGGTGAGATTATTTGTTTAGAATGAGAAAACAAACCCAACAAAGCCAATTTTTTTCTTACTTCTAGGAAGCCTACTGTTCCATCAGAATGGGGCTCTTGCAAACTTTTGCTACATGTGATAGAGAGTTGATACTAGCATAAAAACCTGTAAAAATGACGATGAGTACACTATAAAGTCACAAAATTCACTCTCAGAATGGGGCTTGATGGCAGAGCAACGCGGGTATCATAGGAGATTCCTATCTAATTTGAGGCACATCTCTGTGGTTTCCGTGAAGAAAGTGACAGAATACACGGACAGGAACCTCCAGGAATACCTGCGTTGCTCCACCATTACGATCTTGCCGTAACAGCACTTATCTGAGTTTATTACTGAATTTCAGACTTTTAAGGTGTGATTTTCGCACAAGAATTCCCTAATCATTTGCTTGTAGCAAACGTTTGCAAGAGCCCCATTGTGAGGGGTATTTCGAAATATTGGGTCCTGACAAGAAGTGGTACATCCACCTAAAACAATCATTGAGCAACAAAAGACTATCTTAAGGTGATTCCAGGCGAAACTTTTCCAGATTTCAATCCGATGGATAGCGCCACTAGTCGCTTTTTGGAAAAGTCGTGTTTTTGGCATTTTAAACTGAAACCATAGATAAAACGCAAAACCCAATAACGTCAGCACCTGCAAAATTTTTTTATGGATTTTTTGAGCCTTAAATGAGCAAAATTGGTTCAAAATTAAAGCCGTAAATTATGAAATTCGTTTCGCCATAAGCTTAGTGAGTGAGAGTGAGCGCGAGTGATGATACGTATATCTGCCTCACTCGCACTCATTGCGGCTTACGGGAAGTTTCATTTTTCATAATTTCCGGCTTTATTTTTGAGTGTTTCAGTCTGAAACTTTCAGGGTATCTTTCTGAAGTATGCTCGCAGGTGCTGACGTTTCTCAAATTTGTGTTTTTAGCGTGAATTCGTCAAATTTAACAAAAAACTGTTGACTTTTTGAGCAGCGCGACGTGGTGTCCACGGTTGGAACTAATCGACCCTGGAATCATCTTAAGACTCTTAAACCCACCAAGTAGTCACCAAGTGAATTTCGAAGGGTTTTCAGTAGCTCAGTGCTACTTGACAGGACCCAATACTTACAGGTAATGACCGCTACTGGAGTCAAATGGATGATTTGTTTGAATTTGATTATGGTTCATTCTAGGGGGGTTTTCTTAAAATTCTACTGAAGCTCTGCTAGACAACTTCATTCCTTAGTAATTTTCCAGCAGTCCATCAGACTTTAAAAACTGGCCAAAGTAAGGGAAGATAAGTGCGACCAAAAGAATGTTTACATTTGAAAGAGGTTAGGTTCCTTCAGCCACTCCATCATGGATCAATAATATACAATAAATAGTTCCTTGTAAAGCGGGTAGACTAACAAACACGAATGACACACTTAAATAACACATTCTTCAAACTAAACATTAATGATACTTATTACACCAGAAAAGTCTACAGCTCGCCACATTAGTGGCATCAGTTTTGACTCCTTTGTTACACAGTGACGTTACATCACAATAAGTGCTCTCATGAGCTGACTTCTAAACAGTTCCATCAACAATATATATGATCCATGAAGATCATTAGACACTCGTTCGGAGAATCTCCTGATCAACAGTGGAAAAAACTTTTAAGGATCTTTAATAAAACAGATCAAGAAATAAGAGTGAAAATGCAGAAAGTCTTACAGCGATGACGGTCACGAAAGTTGTTTTCCCAGAGCATTGAAGACCAACTAATGTTAGTTCCATTTCTTCTTTCCACAAGAGACTCCGGAACCAGTCCAAAATTCTATTTATTAGGGATAACATAGTGAAAGAACACTCAAGACTAAACAGGGACACAAATTGCCAATGAACAGATGTCAGGCACCAACGTTTAAGAAACTTCAGTCAAATGACATTAAAAGTAAAAAAAAAAGGCTTGACACAGCGATTGACCTAAGATAAGGAGCGTTACAACCACATTAGTCACAAAATAAAACTTTAGAAAACTGCAAGAAAGATGGACAAAGTTCAGGGAAGCCCTTAGTATTAGGTTTTACGTGTAAACGTCTTGAGAGATATGTCACAATCACTAAGTATCACAAAGTATCACGATGATATCACAACAACTTTGAAACAATCAACGCGGTGAACAAAGGGGTTGTTAAAGCGGCTCCGAATGCTACCAAACCTCTTGATAAGACAATTGAAATCTTGTTCAAATATTTCGGGTCAGTCGATAAAATTGATCCCAATTGAAGAGATAAAATAAGGTTACAGACAGATTACTTATTAAATAAAACTGAAACGACGATATCACTTCGGTGATCCAGTGGAGGTAAAGAAAATATGGAGACAGAGAGGAGGGAGGAGAAGCAGGAGCTACCAAAATGACAGTTTCGGCGTTTAATTGCTCATCAAATCGATCAGCTGATATGATTATAATTCTGATTCTTGCCGAGATAAACAATGTTCCATTGAAATCGAAAAGACCAACTCTGCTGGAAGAATAATTAGGAATACCGCCCAATTTGGTTAGCCCTTCAGCGAAAGTTTACATATTTGCAAAAATTAGACCACTGACGTTTTTAGAAAACAACAAGTCTACCACCTGTGTTCTGTGTTCCAGTGAATTGTTCACATTTTATTTTTACCTTCCCCGTAAACCCCGTTGCCCTCCCTGCTTCTGACAAATTTCTGAAGTGCTCGTTCGTTGGGGTGTCGTGAGTTCGTGACGGAGTGCCGTTATTGAGCGAGTTTCTCGGTTAAAAATGCTTGATTATTTCCGTTCGTTCGTAAGTTTGCGTTAATTTTCTGCTGGTTTCCACGCAATTATGTGTTCCGCTGAAATTTCAGAAATTGCCCGAAAATCGTAGCCCTCTGTAAGATTCATTACAAGACCGGCAGAACATCACAACTCTAGGGAGTGGCTTCTATTTGCCTGAAAGGTAAACGTTTCTTATCCGTCTTGTATTTTATTTGAAGTTAGCCGATTTCGGTGATTTAGTTACTTTTGTTTCATTCTGATCGCTTAAAATATCGCTTATTCCCGCGGCTTTCTTATGTTTGGCCTGGGGTTTAACCTCAGCACCCATTTTCTAAGACTAACCTAAAATAATTAGCACAATTTCAGCTGAAACACAGCTTTCACTTTCCTTCAGCGTTAAGTCATTTTTTGTTCACTTTTCGAGCATTCACAGACAGAGTTAGAATTCTCCTTCCGTGGATGGAAGACTTTTTACTACCCCTATAAGATAATGGCAGCCCTGCAAATTTTAAGAGGGATTGATGCAAGCTCCTATCGACTCCCCCGTAACCTAGTTTCACAGAATTCATTTCATTTGCTTAGTTCATGTTTTAGACACCTTATTTTGGGTCATAGGCACTTTGGTAATCTTTGCTTCTATTCCCGTTATGATTTTTCGTTTTCTAAGGTCCTATTCATGATATTCTAACCCACATGGCAGCCCTCCCTTGATGTTGGGACGGATATCTCGCATGAAGTCAACGTTTATTAGGGACATTGGGGTTGTTTGCAGGGGTGGTTACATTCCGAAGGGTATCTTACCACTGCGGAATTCAAAGTATCAAGAGTTGGGGAATTCTTAGAATTGAAACAGGACTCTTCTGTGAGGTCTGAAGCATACTTTTGAAGGCAAAATGTTTGTTTGTTGTTCAGGGGACATTCTCTCTTGTCACTTGTCAGCTAGGTTTGATGCTGCTTGATTTGAGTAGTCCTAAATCTCACTGAAGGGATACCTCAAATCTCACCCCCTCAGGATACCTGAGCATTGGCGGAAATAGGGGGGTGGCGAAGAGAACAAATGCCCTCTCTATTTGGCCCAAAAAGTGGGCAAAGAGGGGAGAGGAAGGGGGAAAGAGGGAGCAATAAAAGAAAAGGGGGTCAACAAGAGGCGAAAATCCCAATTTCGTATGGGCTGGATCCAGAGTTGCCAGATTTCATTAAACAAATTCGCCTACCTTGTACAGCTTAAGTATATGGAGTTAAATGGCAGAAATGGCGATTTTGCACCACCATTTGGCAACCATGGCTGAATCTGCCATTGTACCGGAGCTACAATTAGAGGAGACTCGCTTGAAGTCTTGAGTTCTGCCACACAGTGGTGCCTACGTCTGAAATCCATTGAAAAACGTTGGCGCGCGATTGGTCAGCATCAATAAACACTGTGAAAACCAACAACTCGACCAGTGAGTTTCAATGTATTTTGGGTTGCAACACTACTTTTAAGGACCCAACACTTGAAATGGGTCTGCTCTAGTTCTAAGCACTTGGTTTCCTTGATATTGAAGTAACTTTACTTAAAAGAATTGACTCGGGTAAGTGTTGCTCTTAAATGTTTTTCCAGGGCTTTCTGATCCACCCCATTTCAGTAGGGCTGTCCCTTGATGGAAGTTTTGCTAGGGAATTTTGATAAAAGCATAATGAGTTTTGATTGGTTTTTGGTTTTAGGTATTCACAGAGCGAAAAAAGATTAAAAGACATCGAAGGCATCACTGCAACGCTTGCAGTAATAGGGTGGGTGAAGAGGGCAATCACCTCCTTCTCCTCCTCCTCCTCCTCCTCCCCCCTCCCCATTTGTGAGAGCTGGATCCACCTATCCACCGCTGGTCCACTATTGAACTAAACCTTTGAATTCGTTCAGTTGGTCCACTCTTTTCAAATGCACAAAGTTTAGTGTCGGTACTTCCTAACAGAACTTTCATCAAGGGACTGTAGGCTGGTCTCTAGACAATTAGTATTTACATAATGTTATCCTTACAGTCACTTCTTCTTTATTTTCTTGATTAATCTTTTGAGCCTCAACTTTAAATTTTAAACTTTCGTTTTGATGCTACCCAAGAAGTATCCGATTTAATAAGTAAAATTGAGAAATCATTGAGTTGAATACCCTCACAAGGCTCACTGCCTGTTCAGTTGCTTGAAAATGACTTGTATTTTTTTATGAGCGAACTTGATTATAACCGATGTCTATCCAAAACTGTCCACAAGTTTAAACTTATTTATTTATTTATTTATTTATTTATTTATATATAAACTGGACAAGCCCTTGGACATGAAAGCCCAAGTTTGATGAAAATCATTGATGCAGAAGAAAATTTGGTTTTTTCCATTTGATCCAATGACTTTGAGCTGTTTGACCTGGGTTTTCGTGAGTGATGATTGACATAGATGGCTGAAAAGTACATTTGTGAAGATTCAAATCAAGTTCAATAAAATGAAAACACGGATTTAAAGTGAGGTCTGCTTTTAAGTGCCTTGATGGAAATTTGGTTAGGGAGTGCCAGCAGGATGCTCATGGAGCTCCGAAGGAACGGTAAAATTAACATTTGCAAGGTAGCAAATTGACTCCTTTGGTCTCCTGGAGTCACAGCTAGATGGCGCCGTCCTGTAGGCTATCCATTGTAAATCAACAGCCAATCATAACTGGATGAGCTTTTTTTTTTTTTATAAATAGCACCACAGTAGCTAATCCCATTCATAAATCAACAGACATACAGAACACCAGTAGTCACTTAGTGATGGCAGAATGGATAACGCATAGGAATCTTCACCCACTGTGGCCCATTGGTGGGGCTTAATTTTGATACTGGGCCATGGAATTGTACACGGAAAAAAACCAGGTCTTCATATTTTCTACCAGGATTGCTGAAGAAGCTTCAGCAACCGCGATCGAGTGTTTTTTCTACCATGGTAGATTTTTCGACTACCCTGGTAGATTATTTGCAGGTCTTGATAGTAAAAAATCTATCATGGTGGATGAAAAATCTACCGTGGCGGATAAAAAAGCTACCGTAGAGGATAAAGGGAGGTAATCTACCATATGTTAGAAGAAAGGAAACATAGTCAGTATATTGTCTTCCGCCGGTAGCTGAGTCTTTTTCAGCAATCCTGGTAGAAAATATGAAGACCTGATTTTTTCCCGTGTAGGACTGGACTCCCTTCTGTGACCTACTTAACAACCTACTGCCCCCCCCCCCCAATTTTCAGTTTGGTAATTTTTTGAACAATCGAACACTTTCCTTTTAAAGACTGTGATCTCATCACTCTCCCACTTCATACACTTAAATTCATAGTATATTCTTAATCCTTAATGAAACACTGCCTTATCGATACACTCATTAACCCCAAAATACCCTTTGAATTCCCCATACATCCTTACCCCATCATTACTTACACTCTAGTTCTTGTTGGTACCTACTCCCTGACAAAAATTCCTTCAAGGGACTCAAGTTTGCTTGATCCTCCGTTGTGAGTTATTGCATGCTCTATCCCGGGTTTGGATTGAGGTTATTTCAACAATTTTGCTGATTACAGCTTAAACAATGTTTTCCTTTGTCTTGGAGTAGAGGTTTACCCTGTTGTGTAGAAGTCAAAAAGGTACCAGCTGTGCGTAAGCAAAGTCAACTATTGTTCGCCAACTTTTATGTAGCAGACTCTTCCAAGTACTCATTTTTACTTCATTATAAAAATTAATTAGTAACCTTTCTTTGAAAATTACTTAAAACACGACAAAAATAAATTAATACATTTATAACTGCCTTACACTTAATTATTGTTTCTTATCAAAATAAATGAATAAATCAAGTAGGGGTCAAAATTTATTCAGCTTGTGATAATTTATAAAAGTTCTCTTGAATGATCCATGAAGTTATACGGACTTTCCAAAATACGACTGAGCTGTCTAACCACTGGAAAAGCACTCAGAAAATTGTAGAACAAGAGGATCCGCTTGTTTTGTTATTGCATGGTGGGGGGAGGGGGGTTGTAACATTTGGCATTTTCCTCTAACAGTTTGCTCAGTATTTTAAGTGTCAACAATGATGCTTCAATCATAGGTGTAGCAGTGGTGTAGCCAGGAATTTTTCTGGGGGGGGTCGGAGGTCCGAAAATTTTCAAGGGGGGGATCCAAAGATACTAATTTGGTCCAACTTGTCTGAAAACGAATGACCTTTTGTTAGGGCAAATTTTGGTGTCGGGGGGGGGCTGACGCCCTAGACCTCCCCCCCCCCGGCTACGCCACTGAGGTGTAGTTATGCTTAGTCAGGTGGAAGCACATCACATAATATGTGTTATGAACATTTAAAAAAATTAGTTGGGGGGGGGGGGGCTTAAGCCAACAAGCCTCCTGAAATTTTGAGTCAAAGCAGCTACATTTCGCCAACTTGATCGGACCCCAGGAGGAGCCTCACACTCGGTCTGTAGTTATTTCCAATTTTCTCTTAAGCCCTGAAATTAGATTCGTTGCTTGAAGTTAGTGTATCAGGCGCCTTCATTGTGAGTCGACGCAACAGACCATTCAAGGAACGAAACCACGAGATCATGGGCAATCAGAAATGTCTGTTTACATTTCCATTTACGTACATAACCTCCAAAACATCTATCCTCACCATCATCTGTGCTCACCTCCTTGAAGTTTCAAAATCACGTCCCATAAATCCTCCTTTATTGCTTTGCTATACAGGGTGTTGAAAAACTGTTGCCGAATATTTCAGGGGCGGATTCTACGGGCCAAAATAAGACCTTTTTTCCCCCCTATAAACATGGATCCGAAATTGCAGTCTTTTCGAGTTACAGTGTTGCAAAGTTTCCGAAAAACAAATTGAAAAATTGTCATAACTCCCTCGTGAATTTTTCTTAATGCTCGTAAATAGATACTCTGGTGTAGTTTTAGGCGTTCTTGCCGATTTTGGCCGTGAAAATGTTGTATGCCAAAATTTGAGGGGGGTTATGGGGGTTTTTCTTGATTTTTCTCACTTTTTTTGGCCAAATTATGTGAAAACATGCTTTCGGATGCATGGAACCCAAAAACGATTAACATTACTTAAAAGGCCGTAAAAAAATATGCATTTTTAGTCCTTACAAGTTTTTCCAATTCGTGAACCATTTCCGAGAAAATCGTCCCTGAAGTTGCAGAGGTCGGCCAATAGTCGCCTTTTCTTTGATTCTGTCAATTCTTGGCCCGACTTCTCCAACTTCAGGGACAATTTTCTTGGAAATGGTTTACGAATTGGAAAAACTTGTAAGGACTAAAAATCATAAAAAATGCATACTTTTTTACGACCTTTTGAGTAATGCTAATCGTTTTTGGGTTCAATGAATCCGAAAGCATGTTTTCACGTAATTTGGCCAAAAAAAGTGAGAAAAATCAAGAAAAACCCCCATAACCCCCCTCAAATTTTTGCATACAACATTTTCACGGCCAAAATCGGCAAGAACGCCTAAAACTACACTAGAGTACCTATATTTACGAGCATTAAGAAAAATTCACGAGGGAGTTATGACAATTTTTCAATTTGTTTTTCGGAAACTTTGCTACACTGTAACTCGAAAAGACTGCAATTTCGGACCCATGTTTATAGGGAAAAAAAGTCTTATTTTGACTTGTAGAATCCGCCCCTGAAATATTCGGGAACAGTTTTTCAACAACCTGTATACAGTCCCGTTTCGTTTGTCGTATCGTAAGGTCGACAGTGTACTACGCTCTGTTATAGGCTTAGGCTTCCCATGTGTATGTTTAACCTAAAAGCTCTATAAATGTAGTGAATCTAACTTTAGTTAAAATTCCTATCATTCGAATCTTAATCCAACCTTCTCCTTCTTGATCCTTGTATCTTCTGGATTTGTAAGTACTAACCATGCCTGAGTCTGAGGCTGTTACTACTCCAACCGTAGATTCCCTTATCATCAACTCGACATCTACACCAATCAGTCCCCCCCCCCCCCCCCAGACAATAGATGTACTTCTTAATGCAGTGATAAGCAAGGATAACCCCCCCACCTCGACATCTGTACTAATAAGTTCCCCTCAGACACCAGATGTTCGTAATGCTGTAATTATTAAGGACAAAAATTCCTTAGAATATCCTAAAGACACACCAGGCCCTTTTATTGTGTCTCTTAAAAAAGACAACATAGGGAATAAACATGTTACGCTGGTTGGTGAATTACTTTACAAATCCAAAATCCAAGGCATTAAACAAATATTCCGCATTAATAAAGATTTGATTAATATTGAATTTAAAACGGCTGAGAACGCTAACCATTTAGTCAAAAACCAAAAAGAACTCCTCCCCTATAACGATACCAAGTGCTTCATTCCTTTAAAATTTACCACAAGGAGACTGATCATTAATAATGTTCCAGAAGAACTTGACATTACCACTGTAGGTTCCTATCTTCAAGATAATTATGATAGTATAATTAGTGTTTGTCGTATCTTTAAAAAAGGTGAGGATAATAATCTTATTCCTTTACCGAAACTTGATCTTCTCTGGGAAGGTTGCATACCTCCTGATTATCTTTTCATATTCTATTCCAAATGTCTAGTCACCCCTTACATATACAATGTCATAAAATGCACTAATTGCTTAAACTTTGGTCACAGAGCAGAATTTAATGGCATTCTTGTTTGTAAAAGCAAAAGTAGGTGTTTCAACTGTAGTGAACATCATAGCGCTACGGACATTTGCCCGAATAAAATTAAATGTTTCCATTGCAAAAACGACCACCTAACTTTTTCCACCACCTGCCCTGAATTGACTAAGCAGAAAGTTATAAAAAGACTTATGGCTACTCAAAACCTAACATTCAAAAAAGCTAAAGAGCTAGCTGAAACTAAAAACCAAGAAACTCTTAAACTCAAACTTAATGAACGAATCATGTTAATTCAAAAGAAAGTTCAACATGGTGAAAAAATAAACTTTGATGAACTGAAAATTTCTGATTTTCCACAACTAGACAATAAATACGTCTCTTTATCCGAACCTATGGAAACAGAGGATCCGTCACCTAAACAGGCCCTTAAGGATCTTCGAAAATCTTATGCCGAAATAGCAATCTCTCCTTCCCCTACTCGTAAAAAAGCTAAATTTTCCTATGACGATTCATATGATCCTGAAATGCCTTCCGAAGAGTGGCTTCAAGGATACCTGGAAACACTTCCAAAAAATTTAACAGTGAGGCCCACCTTAGAAACCTTGAAAGGGTTTTGGCCTAAAATTTACAGTAATGTTAAGGAAACTGAGCCTAACTCCCTACCAGTCCCTCTAGCTTCTGGTAGTACAGTAGATAGCCGGCCAAACCCTAATCAAAAACCTATAGGTAAAACATCTCAAATGCCCACTGTTAATAATTCCAAAACACCTTCAACTTCATTTAAACAATCTACATCTCATTCTCCCGCTAAAGTCCCACCTCAAACTATTAGAACGATTCGAACCCGCTCTGATAGGTCTAAATCACCAGTCGTTAAAACTAACCTGAACTCCTCTAGTTAAGTTATTTATTTCTCAGTATAGCTATTCCAACTTCTTGCCAATTGCTCTATAAACACTTAATTTAGATTAATATTCTAATATCTCTGTTATGTCTTACACAAATTCTAGATTTAAGTCTCTTAAAAATTTTAAAATTCTTTGTTGGAATATCCATTCTCTCCTACCTAATGATACTGATTTAACTTTATTAACCCAAAAGCAGGACCCTGACATTATTTTACTGTCAGAAACATGGTTAAAACCACACTTACGAAAAAAATTCCCCGGATATAACTGTTTCAGAGACGATCGTCCTGATGGTTACGGTGGAATGATTTCATTAATCGAATTAAAATATAAGGTTTATCCATTAATTCTTAACCAATTGAATCTACCAGAAAACAAAGTAGAATCCCAACTATTTAAAATAATAATAGATGGCCTCGACCTTCATTTCTTAAATTTCTATATACATCCAAATAGTAAAATTACTTTTAATGACTTAGATAACTTCTTTAAAATTAACAACCTGGAAAATAAAAATTTATTCTGGGCTGGAGATTTCAATGCCAAACATACCTTATGGGGTTACGATTTTAATGATAGTAAAGGTAATACCATTGTTGAACTTATCCATAAACTATCTCTATTCAACATCAATGCTCTTAACCCTCAACCTACTAGGAAGACAGCTCCAGGAGTTAATAAAAGTTTTACAGATGTAGCTTTCTGCTCAGAACATTTATCACTTAGCTTTTCCTGGCAAGCCTTACATGATGGTGGTAGTGATCACTTCCCTTGCCTATACACGATTAATGAATCGGTCAATATATCGCCCGGAAAGCCCGAATCAGAACAAATAAAAAGTAATTGGACCTTGAAAAACTGGAACCTATATAGGACAATATTAGATCAACTCTTAGACTCACCTGCATACTCCTATCATAGTTTCTTCGACAAAGTTAAAGAAGCTTATAATAGAGCATCTCAAATTGAACATAATAAATTGTTTCCATCTAATAACTCAAGAAATTTAAAATTTAATTCACTTGCTAATAAAAAGAAGAAATTTAAAAAAATTCCTTGGTGGAACGATGATTGTCAGAAATTAAAAGATAGAAGAGATACCTTAGCTAACGCTTATAAATTAAATAATGATCTTGACATTTATTTAGAATATCAGAAAGCCTGCGCGGAATTTAAAATCCTTGTTAGAAAGAATAAAAGAAAACAATGGAAAATATTCACTGATTCCCTAAACCATAACACTCCGACTAAAATAATTTTTGAAAAAGTCAAAACTCTTAACAAAGCTCTGGTCCCCTTCAGCTATTCGAATGATGATTGGGTTGAAAACTTCCTAGACTCTCTCACGCCAGATTCCCAAGTTATCCAACAGTGGGACACCCCTACCCAGTTTAACAACGCCTTCGAAAAAATTTCAATCGAAGAACTTAAATTAGCTCTCTGGAATTTGAAGAAAACAAGTCCAGGATTGGATGAGATCCAGGTGGATTTCCTAACGCAACTTTCACACAAAGCCCAAGGCCTTCTGCTAAATATATTTAATGACATTATCGATACTAAAAATATTCCAGATTCATGGAAACATATAAAAATTTTCACCATTCTCAAAAAAGGTTTAGAACCAAACCAAAGCACATCTTATAGACCCATAGGTATTATTTCTGTAGTGAGAAAGTTATTTGAAAGAATGTTGCTAAATAGATTAGAATTTCATCTAGAAATAAATAGAAAACTATCCCCTTATCAATTTGGCTTCCGTAAAGGTAAAAGCATTTATCACAATCTCATAAATCTCTCCTCCAATGCATACAAAGCATTAGGTAAAAATAAATTCATGCCAGCCATTTTTCTTGATATTAATAATGCCTATAATAACGTAAATTACCACATTTTATATGATAAACTAATAGCACTGGATATCAACCCAGAACTTTGTAAAATTATTTTTAACCTTATAACAAACAATAAAATGTGGGTTACTTTTCAGTTCAAAATGTAGGGTCCCCGCTTCATTCCGAAAGGCTTAACGCAAGGGGGAATTCTTAGTCCTATCCTATATTTAATTTACTCAGCCGATCTCCACAAGTCACTAAAACATTCCTTTATTTCCGAATTTGCAGATGATATTGTTATTTTCACCCAAAATATAAATTTAAATGTAGCTATAGAACACATTACATCTGATTTTTATTCTATACTAGAAGCTATTAAAGAACTTGGTCTTGATCTCTCAATCCCCAAAATCAAATTTACAATTTTCACCAATAGACGATTACCGCAAAACTTTAATATATTTTTACTGAATGGGGCAGTTGCAAGGGTCTGAAATGTTGCGTTTTTTATATAGAAAATGATAGTACTTGATAGGCTGAGAACAATGGTGCCTTTGGTTTTTTCCCAAGTGTCTTGGTTTCGGAGATACACACGTGTAAAGTTGCAAAAATTCGTGTGTGTAGTGACGTCACTACGCGGAATTCCCATTTAAAACAATGTATTTTGGGCCAAAAGTTCATCTCCGGAACGATGGGACTTAATTAAAAACCAAAGGCATCTTTGTTCTCAGCTCATCAAGTACTTCCATTTTCTTCATAAAAAACACAACATTTCAGACCCTTGCAACTGCCCCATTCAACCTTTTCCATCATTGATAATATAAAGTATCTTGGTCTTCTCTTTAATAGAAAAATGAACTGGCTTCCCCACGTTCAAACAATAAAAGCTAAAGTAGCGGATAGACTTAACATTCTAACCTTCCTTCACGGAGCCTCGTGGGGAATTAATCAAAACATCTCTCGGTTACTTTTTTTGAGTATGATAAGACCAATATTAGATTATGGCCTTGCAATCTATGCCAGAAATTTTAAAGTCTTAGAAAAAGTAAATATTATCCAAAACTCTTGTCTCCGTAAGGTCCTAAGTGTTCTTTTCTCTACTCCCACTAATAACTTAAATGCTGAATCTATACCTCCTACTGAATACCGATTTAACTTACTATCCGATAAACTCATTCTGAAAAGCTTAAGTTTAGAACAAAACACCATCATCAAAGACTTAAAATCATTAGATATTTCAATTCAAAACAGCACTTGGTGGTCAAATAAACAACAACCTTTAATTCTAGCTCGGTGGCGAGACTTATCAAATTTTGAGACCATGATAAAAAAAGTAGCTTACCCCCCCCCCCCCCCCCCCCCAACTTAAGTCACGACCCTAAATTCCAATTTTTTAAACCTAATATTCAATTCTTAAATGTCTCAAAAAAACACCTAATCAACCCATTAATTATCCAAACAGAATTTCTAACTACCATTTACAACAATTATCTAAATTTTATCCAATACTACACCGATGGCTCTAAAACAGACACTTACACTTCAGCAGTCTTTAACACAAATAACTTTTTCAAGTTATTTAAGCTGTCTAAATATTCGACCATATTTGATGCAGAGGCTTTAGCCATTCGTGAAGCAATTGTTTACTCCCTAAATAAGAACGAAATAAACGTAGTTATTTGTACTGATTCTCGAAGTGTTCTTCAAAATCTTTTAAGCCAGTCTAATGGCCTGCATCCAACTGTAGAGGAAATAAAAAACTTACTTTACCTGAACAAGATAAATAATATTCATATCTTATGGATCCCCAGTCACGTAGGCATCTTAGGTAATGAGAGAGCTGATTCCCTCACAAAATTAATTCATGTTGCTCATAATGTCCCCAATAATCTTTATTACAAACAATTAATACCTTATGTAAAAAACCAAATGTTTAAAAAATGGAATCAGAGTTGGATAGATTGTACCTGGAAAGGACAAAAATTAAAAGCCATAGTGCCATCCTTAAAACCCAAACCCTGGTTCCATAAATTAAAGTGGAATCGACAAGATATTAAAAATGTAATTAGATTAAGAATAGGACATGGCCTGTTTCCCGCTCATCTTTTTAAATGCCAACTTAGAGAGAATGACCTATGTGATTGCGGTAAAATAGGAGACCTTAACCATTTAATTTTTGAATGTAATTTACTAAAAAATAGAGACCATTTTTTCCAAAAACTTATAGAACTCAAATACTTTCCTCCCTTTAATATATCTTTTATACTTCACAATCCAAACGCTAAAGTTTATAAATTAATTGCAAACTTCTTGAAAATTAATAATGTAAGTTTATGATTCCATTCAGCTCTAGTCTACAGTATTCCTACTATTCAACATTCTTCATTATATGTCGACTCTTTCCTTCAAAATCCCTTAGTTTGTTTTCCATGACCCAGTCTATTGCTTCCAAGTCGTCTTGAAGGGTCTCAAGACGTGAAACGGTGTTAGTTTCTTCCTTCTATATTCTTTTCCACTCATTATCATCGAATCTACACACTAAACCACCTTAACATACCCCCCTTCCCCCTACTTATATTTTTCTTGATTCACTACATTCTATAGTCTATAGTTGGCTGTAGGCTCCTTAACTGGGGTAGAAGCCATAAAACAAAAAAAAAAAAAAAAAAAAAACCTGTATAGCTCGTTGGCTATGGCCCACGATCATCACGATTGGCCAACGTGATTTTCGCACTCTGGAATGTAAACAAACCGTGGGCTAGTGTATGTCTTTTAGCAATGAAGGCGCTCAACAAGATCTTAGTTGGTACCATATCTGGAGCATACATAATCTTTGCTCTGAAACTCTCTGTAGCTGACGAACTTTTACATCATACGCGACAAATTGAACCGCGCTGAACTCGAGATCCAATCCTTACACATATTTCGCAAGATTTGTCTTAAGTTTTTATCGACGTGGTTTTTAACTCGCCTCAGTTCAAACCGTATACGAAGCATTTGAGCTCGTGTTCAATCCGGATCTCTTTCTCCAACTACAAGATTACATAGTTATTTATCCAGTCCAGCATCAATTCGAGTTCCAACGCTTACCTGGACGTATTTGTGCTCTACTTCTCGAATAGATAAATTCATTCCAGTATGGACTCGGATACTCTCAAGAAAACTGATCGAACACTTTGAATTATCAATTCTAAATATTATACGACAACAAAGCTGCCGTACATTTTGTGTAACTACCGCATAACCTGAAAAAAGCATTTCATTCAGATTTTTAATATTGAATCTTAATTTTCTTTTAAAAAGTGCAACGATTGAAAACTTTCAAGTCAAATAAACTCAAGTGGATAAACGATTCGGAAAAATTGTATTTCGTCGATTAAACCCTGTGAAAAAGGTCGAAATATTACTCCCTAAAATCGATATTTTACATTAGGTTCAATAGACGAAATGCACTGTTGCCAGATAGTACGCGACGCCACTACTCATCGACGAATATCGTCCGTAATTTATAATAAGCCTAGTGTGGATTTATATTTTAAGATCAATGCAATACTTCGACGCTGCATACCTTCAATGGCTGAATCTATTTTGGTGTGAATTTTCCTTAGCTATAGGATGGAGATAAATTAGTTCTAATTCAGAGTCAAAACTTAATACTGTGTATTCACCGTACTCCAAAAGTTTCGATGACGCATAACCTTCAAGGCTGAAACACTTTTGATGTGAACTTTCCTTGGGTGGAACTGAGAGAATTTTTCAGACAAATTTTATTTTTCCGTTAGGTTTTTTAACTTTTGCAACTAGGAAAAACTATATGATATTGCCAATGATGCATAACCTTCAAGGCTGAAACACTTTTGATGTGATCTTTCCTTGGCTGGGACTGAGAAAACTTTCTGATAGTTTTTGTTTTATTGTTAAGTTTTAATCACTATTGGAGGACAAGACATTTTCGATGATGCATAACCTTCAAGGCTGAAACACTTTTGATGTGAACTTTCCTTGGCTGGGACTGAGAAAATTTTTCGGTCAGTTATTCTTGAGTTTAATCACTATTGGGGAACAAGACATTTTCGATGATGCATAACTTTCACTGCTGAAACACTTTTGATGTGAACTTTCCTTGGCTGGGACTGAGAAAATTTTTCGGACAATTTTTATTTTATTGTTAAGTTTTAATCACTACTGGGGAACAAGACATTTTTGATGATGCATAACCTTCAAGGCTGAACTTATTTATGTGAACTTTCCTTGGCTGGGACTATGACAATTTTTCGGACAGTTATTGTTTGATTGTTGAGTTTTTATCACTTTCACAGAACAAGACAATTGAAGACTTCTTCGGTAAAATGGGATATACGCGTACGTCCCGTTTTACCGGAGAATCCAGAACCAGAATCCTTGCATCGCCAGGAACCCATACATATATAGTTTATGTATGTTTCGATGGAAATTCGCGAACTTATAACTTAAACTATATGGTCAAGTCTCTAAATTAGTCACTTTTTATCAGAACTTTTCGAATTGTGAGAAAAAATACTCAACCATTTTGGGAGGCGATTCAAAGCAGATCTTTTTACATTTGAGTGGACGAAACGTCATTCATTGATAACCAAAGCTTCCAATGAGCGTATTAGTACTACACATTGGCGTAGTCAGGAAGGGGGGGGGGGTTAACCACGACCCGCCCCCCTTCCCTTCCCCCTTGCCCTAAAAAAGGTAATTTTCGTGATCATGTCTAAAAATATCAGTAAGCGGCTCGTGCAATTTGACATCCATGGTTTTTGCCATTTACGCCTATGCTAAAATATCAATTTACTGTCAGTTCAATGAGCCTCCTGAAGATCGATTAAGTAATCTAGGTTTAAATGAGATAATTCGTTGTTGCCCTATTGCATGATCCGCCATTCATACACTTTGAAGATTTTTCTAAACAATCTGGCAATTACGCTTCCACGGACACCGCGATTCTTTTTCGAGACAAGTTCCAAAACGTGTATGTTAGTAAGTGCATCATAAAGCTTTCTTTTCTTCATTTGCATACTTTCAAAATTTAAAAAAAAAAAAAAAATTGCTTTCCCCGGAAACTTGAGAAAAAGGTGTTCGCCGGTAAAAGGGGATATACATCGTTTCACAAAAGGCGACAGAAAACCGTGCATGCAAATATTTTGAAATTTTGTACACTTATTCTCAAAAGTTTGGCCTATTTAAAAAACTTTACATTTTTATGATTGGTCAAAAACTCAAAGAAATGCAACATTTTAAAACTTTTAAATGCGTTTTTCTCAAAACTACATTTTTCTTACATCCCCTTTTACCGAAGAAGTCTACAATTTCGATGATGCATAACCTTCTAGGCTGAAACACTTTTGATGTGAACTTTCCTTGGCTGGGACTGAGAAAACTTTTCGGACAATTTTTATTATATTCTTAAGTTTTAATCACTATTGGGGAACAAGACCTTTTCGATGATGCATAACGTTCAAAGCTGACACACTTTTGATGTGACCATTCCTTGGCTGGGACTGAGAAAATTTCTCGGACAGTTTTTATTAATGTATATCGTCAATGTTTACTCACTATTGGGGAACAATTCATTTTCGATGATGCATAACCTTCAAGGCTGAAACACTTTTGATGTGAACTTTCCTTGGCTGGGACTGAGAAAATTTTTCGGACAATTTTTATTTTATTGTTAAGTTTTAATTACTATTGGGGAACAAGACATTTTCGATGATGCATAGCCTTCAAGGCTGAAACACTTTTGATGTGAACTTTCCTTGGCTGGGACTGAGAAAATGATTTAACGAATTTTAATTATATGCTCAGGTTTTAATCACTGTTGCAGATCAAACTATGTGAAATTTCAATGATGCATAACTTTCAAGGCTGAAACACTTTTGATGTGAACTTTCCTTGGCTGGGACTGAGAACATTTTTCGGACAATTATTGTTTTACTGTTGAGTTTTTATCACTCTCGCAGAACAAGACATTTTCGATGATGCATAACTTTCAAGGCTGAAACACTTTTGATGTGAACTTTCATGGCTGGGACTGAGAAAATTTTTCGGTCAATTATTGTTTTATTGTTGAATTTACTTAATCACTATTGGGGAACTAGACATTTTCGATGATGCATAACTTTCACGGCTGAAACACTTTTGATGTGAAGTTTCCTTGGCTGGGACAGAGAAAATTTTTCGATCAATTATTGTTTTATTGTTAAGTTTTAATCACTACTGGGGAACAAGACTTTTTCGATGATGCATAACCTTCAAGGCTGAAACACTTTTGATGTGAACTTTCCTTGGCTGGGACTGAGAAAATTTTTCGGACAATTTTTATTTTATTGCGAAGTTTTAATTACTATAGGGGAACAAGACATTTTCGATGTTGCATAACCTTCAAGGCTGGAACACTTTTGATGTGAACTTTCCTTGGCTGGGACTGAGAGAATGATTTAACTAATTTTAATTGTATGGTCAGGTTTTAATCACTGTTGCAGATCAAACTATGTGAAATTTCAATGATGCATAACCTTCAAGGCTGAAACTCTTTTGATGTGAACTTTCCTTGGCTGGGACTGAGATAATTTTTCGGTCAATAATTGTTTTATTGTTTAGTTTTAATCACAACTGGGGAACAAGACTTTTTCGATGATGCATAATCTTCAAGGCTGACACACTTTTGATGTGAACTTTCCTTGGCTGGGACTGAGAAAATTTTTCGGTCAATTATTGTTTTATTGTTAAGGTTTAATCACTACTGGGGAACAAGACATTTTCGATGATGCATAACCTTCAAGGCTGAAACACTTTTGATGTGAACTTTCCTTGGCTGGGACTGAGAAAATTTTTTGGACAATTTTTATTTTATTGCGAAGTTTTAATTACTATAGGGGAACAAGACATTTTCGATGTTGCATAACCTTCAAGGCTGGAACACTTTTGATGTGAACTTTCCTTGGCTGGGACTGAGAGAATGATTTAACTAATTTTAATTGTATGGTCAGGTTTTAATCACTGTTGCAGATCAAACTATGTGAAATTTCAATGATGCATAACCTTCAAGGCTGAAACTCTTTTGATGTGAACTTTCCTTGGCTGGGACTGAGATAATTTTTCGGTCAATAATTGTTTTATTGTTTAGTTTTAATCACTACTGGGGAACAAGACTTTTTCGATGATGCATAATCTTCAAGGCTGAAACACTTTTGATGTGAACTTTCCTTGGCTGGGACTGAGAAAATTTTTCGGTCAATTATTGTTTTATTGTTTAGTTTTAATCACTACTGGGGAACAAGACATTTTCGATGATGCATAACCTTCAAGGCTGAAACACTTTTGATGTGAACTTTCCTTGGCTGGGACTGAGAAAATTTTTCGATCAATTATTGTTTTATTGTTAAGGTTTAATCACTACTGGGGAACGAGACTTTTTCGATGATGCATAACCTTCAAGGCTGAAACACTTTTGATGTGAACTTCCCTTGGCTGGGACTGAGAAAATTTTTCGGACAATTTTTATTTTATTGTTAAGTTTTAATTACTATTGGGGAACAAGACATTTTCGATGATGCATAACCTTCAAGGCTGAAACACTTTTGATGTGAACTTTCCTTGGCTGGGACTGAGAAAATGATTTAACGAATTTTAATTATATGCTCAGGTTTTAATCACTGTTGCAGATCAAACTATGTGAAATTTCAATGATGCATAACTTTCAAGGCTGAAACTCTTTTGATGAGAACTTTCCTTGGCTGGGACTGAGATAATTTTTCGGTCAATAATTGTTTTATTGTTTAGTTTTCATCACTACTGGGGAACAAGACTTTTTCGATGATGCATAACCTTCAAGGCTGAAACACTTTTGATGTGAACTTTCCTTGGCTGGGACTGAGAAAATTGTTCGGTCAATTATTGTTTTATTGTTTAGTTTTAATCACTACTGGGGAACAAGACTTTTTCGATGATGCATAACTTTCAAGGCTGAAACATTTTTGATGTGAACTTTCCTTGGCTGGGACTGAGAACATTTTTCGGACAATTATTGTTTTACTGTTGAGTTTTTATCACTTTCGCAGAACAAGACATTTTCGATGATGCATAACTTTCAAGGCTGAATCACTTTTGATGTGAACTTTCCTTGGCTGGGATTGAGAAAATTTTTCGGTCAATTATTGTTTTTTTGTTGAGTTTACTTAATCACTATTGGGGAACTAGACATTTTCGATGATGCATAACCTTCAAGGCTGAAACACTTTTGATGTGAACTTTCCTTGGCTGGGACTGAGAAAATTTTTCGATCAATTATTGTTTTATTGTTTAGTTTAAATCACTACTGGGGAACAAGACTTTTTCGATGATGCATAACCTTCAAGGCTGAAACACTTTTGATGTGAACTTTCCTTGGCTGGGACTGAGAAAATTTTTCGGACAATTTTTATTTTATTGCGAAGTTTTAATTACTATAGGGGAACAAGACATTTTCGATGTTGCATAACCTTCAAGGCTGGAACACTTTTGATGTGAACTTTCCTTGGCTGGGACTGAGAGAATGATTTAACTAATTTTAATTCTATGGTCAGGTTTTAATCACTGTTGCAGATCAAACTATGTGAAATTTCAAGGATGCATTACCTTCAAGGCTGAAACTCTTTTGATGTGAACTTTCCTTGGCTGGGACTGAGATAATTTTTCGGTCAATAATTGTTTTATTGTTTAGTTTTACTCACTACTGGGGAACAAGACTTTTTCGATGATGCATAACCTTCAAGGCTGAAACACTTTTGATGTGAACTTTCCTTGGCTGGGACTGAGAAAATTTTTCGGTCAATTATTGTTTTATTTTTAAGTTTCAATCAGAATTGGGGAACAAGACTTTTTCGATGATGCATAACCTTCAAGGCTGAAACACTTTTGATGTGAACTTTCCTTGGCTGGGACTGAGAAAATTTTTCGGTCAATTATTGTTTTATTGTTGAGTTTACTTAATCACTATTGGGGAACAAGACATTTTCGATGATGCATATTTTTCACGGCTGAAACACTTTTGATGTGAACTTTCCTTGGCTGGGACTGAGAATAATTTTCGGACAATTTTTATTTTATTGTGAATTTTTAATCACTATTGGGGAGCAAGCCATTTTCGATGATGCGTAACTTTCAAGGCTGAGACTTTTTTGATATGAACCTTCTTGGCTGGGAGACAATTTTGTGGACAGTTTTTATGTTTCCGATGAGTTTTTTCAATTTTGCAGAAGAAACTATATGGTGTTATCAATGATTTATAACCTTCAATTCTGAAACTCATTTGAGGTGAACTTTCCTTGGTTGGGATTGAGAATATTTTTTTTGACAAGTTTCATTATATACTTAAGTTTTTTTAATCGTTTTTCCAGAACAAGACATTTTCGATTATGCATAACCTTGAATTCTGAAACTGTTTTGATGTGAACTTTCTTTGGCTGTGACTGAGAGAACTTTTCGGACAATTTTATTGGTCCGTTAAGTTTTAAGAAGCTGGATCGGTTGACTCCGATGCAACTGACCTATTTGAATTTAGCGTAAATTGACTGATGAATGATCACGCATGATGCTCATCTTTTGCGCTGGAACTGATTGTTAATAAAGGTTTGATCTGAACTCCAATCTTCTGAACATTGCGTCAGTCTACTAAATTTATCGATCGTTGCCTAAAACATTCCAAATTTTGATGATACACCTTGCAGGTTTGACGCACGGTTGATACGCGAAGCTCTCTTGGGTGAGACTAAATTGTTTTCATATGCTTTTGTTTTGTTTACGAATGCGGGCTTGTCAATAAACTGAGCCGAACCTAAACAAAAATTACCTATTCACGCAATCTTGATGATGACGCGTATATCCCCCCCCCCCCCCCCCCCATCTTTCAAGGTCGATGACTGCGTATGATGCAGTTTTTTTGTTTCTGACGAGATTCCGTCTCTTTTTTCTCATTTGTCTCTGTTTCATCCTCTCCGGTGTCCCCACCAAATACTTTATATTATATGTATAGACGGAGTGCATGATATTCCGTAACATTGAGCCGGGTAAGGGAAACTTGCTTGAAAGCTAAGTTTCCCTGAAAGTGAAATCACTTCATTATGGTGACGGGTGAGTTCATTGTCCTAAATCAGGGGTGGAACGTTCATCTAGTAACAAATAAACGACACACAACCTCTTAAGCTGTCCTCCCTCAGTCCTAGTGGCAAAAAATGATGGTTGCTGGACTGCATGAGCGCTGTTTGGTTGTTATGAGACTGGCGGATCCAAGAAAGTGTACTATCAACGATTTTAAGATTGTCGCGAGATTTTTTCGAGCTAAGTTGCGCCTTCAATGTGTCGGTTCGGCCACTCTTCGTACTCCTCACTCGACGCAGGCGAGGGGCTAGTGCGGGCGGAACGGGCGGAGTGGAGTGGGAGAGCCGTCGCATATCAGTCCCACACTCACACTCACACAAACAACTGTCGCGTCGGCTTTCACTCATTTTCGGCAAGGCACGGCACTTGTTATCTTCGCGTCGGCTTTCCTGCTTCTGAGTCTTCGTATTTCCTACGAGGTATTGAAGATTTGCGTCGGCCTTGACCGATTGAATAGACCCTTACATTTTTGCATCATTTTTAATTCCATCTCACCTGCTCGCACTGATTGTGAGTTTCGAATCTGACGTGGCGCTTGCTGCCAATTTACCCCCTGCTTGCCGTTTCAAAGGAACAATTTCCAACTGACCAACGCCCGCACTCCAATTTCCACTCATCAAAACAGTTGAATTGGTTTGTTATGCAGGGACCAAATAATGTTAGGTCCCGAGCATTGAATTGCGTGCATCTTGCGTGCGGTTTCGACCAATCAGAGAGCTTACGCACGGTCATGTGACCGTGCGTAAGTTACGCGCGGGACCGAACACTATTTGGTCCCTGATGATTTATTTTTTTCAGCATCGGATGATGGGTGAGGAGAGGAGAGGGGCTAATCATTCGATGGACACACTTGTATGACTTGAGTCGAGTTCCATCCAGTAGCAGTCCGTCGAAGAGGCAGGGGGAAAAGCTTTAAGGGCTCAGCCCCCCGCCCCGAAACTCAATCGTAGAAGGGCTAAAAAAGGGAAATAAAAGGTAAAAAAAAGAAAAAGAGAAACCAAAAATTCGCAAAATGTCTTTCCAGATAAAGAAAGTAGAGAGTCTCAGCTTTTTTTGATACAATGGAAAGTCGAGTATTTTTGAGTACATCATGCGAAAATTTCATTTGAATCTATTGATGCTTACTATTTTTTTTGCATTTCTGAGATGCGCAGAAATAATAGATCAATTATGCCGTTCATGCTTATGATCTCAACCTTTTAAATCGCAAAAATTCGCAGAATGTCTTCCCAGGTAAAGAAAGTATAGAGTCTCGGTTTTCTTTTAATACAATGGAAAGTCGAATATTTTTGAGTATATCATGCGAAAATTTTATAATAAAATTTTATTGGAATCTATCTATGTTTATTGTTTTTTACCCGTGTGTTTCTGAGATGCGCAGAAAGAACAGATCAATTATGCCGTTCTTGTTTATGATCACAACTTTGTAAAGCGCAAAAATTCGCAGAATGTCTTTCCAGATAATGAAAGTAGAGAGTCTTAGCTTTCTTTTAGGAAAGTCGAGCTTTTTTGAGTATTTCATGCGAAAATTCATTTGAACCTATTGATGTGTTCTGTTTTTCCCCCATGCATTTCTGAGATTTGCAGATTAATCAATTATGACGTTCTTTTTTATGATCTCAACCTTTTAAATCGCAAAAATTCGCAGAATGTCTTTCCAGATAAAAAAAAGTAGAGAGTTTCAGCTTTCTTTTGATACAATAGAAAGTCGATTATTTTTGAGTATTTCATGCGAAAATTCATTTGAACCTATTGATGTGTTCTGTTTTTCCCCCGCGTGCATTTCTGAGATTTGCAGATCAATCAATTATGCCGTTCTTTTTTATGATCTCAACCTTTTAAATCGCAAAAATTCGCAGAATGTCTTCCCAGATAAAGAAAGTAGAGAGTCTCAGCTTTTTTTTTGATACAATGGAAAGTCGAGTATGCGAAAATTTCATTTGAATCTATAGATGTTTATACGCCCCCCCCCCCCCCCCCCCGTGTGTTTCTGAGATTCGCCGGCTGATGTATGATTCGTGTCCACTAAATTTGATGAATTTGAGGACCCAAATACCCTTTAAAAGGTGCTTTATGGTCATATATGATGCTATTTTCTTGCTCCTTGTACTTCTAATTTGTCAATCTCACAGTCAGACCTTCTTTCAATGATCTGCCGATATACTTTTTGGAGGTTTCCGGGCGCTAGATTGCCGAAATTACACAATACACACTATGTGCAACGGACGAAATTAAAATTTTTGCTCAAAAAACTTTGCTCTTTGTTTACTGCGACATATATCTAGTTTATCAAAGGTACGCACTGTCCGTCGAGAATGCTTAACAGATGCCAACCTTGCTACCGGTAGCCGAAGAAGGAGCGACATACAGGGGGTGGGAAAACGCACGCACACCCCCACCCACTTTTTTACGGTTTGATATTTTGAGACGCGGTTTTCGGCATTCTTTCTCACGTCGAACGGCTACTCTTCTGGGGCTATTTTGCATGCCACCCTCTAACATGAAGCTTTTTCTATTTTTTTTTTTACCCTATGAGTTGAACGTGGTTCGTCTAGCAATCCGATTTGAAAAACCAGGCTGTATCGAAATTCTCAAGGTTCCGTCTTTGTTTGCCTTTTTAAACTAAGGTCTTTATCTATTTTTTTCAGTGCCATTTTTAGAGGAGAAACTCTTTAAGTCCGTTTCCCGCCAAACAAAAAAAAAAAAAGAAGAAACGAAACGATACTTGTGCTACTTTTAAATAAATCGACATATGCGAAAGAACTCAAGCGGACTTTTAAGCGGACTGGGAGCGTTATCCCCGGTAAAAATGTTCTAATGTTCGAACAGTACCCTCAGTGGCGTCGCGTGCAATTCGGCAACAATGTATTCTATCCATTTTAACTCATGTAAAATATCGAATTCAGGGTGTTTACAGTGCACAAGGAAAATTCGATATATTTAATGAGTAATGGAGCAGTTGCATTGTTGCCAGATGTTGCGACGCCACTGTTTCCACTTATCTTCATCCCTTCTTTATATAAATGTTGGGGGGGGGGGGCTTAAGGTGTGATAAAAGAAACATGCGAACCATGCTGAAAAACACGGGGGAAAAAAGACATAAAAAATTGGTGACGACATTTCGGCTCAAATCGCAGCCATTTTCAAAGCAAAATGTAAAAAAAAAAAAAAAAAAAAAAAAAAAAAAAAATTATTTAAAAATATTTGTTTGCGTGTTTTACAGCATTCTCCGGTTCACCTGTTTCTTTTGCGTCAAGTCGTCGCTGCATTATTTTCACCTAGTTTATATGGTAAAACTACCTTATATTTCTCTTTTTAGCCCTTCTACGATTGAGTTTCGGGGCGGGGGGGGGGGGGGCTGAGCCCTTAAAGCTTTTCCCCCTGCCTCTTCGACGGACTGCTACTGGATGGAACTCGACTCAAGTCATACAAGTGTGTCCATCGAATGATTAGCCCCTCTCCTCTCCTCACCCATCATCCGATGCTGAAAAAAATAAATCATCAGCATAACAAACCAATTCAACTGTTTTGATGAGTGGAAATTGGAGTGCGGGCGTTGGTCAGTTGGAAATTGTTCCTTTGAAACGGCAAGCAGGGGGTAAATTGGCAGCAAGCGCCACGTCAGATTCGAAACTCACAATCAGTGCGAGCAGGTGAGATGGAATTAAAAATGATGCAAAAATGTAAGGGTCTATTCAATCGGTCAAGGCCGACGCAAATCTTCAATACCTCGTAGGAAATACGAAGACTCAGAAGCAGGAAAGCCGACGCGAAGATAACAAGTGCCGTGCCTTGCCGAAAATGAGTGAAAGCCGACGCGACAGTTGTTTGTGTGAGTGTGAGTGTGGGACTGATATGCGACGGCTCTCCCACTCCACTCCGCCCGTTCCGCCCGCACTAGCCCCTCGCCTGCGTCGAGTGAGGAGTACGAAGAGTGGCCGAACCGACACATTGAAGGCGCAACTTAGCTCGAAAAAATCTCGCGACAATCTTAAAATCGTTGATAGTACTTCTCTATCCCTGGCTACTCAAACACATGAGTTAGAGAAGGATAGAAGAGGGGACAAAAATCACGTGACTGCCCTTTTTTAACACGCGTGCTCTAGCTCTAACAGGGAAAGAGAGAGAGAGAGAAAGACAAATTCCCGGATCCGCCAGTGTTATGATGAGAACGACGCGAACGTACTGCTAAAGTGTTTAATTCGTGCTTTGAAGTAGGTACGTTGGATTTTATTTAGTGCGTTAACTTGAGCCAGTCTTCGCTCGATTCGCGTCATTCTAAATTGGCAAAAATTGGAATAGTTAATTTGTTTCCAATGCGAACATTTTTTGTTTTGTTTTGTTTTTTTTTTTTCCTTCTTTGCTTCTTCTCGATATCTTGAAAGAAATTATGATCGGGGTGACGTTACATTTTTTTCATCAATAAAAAAAAAGTGAAACCGCGATTATTCGTTGGAATATTTATACAGGGTGTCAATTAAAAAAGGAGCCAGGCTTAATATCTCGAAAACGGCTCCGAATTTCGAAAAACGCTGAAACACTTGTTCGATTATTTCGAGGGGGACATCTTTTGAGGGGGTCCCCAATTTCGGGGCCCCCCTCTGGGGAGCCCCAGGGGGGTCAAGTCCCATATTTCAAATGGGGACCCCCATTTTTTATTTGATAATCGGTAAGAGGGTAAAATTTTAAGACTTTTGGCGCAAACCGAAAGTCGACATCGTTTTTCTTGTTCGATATATCGAAGGTCAAAGTTCGATATGGACCCATCTTCAGAGATTCGTAACTTTCCTTTAAATAGTCCAAATTTCAAAAACTTTGGGTCTAAAATGCTCTACAGAGCACTTTTCAGAAAAAAATTCAATTTTAACAGAAATTTAGTCAAACTTTGATTTTAAAGCCCCCAAACATTTTTAACGTTTTTGGCCCCCACGGGGGGCTATCAGAAAAATTCCGAGAGACGACCCCTATCGAGTGATACATCAATCGAAAAGGCGTAACAAACTGAGCATTTTGGCGTAAACCGGAGATCCATATCGTTTTTCATATTCGAGATATCGAATGTCAAATGTCGATTTACAGAATGCGATATCTCGAATATGAAAAACGATATGGATCTCCGGTTTACGCCAAAATGCTCAGTTTGTTACGCCTTTTCGATTGATGTATCACTCGATAGGGGTCGTCTCTCGGAATTTTTCTGATAGCCCTCCGTGGGGGCCAAAAACGTTAAAAATGTTTGGGGGCTTTAAAATCAAAGTTTGACTAAATTTCTGTTAAAATTGAATTTTTTTCTGAAAAGTGCTTGCTCTGTAGAGCATTTTAGACCCAAAGTTTTTGAAATTTGGACTATTTAAAGGAAAGTTACGAATCTCTGAAGATGGGTCCATATCGAACTTTGACCTTCGATATATCGAACAAGAAAAACGATATCGACTTTCGGTTTGCGCCAAAAGTCTTAAAATTTTACCCTCTTACCGATTATCAAATAAAAAATGGGGGTCCCCATTTGAAATATGGGACTTGACCCCCCTGGGGCTCCCCAGAGGGGGGCCCCGAAATTGGAGACCCCCTCAAAAGATGTCCCCCTCGAAATAATCGAACACGTGTTTCAGCGTTTTTCGAAATTCGGAGCCGTTTTCGAGATATTAAGCCTGGCTCCTTTTTTAATTGACACCCTGTATACATAATTTTTTAATGGTCCGTCGACATTAGAGTCTCACCCAGTCACTTTTTGATCATCCTGTGGCTGTTGATTATCCTATTAACTATCGCACTTTTACACACGTGCCTGTCGTCCGCGATATTTTAATGATGAATTTTTCTTTTATCTCATCTGCCTGCTGCATTGCAGGCGGTATGGTACTGATTTGAGTCGCTGTATCTCTGCTCTTATCCGCTGCAATCTTCTGTTTTGAGGTTATTCACTCTAATCACAATTTATTTACAGTAGGTTTAATTATTCTCTGATTGCTCGTTAATTATGATGATAAATTCCTTAGCAAGTGCTTCGTACACGTTATAGCTTCTGTGGTAAAATACTGAATGAATGTGCAAGGCAAATCTAAATAGCTTTGCCGGTAAATATCCTTGTTTATGATGTCTAGTGAAGATTAAATTTTAACGCAAGTTTCTCGCAAACGCATTTAATGAAATACGGGATGGTAAAAGTATAAAATAACTAGGAGGAGAAAAAATAAAATAAAAACAAAATTACAATCGTTCTATTTGCATTTTTCTGATCACAACTTTAGCGTGAGTTGATAAATTTCTGAAGTTCCTTTTCTATGTGAGCTTTCGCCGCTTTTTCTCTCCATTTTTTATTCTCTTCTTTACTATAAGTTTGAGCCGCCATTTTCTTATGCACGAAGGCCACTTGCCTGATCTGACCTTTCTTCTTTTTTAAGCACGAAAAAATAGCATCATGTAGACGGAAATATTTTGGCCCCTGCAGAAACTCTCTTACAATTATTTGCATCAGTTTGTCGTGCTCGAACAAGACAGGTTTTTTTTTTTTTTTTTTTTTTTTTTTTTTTTTTTTTTTTTTTTTTTTTTTAATGTAATTCATTTGTCTCCGAGTGACTTTTGATACACCCCCGAGCGGCCCGAGTGCGAGGTGCTTTAATTCTCTGATAGGATTGATTTATGACTTTTTAAAAAGCGCGCCACAAAAAGTTTCGTACTCGGGGGAGAACCTCTTGTTAGTATTGTTATTTTTGAACTGCAATGGGTCTGTTGCGCACCTGTTTTTCATTTAATTTCCTTGAAGTACTTGATGAAAGGAATTCACAGTATTTTTCATAATTTATTTCGATCACGTGATCACGGGATCGTGAACTAAAACGCTTTCAAAGTTGCGAAAATTTCGAGCGATTTGAAAAGGTTTCGTTTCGGCGCGAAAATCGATGACGTCATACTATAGGCATCCGGTGACCGGAAGTAGCCAGTTTGCTATAGCCAATTGCGATTTGTGAGGACGTGTCTCCGCACTTTCCTCTGAGATGGAGCTCTTGCAAGGGTTTGCTGTAGACAAATGGCCTCTCAATTCTGATGTAAAATGCTGCAAAAATAACGACGAGACCAGTAAAAAAGGCTAAAACTCACTCCTCGCAGAGAAAACTAATTAACTTGAAATTTCGGGTGACCACCCTTGCATGTATGCACCAACCTTGGATTCGGACCCCAAACAAAAGAACAGGACATGAAATTAAGAGCCGTCCTCCTCGTTTATTACCCAATGCAGAACTTTTCTGTAGTTATCAACGTGCAACCACGTGCTCCTAGTGACAAAATGTGTTTTAATGGACCGGACGGACTTTTTGAACACTCTGTATAAAGTGACCCTTTTACAGTAGATGAATTTAACAATGTCCGTCGACTCCTTAGATTTTGGTTAAGGTAGGCAACCTGCAATACTGGTCACAATGAATTCAAGTGTTGTAGTTAATGCAGGTGGCCTACCCGAGCCAAATTTAAGGCGCCGACTGACATTATTAATTCGTCAACTGCATGTAGCACTTCCTTAGGAAGTACTGAGCAGCTGTGCCCACTCTTAATAAAAGCCGCCCAATTGATATAGTGAAGTCGCTGAGCTGCAAGGGAAAGGAGCGCTGTACGCCGTACGGATGAGAGAGGAGAACTCTGCATAACCGCGCGTGAGACTGCGCGCATACGCGTGCCGGATTGCCGATCGTCAAAACCAAATTAATTAACAAGAATTGCGGTTATATCAGCAGCCCTATTAATCTCGTTCTTCCGTAGCCAACTGATGTTCGGACTGTCTCTAAAAGACCGTGTAAAGACTGTGCGTCCTTGATTCTTTGTTCGGTTTCCCAAACTCGTGCGAAAACACTCAAAATGTTCACATTTTGAGTGTTTTCGGTAAAGCCTACTTTGCCTTTCCATCAAGTCTTAACTGGCTCATTTTCGGTGCGTTGGCCCTTGGTTTTACATTATTTTGGGCACCTAATTGAGCAGGGTCACCACATCGCGCTGCTCAACAAGTCAACAGTTTTTGGCTAAAATTGATGAATTTACGCCAACAGTGCACATTTGAGGAACGTCGGCACCTGCGAGCATACTTCAGGACAGAGTTGGGCAAATGGGGGTGGTAATCGATTACACGATTACCAAGTAATCGTCATCGTCGTTTTTTCGGAGGATGATTTTACGGTAATCAAGGCTGATTTTTTACAAGCCACCCATCATATTAGTTGCAGAAGTATTGGATCCAATCAAAAATACCCTTGACTTTACTATTTATCTGTGAAAAATGGATTTAATTACCATCCAAAGATTTGACGATTACGATTACTCGGTAATCGTGTGAACGATTACGATTCCCAACTCTGCTTCAGGAAGATACCCTAGTTTCAAGCTTAAACCCTCAAAAATAAAGCCGGAAATAATGAAATACGGAAATTCTCATAAGCCTCAATGAGTGAGATTGAGGCAGATAAGCATATATATAACTCGCACTCGCACTTCATAACCTTATGACGAAATGAATTTTATAAATTACGACTCTAATTTATTCTAAACTAGTTTTGCCCGGCTCGGTCTCAAAAAATCCACAGAAAAATTATGCGTGGCGCTGACTTTCTTGGATTTCGAGTTTTTTCTTTATATTCCATTTGAAATGCCAAAAACACGACTTTTCCCAAAACAGCCATTTTTAATGGTAACGGACGTAACATTTTGACTATTAAAAATAAAAAAAAAACTGGAAGATGGGAAGATTTTTCCCTTAAAGATAATCCTTTCAAAACCTAATGATAGAGGTACCATTATGATCTTTCATTCCTGAAATTTAGGCGTTTTTTTGTTGATTCGATCAAGAGAAAGAAATAAAAAACAACTGTAGGTAACGGACGTGTCACTCAAATGAACCATGCTCATTCTAGACCCCTGCAATGTTCTGACATTTCGTAAGAAAGTACTAGTATTCTTACAGAACTATTGGCATAGAGTTATTCTTGAAATTATATGCCGAAGCCACTAATGTAATTAATTGAAAAAGTTTTCCTATGAATTTTTTGAGATATGCAGGATTTTTTGTGTATAACGGACGTCATTCAATCTGTCAAAAATGACTGTTTTGAGATGGTTTATAACCAGAATTCATTCAAATTATATTAGTTGGTGGTAAATCAAATTATTTAGTAACTTAAGAATGTACTGCTTTTGCGTTTTTAAACTAATTTCCTCCCGTTAATCTTCCGATGCATGGAAATAATGTGCAGCCATTCTCACCAAGGTGTAGCATGGCTGGCATAAACTAAAGTTTCATAAAAATAGAAATAGCTCATCTGATTCAGAAAATTTTGAATTTTATGAAACTGCTTTCAGTTTTTTGTGACATTCTATTTTTAGTCGCATTTTTACGGTTTTTATAGGCTGGTGGTATTCAGAGTCAGTGATTTTAGTTCAAAGTTTGCATCACTGATTTTCTCTGATTATTGAATCATCCAGCTTTCTGTTTTAACAGCCATGTGAATTTCATGCCTGCATTTTGTGTATCCTGAAGGAACATATTGGAACCAGTCAAATGTAAGTGTATTTTTCATTAATTCTTTGAGAAGTGTGAAGAAGTGTGTACTTATGCTTATGAGCATAATGAAGTGCTTATTCTACACATTATTGTGTCGTAACACGAATTTAACAGGAAATCACGAATCAAAATGTTGAGGTTTATCAGCTGACGCAAAAATCTGCCTCTTTCTAAATTCTGTGACGGCGTTAGTTCCTTGAAAGTCAAATTAGCATGAATGTGACGTCCGTTCCGCAACGGATGTCACCTCACAATTAAAATTGCGATAAAATGAGTTTAAATTTTTTTTTAGTAAAAATATCATTTTGTGTGCTTTAAATATTAATCCTTTATGGACCAAGTCCGGTACTCTTTTTTCTCCTCTAGTCCATTTCACATTGTTTCAGTCTTCATTCCGGATAAACGCGATTATCGATAAAAAACAGTTACAAGATAATATTTCTTCGGGCGCCTTCAATGTATCGTATAGGCAAGTCCAACTTTCCTGAGTACGAACAGTTAACTACCTTTCCTACATATACGGTAGAGTGGCTTTCATCTGAAGTAACCTGGCCGTTAGAGGGTTAGCCCAACCTCACTTTCACCAAATTTGAACAATTTTCAATCATCAGTAATGACTGTTCAGCTAGTTTTAGTATATTTCTGTAACGGACGTCACACTTCAGACACTTCTCAAAGAATTAATAAAAAATACTCGAAAATTTGACTGGTTCCAATTTTCCATCTGGATACACAGAATACAGGCATGAAATTAATATGACTGATTAACAGAAAACCGGATGATTCAATAGTCAGTGAAAATCAGTGATGCAAACTGTGGGATAGAATCACTGTCTCTGAACACCGCTCCTAAAAACCCTAAAAATGCGACTAAAAATAGAACGTCATGAAAAAATGAAAACAGTTTAATAAAATTCAAGATATTCTGAATCAGACGAGCTACTTTTTTAAATTCTTTATAAAACTTCATTTTTTGCCAACCATGTTGCACCTTGGTGAGAATGGCTGGAAAGTGACTAGTATAGCGGACTACTATCCATTGGATTGAAAACTGGAAAAGTTTCGCCTGGAATAACCTTAAATACCGGTTGAACGATGAATAAGTACAAATGATTAGCCCGTTGGTCCGTGTCCGCGGTTGAGTTTAGTATTGTGGGCAACCTATCCTCAAAAGAATTCTGGAGTCGTCTGAAGACTTCCTTCCATTCCCCGGCTGTCTATGTGTTTATGGAGACAGGAAAAATGTGCTCTGTGAACCGTAAGAAATATATGGTGGCCCTGAGAAGGGCCGTTTCAAAGTGTGGCATATTCAAGGTGCGAATAGCCGTTCATAGTTTCTTGATCAAGAGTCCAGATTGTTTTCCAGTGGTGAGTGTGCTAGATCGTGAGGTTTCCATCTTCTTGCATGATCTAACTTCGATGGTGGATCATGAGTGGATGATCAATGTTCCAGGGATTGAGGGCCCACGTGGATCGTGCAGTGATCGGCTAGGGACGAAAGTGTCACTTTGCCGCGGTGAGCCAATCAGCGTGCGTGTCTTGGGTAACTTTCCCGTTCATTGAGCGCGGTTGCCATATCAGTGAGCGAAGTTGCGGTTGGCGCGCAAATGATGCGCTGTTGCTATATGCCATATCTGTGCAGTCAGTTGGCGCCACATGTTGTAAGCAGGGGCGGATTTACCATTATGCAAAATACGCAACTGCGTAGGGCCTTAGACCTAAGGGGGCCTCCTCTTGTCACAAAGGAAAGAAGAAGAGAAGATAAAGAGAGAAAAACAGGAAAAGAAGAATGGGCAGAAGAATAAAAAAAATAACAACTTTGCTGACAAAACAGTTTATATAGTTGAGTTTATAAAGCATTTTTTAAAAATATTTTGGAGAGAAGACCCCCGAACCCCCTTCCTTTCTGGGAATGTGCCCCCCCAGACCCCTAGGCATCCTTAGTGGGCCAAGAGATGTAAATCCGCCCCTGCTTGTAAGTAGGTACTTACAACACGCGCTTGCTCTTACTTGCTATGTTCACTCTTTCATAAAAAAAAAAAAAAAAAAAAAAAAAAAAAATCCTGCTTAATTTTCATCGGCGTTACGCAAATAATAATATAACTGAGTTTCTACTCCTCCTAACTTTTGAGTTAATGCTTTTTTAACTTCCCTCTCGTGCCGTCCCCCCGATCTCCTTGAATATGTGTCTGTTACACCACGTGTAATCGTCAAGATTCGTCGACGGTGTCATGGGTGCGGCGGGTGAGGGAGGGGGGGCTGACGGAATTGGCTGCGGTTTTCAGAGAGGTGGAAGTATTTCAAAGCTGAGTCTTTTGAGTTATGAGAAATTGTATACACTTATCATGGTCGTGTATGTATGTATTTTCCCCCGTGAATATGGAGACAGGGCTCGAAGGGGATGGGGCCGCGGCACTGGAGTCTTGCGCCAGGTTAGCGTCAGCTTAGTAAAATCTAGGATACTTTGCTGCATCTTGTATGAAAGAATCGAGATGAGTGTTGCCAGGCAAGCTGGGGAAATCGAAAATTCCGCCCAGGCAGGTTTCTGATGTAATCAGAGTCCTGCTCCCTCTTACAGGTAGCCAGGTTTTATATATACCGTAAATTGTTGAAATACTGTATATAATGATTGTACCAGAGTATTTTTTTCTTCTTCCAATGGACTGTTTTAGCAGAGCCATGTTGTATCGTATTGATTGCCGTCAGAGGACCGCTGCCGCTGGTTCAAAACAAATTCTGATTCAATGTATTTTCCCCATAAGCGCATTTTTGAACGGAAATTTAGGCAGTTAAATCCAACAACTAACGCTATACCTTTTTGCTATTATGAATTCTACGTCCTCGAAAATGTTCCACGACTAAAATCGCCAAAATCAACCATGTACATATTATACATATTAAACGATGCATACATGGAGGTTAGAATCAACCGAATTCTCGTCTAATGCCCGCCGCCCATTCTATACAACAACAACAAAAACAACAACAATAACAACAACAACAACGACAACGACGATAACAATAATAACAACGTTTGGGTGATTCCAAACTCCAAATGCATCATTAAATCTGTATCATCTTGTTGATTTCGCCGGTTTTAGTCTTGGAACCTGGCATAATTAAGCCTTTTTGAGGACGTAGAATCCATAACAGCAAAAAGGTTGAATTAATTGTTTGATTAAGTAGCCAAAATTTCCGTTCCAAAATGCGCTTATGGGGAAAGTACATTGTATGAGAGTTTGTTTGGAACTAGAGGTCTTCGAACGGCAATCAGTACGATATTAAGAGTCTACTGAAACAGATTATTATAGATCATTAATTTAATCAAATGGATCATGTCTCAACTCTGTAGATGTATCTTTTTCTCCCATTATTCAATTTTCATTCCTCCCCCATCAGAAGCTTCAAACGAAACAAAATCCCACACAATTTTATTTTGTTTATTTTTTCCGATTCGACGTAACAATTTTCAAATTTCAACTGTTTTCACTGACCATAGGTCCTGAATCGGGAACCGGTGAAAAGATTACAGCGCTGCAGGACCTTAATTATATGGATACCTGGCAACATACAACATTTTTGAGCACTGAGTAATTTCCCAAGCGCCCGCCTCGCCGCCGAATGCATTACTTTTGATTGCAATTTCTACTCCTTTCCCGAAATGAAAGTTCTATCTCCCGCTGATGCCGAAAGCTTGTATATGCGTTCTAAAATCAATGATTTTATGCTCTTACTAGTTCCCACTCGCTTTACTCTACGACACCAGGAATAAGCGGAAGTGGAACACGTTAGGCGAATTTCAATTTTTAAATTTTATTCTCCCGGTGACCGGTGGAGTATTAATTTCTGCTCTGCTATCAACTCTGTGACAGTTTATATTTTAATAATTCTCATAAAAAACTAAAAAACAAAAAAAAAAAACAAACTGAGGAGATTAATTCAGAAGTGATTGAACATGGAATAGTGTCAAAGAGCAGACACAAAGTGTAAAAAAAAAAAAAAAAAAAAAAAAAAAAAAAAAGAAGAAGAGAGAGAGAGAGAGAGAGAGAGAGAGAGAGAGAGAGAGAGAGAGAGAGAGAGAGAGAGAGAGAGAGAGGGATAGTAGTACATTCTCTTCCACAGAGTAAACAAAAAGTTTGCAATCATCGCAATTGATTAAAACCATTTTTCCTTTAGTATATTTTTACAGTATCTTTTGAATAGATTTAATGCAGTCTCCATTTGAAGGTATTTATAGGGAGTTTGTAGAAATAAGTTTTTCCAGTGGACATTTTTAGGTATTTATCCCATTTCAATTTTGCAGAATGTTTTTTAATTTGTCTTTATTTCTAGTATTATATTCGTGGAAATCGCTGTTTGTTTTTAATATGTGCTTATTTTGGAAGAAAATGAGCAGCATTCTGTACACAAAAATTGAAGGTACAGTTAAAATTTCTTCCTCCAAGAATAGATTTCTGCAAGAGTCCTTATATTTGTTTTTAAAAATAATTCTTAGTGCCCTCTTCTGCAACTTGGAGATTTTTTCGAGAGAGTCCTTACTACATGTGCCCCAAACTGTAATGTAGTAGTTGATGTAATGTTGCCGTATCACGATTTTAAAAATGCAGTGGTAGGTCATTAGGTCAATGAAATTACATGGGATTATTCAAGGAAAATATTCCTCATTTAACGCAGTCATAGACGGAAAATACGGATAAAAAATGCTAAATTCGCGTACGGTGTCTATCTATAAGTGCTTCTCTTCGATCATTTTCTGTGATCGCGGATCTAGTGCGGAATGGGGAAACGAAATAAATTGATCGGATCTGATTTGCGATACTGAGAAAACGAAATTCTGTGTAGTAATGTTAACCTACAATCAATCGTCATGCGCAGATATGTTTAATGTACACATTCGCGTGCAAATTACTTACCTCTCGGGTCGCTTTCAAAATGATTCGCGATCAGGGTCAATGTTATAGAAAATGTAAACCAGTTATCAAGGAACTAGTATTCTAGACAGCGCACTTGTGCTCCCTGCGACTGAACAACGCTATAGTTTACGCTTTTTTTTTTTTCGCTTCCCCTTTCCCACCATTAAGCTGCGCTATGTTGCCAGATTTTTCCAAGAAAATTTCATACTTCCTTTTGATATAAATGAAAAACGTACCATCACTGAGAAAAATATTCCTGTTAATTCAATCGGAATTCAGTTTTGGAAAGTACTAAATAGAATGGGGCTCTTTCAAACTTTTGCTACGAGTGATTGAAGAGTTGGTTCTTGCATAAAAACCTTTAAAAATGACTATCATAAGCACACACTAAATAAACTGTAGGGGATACCCTGTACGAACACTTTCTCACATCAAATGTAATCTGGGGGAGACCCCCAGACCACCGTCTAACATTCTGGGGGAGACCCCTAGACCCAACTTTGATGTTCTTGGGGAGACCCTTTGATATTTTTATCCAAATCCAAAGATCCATTTTTGAAATGTTTAAATTTTTCCTTTTTTTGACCCATTTTCCCATTGATTTTAAGCGAAACCATTTTTCATCCACAACTAACCTAAAAATTAAAATTTCATAGAAGCAAGAAAACAGTACCTCTGGGGAATGTTAAAAGCAACATCTCTGCAAAATTTGGATGCATTTGGATCAATAGTTAAAAAGTTAGGCTGGGTTTGACGTTTTATGGCTACAGACAGACAGACAGACGGACGGACGGACGGACGGACGGACGGACGGAGAGACGGACACCACAGAAAATTTGTGCATTTACACTTCCAAGCCACAAATGGTTAAAAAATGTTGAAACTTCATGGATGAATATTCTGTAGGATAGTATATATTAGCATGATGCGAGCCAATTAATTATTTTATTATGGGTTTGTTGCACACTTCGGCTAGAGCGTTCTAAAGTATTAATTCCTATGTATAAAGCCGTAAAAATGACAATGGCAGCATCAGAAAACTCCAAAATTCATCAATAAACTTACAAATCGCGAAAAACACTAGACACTATTCACCCCTGTATCTTTCCACCACGTGCACGATATTTTGCAGGGTTAGCGCGGCACATTCAAATAATCATGGCCGACTGTCATCACAGCTGATTTCATGAGCAAGTAAACAGTAAACACTGACGGCGTCTGTTTGAATTCTTACGTCTCAATATCCTCATAATTCCTCACAATAGGTTGTAAAAGGTACGGAAACCGGTATCTGTGTCGAAAAATTATCAAAATGAAACAATAACACACATGAGTTCCAAGGATGACGCTCAAATCGCACAAATATCGGTTTCCGTACCATTCACAACCAATAGCGAGGAATTGAGGATATTGAGACTCAAGAATTCGAACAGACGCCGTCAGTTTTTGCTTATGAAGTCAGCTGTGATGAAAGACGGCCGTGATTATTTGAATGTGCCGCGCTAACCCCGCGAAACATTGTGTACGTGGTGGAATGAAACAGGGGTGAATAGTGGCCAGTGTTTTTCGCGATTTGTGAGTTTATTAATGAACTTTGGTGTTTTCTGATGCTGCCATTGTCATTTTTACGGCTTTTTACGTATATCAACTGATACTTTAAAATGCTCAAGCCGAAGTGTGAAACAGACCCATAATCATGATTTACCTATAGTCGGAGTGGGCCAAGTATCGAAACAAAATACCTTGAAAATCTCTGCGTCATTGCGCAATACTTTCTCTATCTCTAACTTGGTTTGTTGCTAGAAAGTAAAATTCACAAAATTCACTCTCAGAATCGGGCTTAGTGGTGGAGCTACGCAGGTATCATGGAAGATTCCTATCTAATTTGAGACATATATCTCTATGTTTCCATAGAGAAAGTAACAAATTAGACAGGAATCTTTCACAAGGAAAATTGACGAATTAGACAGGAATCTTTCATACCTGTGCAGCTCCGCCAATAAGATCTTGCCGTTACAGTTGATATCTAAGTTTAATACTGAATTTTAGACTTTTTTAGTTTGATTTTTGTGATTTTTACTCGTTTTTTACATCAGATTTTAAAAGTCATTTGCTCATAGCAAAAGTTTGCAAAAGCCCCATTCTTTTTAATGTAAGCGGAATTCTTATCGAAAGAACCGGATGTCCGGTGACTGACCAGAATTCCAGTTACAGTTACAGGAATGCCGGAGAGGGAAACATACTATCAAAATTCTTTTTACGGCAACAGGAAATTCGTAGATCATTACTAAAAAAGCAAATATGTCAAAAAGGCTTATTAAAGCCAACTATGGTTGGAATCAGCCGTACAGGTGTAATCAAGTCATTTTTCTCTCTCTCCGACCATTCAAATGCATTCACCATTCATCGAAAATGGACAGAGTTAGGGGCTCATTAAGTCACGTGAAAGCCCTTCATTTCACCCGTTTCTTAGCACATATGGAGTATAAGGGGCTGTCACGTGTCTTGGGCTCTCACCTCTGCGACCTCTGTCCTTTTCCAACAAATGCATTTCAATGGTCAAGGAGGGAAAAAGACGAATTCTTTTAGATACGCCTCGCCTGCATTAACCTCCAAATGGTGAGAAATGCGGAAGAAGAAGTGTCAGACTTCATTGGCGTCGTCGCACATAGGATCGAAATCTAGATTTTATTCAGACATGAAAAAGTTGTTGTTCTTTCCCCCCTTGAAAACATTTTAGTTTTGTTATTTCCTTGCGAAAATTTTATTTATAAATATCATGTTGAGCTCCAAAAGGAATGGCTTCACAAATGTTCAAACTATTTCCCGAATTATTTGTCATAATCTTGATTTTTATTATTAAAATTCTGTCCAGGAAATTCCATATTTCGTTCCAATGTGCGTCGTGAATATTGAAGTGTACGAATGTTGCACCCGTAACAATGTATCCATTCCATCAATTCCTTGGGAAACGAAATAACTTATATCTTTGCTTTTCTTTTCTTTTTCTTTTTTTTCTTCTTGTATCGACACGGCGGATTGGCTTCCCATCGAATCAAAATTTGAGTTGTTCTCGCAAAGCTGAATTTCTCTCGCGTTCTCAGAAGCCGGCAATTATTTTTTTTGTTAGATAAAAAGAAGTTTTTCAGGTTTGTTCTGCGAGTGATGTGATCAGATTGAGAGTTGAGACGGATGGCGGCATTTTTTTCATGTTTTCTGCAAAGGAGGCAACCCGAGGGAAATCTCATCCGTGGAAATTTTTTCAGGCTATAGTATACGGTGCTGTGTTATGTGCACACTCTTCGCGGTTTCATTTCTTAGAATGGCTATCAAATAGTTTTAGGTACTTGAATTTAGCTTCTCTAAATGGCGATGATGAGTTTCAACTTTTTAAGCAGGCAATTGTAATGACTTTGCTCATGCCTTTGAAAGAAGCTTCTACCGTTACGTTTCGGAAAAGCTTCTTATCATAGTTGACAACTTTCTTTGGAAATAATCACCCGGATTCATTTTCCGTCCTTTTCTCTGCGAGCTGTGTTTCCCGTCCTTGCATTTAACGTCCATCGTTTTAAAGCGATTCCAGTGGCGGCTCGTGTACAATCGATTCCATTTGATTTGCGATCCTACGCGAAAGTATCGATTTCTTGAGGGAGAGAGTGGTGAGGGGTCAATCCAACCTCTTAAAAATTATTATTTTTGGGGGGAAGGGGCTATGGAAAAACCACAGCCTGTTCCAACCACAACTTCAACATAGACTCTTTACTAAACTATTTTCACATTACTTCGCGAGAGCTGCCTTTTTTTGCCGTGGCAGTGGCCTCACTCCTTTTTTCATTTGTGGCTCTAGGAATCGCCCAGTCGATTCAATTGTTTCATGATAAAATCGAATCGACACCAACGCCGAACCAAGAATGAGTAATTTAAAATCGAATCGACACCAACGCCGAACCAAGAATGAGTAATTTATTACTCCAGATAATAAATTGATTCTTTTCCAAATCTCTTTCATAGTACTCGGGCCTATTCGTTCTGTCACCTCGCTTAAGCATTTATTCAGATTGTTCTTTACTTTGTATTTGAACCAACGAGGTGTAGCAATATAGAGGCTGATACTTGTTATTAGTCCTATCCTAAAGTTAGACAGCATGGGCGATCTGATTCTGGTCTTTCTGTCTCATCTTTTTTCATCTTAAATCAAAAATTGTAATTAATTAAGTGGAAATAGGTTTTAAATGAAAGTGCAAGTGCTTTATAGAGTGGCCATCTGGACACAGAATTCCAATACAACTATTCAGGTGAGAAAATTTGGCTTGTTTCTGTCAGGATAGTTTCTTTATCGTGCAAATCGGGGGGGGGGGGGGGTCGGGTTTTTTTTTCGGAGCTCGAAGGATAAATTGGCGCGCGACTCAAATGGAGCACAAACGTGTAGCAGTAGCAGAAGTAGAAATAGTCAAGATACACGGAATAATACTTCACGACTACTTTTAATCCAATTTCAATTCAGTCTCAGGAAAGTTGGCTCGAGTCAGCTTCAGTTCAGCCTGCTCCGTTCGTCGCCCTCTTAAGTCCTTAAACTTGATCTTTCAATTTTCCTCTCCACTCACCAAGTCACCACTATACAGCATTGCCGAGTCAAGCAAGCAAAGCGGTAGGTGTTCGCTCGCGGATGAGGCGCAATTGAAACTGGCGCTTAGGGCACATGCCCACAGTACAGGGTCCGCTGGTGACCTTAAGACGCGACCCCCTCCCCCTTTATCACCTTTGGTACACCCCTTTCGATTTCCGGTTTGAGCTGGAGACATGATAAGTTGTCTTGTCACGCACGCGTTTGTCGCTGTATCGTGTATCGGTTTTATTGATATTATATATCAATATGAGTCGATTTTGGTTTGGTTGCGGTGTAGCGCGTAAACCACTTACCTTTTTCAATGAATGCGCTCGGTAGAGACCAACGGCGGCGGCTCGTCAGAGACAGCGAGCTTATACATTTATTATCTTGAGTTGCAGTCTAATCTAATGGGTAGCCAGCGAAACCACCGTGGATGATATTTAAGTTAGGTTTAAGGTGTCATTTTGTACATCTATTCTCTTGTATTTTGATGCAACGAACAGAGGCTGGAACATGATACGATCCATGCAGTGGGCGTCTGCACTAAAATGCATGGGAATAAGCAACGAGCTATACATTTATCTAGAGTGGCGGTTTAATGGGTAACCTGCGTAAACAGTATGGGGGATTTTTAGGTTAGGTGTAAGCGAGTAATTTGTCCATTTGATTCCGTGTATATTGATGCGGCGCCAACGCACAATGGACCGGAACATGCTTTGATACCTATTAAACCGTCACTCTAGATAAATGTATTTGTACATTTATTCTCTTGTATTTTGATGCAACGAACAGAGGCTGGAACATGTTTCGATCCATGCAGTGGGCGTCTGCACTAAAATGCATGGGAATAAGCAACGAGCTATACATTTATCTAGAGTGGCGGTTTAATGGGTAACCTGCGTAAACAGTATGGGGGATTTTTAGGTGAGGTTTAAGCGAGTAATTTGTCCATTTGATTCCGTGTATTTTGATGCGGCGCCACCGCACAATGGACCGGAACATGCTTTGATACCTATTAAACCGCCGCTCTAGATAAATGTATAGCTCGTTGGGAATAAGTGGAAAAAGTTACACCTTAAATGTGAACCAAACGAGCTCATCTTAAACTCAATCGATAGAATAATGAATTGACCTTTCACATGAGTTCAAGATCATTTCGCTAGCTTGTTTATAGTTTTGAAGTCACAGCGCAGCGCAGCGTCGCGTCAGTCTCAGTACATTTGGGACACCCCATGTATAGCTTTTGACTCGATTATTCATAATCACCCTCCAGATGTGGAGCAGTGGAGTTGCGTGCAATTTGGCAACATTGTACTGTGTCCACCTAAACCCATGTAAAAGATTGAATGCTTAGGTTTTCCCCGAACACCCAACAGTTCGAACTTTTTCATTGGTTTAAATGGGCTAACTGCAACGGTGCCAAATTGCACGCTACGCCACTGAGTGCCGAACTGGGATGCCGAACCGAAGTGACTTCTAATCTTTGGCACTTATTCGGACCTTTGTTCCTTCAAAACAAAAGCAACATCACCATCATAAAATAGACCTTTTAATTTTAAAACGTTTGTATTTTCTAATTGGAATGGAAGAGCCCTTTTCAATTTCGTTTTGATTTTAATGTTTCAAAGGGAGGAAAAAAGTCTTAAGTTGTGTCAGCAAATTGTTTGGCACTCTCGTCGTGAGCCGGGGGAGGGCGAAGGGACTGCAAATCTTTCAACAAATGTGTCTAATTAGTAATTCTACCTTTTGTTCTAGGAATTCAAAATGAAGAAAGAAAAACACGATGTCACCGAGCTGATATTGTCTTAATGTCTCCCGCCAAAGAACTTTTTAGCAGTAGTGAATAGATTTATAACCATTTCAGGTAAGATACAACTAATAAAAGAGTCGTTTATCCCCCCCCCCCCCCCATTTATTTTTATGTCATGGAACAAGTGTCGATCGTATCAACAATGTCGCTGTGGTTTTCTTCGATAGACTTTTGAATTTGAACACAACTAAGAGAAGAGCTCTTTAATAGACATATTGTATAGGGAGTACCGGCATGAGCTCAGCAAGTTTTGATTGGTCGTTGGTTTTAGGCTTTCACGGACCCGAGGAGGAGTCGACGGCATCAGAGGCTCAAACACAAAAAAGTCAATGAGTATAGAGGAACTTATGGGAACTGATCGGAATGCCGGGAAATTCATCAGTCCACCACTAGGCGGTTCGTGAAATTTGGCAACAATGCTTTTCCATCATTTGATTCTTTGCAAATAATCGATTCGATAGTGAAGCAGCGCTTCAGCAGCATTCGATTGTTTAACATTGATTAAAATGGAGGAAAATCATTGTGCCAAATTGCACGAGCCGCCTCTGGAAGATTTTAAAGCGTCAAGTTGAATTACGCCTCTTTCTGAAAACATTGACGATGTGTTCATGTTTTATCAATGTATACTTTTGCTGTTGAATGGAAAAGATTAAAGAAAAAATAATAGCAAATAAAAAATAACTGTAATAAAAAAAAATAAAAAATAAAAAAAAAAAAATATATTAATAATAATCTTGTTTGTGACATTTAACAAATAGACTTATTATTCAATCGGAAAAACTCGAATGTCTTGAAAAAATCAGGAAGAGTCGTTTTATTACCGTGTACCCCTCCCCATCCCCCTCTTTCTTCTTTTTCCTCGTTTATTCTAATAATTAGCTTTCACTCGATTGCTTCGTATTAATAATAAACTAACGCTTGCCTTCTCGATAATCCTGGTAACCTGAATCACCTCATTTTTTTGGCATTATTTTGTTCTTATTGTTAGTCAAATGCATAGTCATGAATTTTTCTATGTCCACTTGTCCCTCTCATTAAGTTCCGCAAAGTGCCAATCAAATGGAGCGCTTGGGTTTTTTATGGGGAGAATGGGGGGGGGGGCGGGAAGTTCGGGTGTCGAACGTTTTGTGGTCCTTGTAGTAAAACGCCTTCCGATAAATAGTTTTATGATATTCTAATGATAATTGGAATGCGTTAAGTTCAGCGATCGATTCCTTTTTCAGGAACTTTTTCATCGCTAACAATGATTAAGTTCGAAGTCGATGCGAAAATATACATATTTTGACGTGAATGATGTAAATACAGCAACCTTATTGAATTGACTCATACATCAGTGTGGGAAGAAAAATATCTTGTTAGTATGAATTAATTTTATTGTAAGGTAGTGTATTTCTTTGTTTTATGAGTCTGCTATTCGGTGACAGGTTCAAAGTAAATCGTATAATTTGTAGTTTTTTCTTCTCCCCCCCCCCCCCCCCCCCCCCCCCCGATCTTCTATTATCAGAGCAGGTGAAAGGAATGGTACTCACGGTATTCAAATGTAGTTTCAGGCAAATTTATTGGCCGAAGGCATTATATATGTCGTCCACTTGTTTAGCGAGACTTCAGCACTGACACGTTTTGTTATTTTTTTTATCGGCCAGGGTTGCTTTTTAGAGAAAACAAGAGACATTTCTCGCAATTTGAAAATCGTGGGCTCGAAAATTGAAAGGAAAGATTGGAGATAGTGATGAAATGGTGAAAAATTTCGCGAGGTTTGGTCGGGATTGTAGAATGTAGGAAGCTCGCATTTCAGAAACGAAGTCCAAACTTTTTCGCAGTCAGTGATTATTTTTGTCACGGATGTCACATTTTGACAATTATTTTGACGAAGTTTTGACAAACTTTCAAATTTATGTATGAAATATAACAAAAAAATTACCAAGTAAAGTTGGTGGTGTTAAAAATAATCCCTGAAATTTTCACAAAATTATATCAAATAATTTTCGACTAAATTGAGAAAATAACCTGTCACGGACGTCACCAAAAATAGCCACCCACCTCTGAAACCGTCTCTTTAAATTAAATTTTGTAGCGAACCACAAAAAAAAAAAAAAGAATGTTTCATTAAGGTTAACTGAACCCAAAGGGTATAAACTTATTGAAAATGCCAAACTGAAAAAAAAATGATGTGAATTTTTAAAGTTATTGACTGTTTTTCACCGTCACGGGTGATTTTTGATACGATTTTTTCCAGTAATTGATTTCTGTTCTTTCACAATTCGAAGGTAATAGATTCAGGGTGTAGATTTTACAAAGCCTAATCTCTCTGCAGTCATTTTTTTTTTTTTTTTTTTTTGTGTGTGCTTAAATTATCATTTCCTTCGTTATTTAGTCTTATTTCTGATCAGGTTTTTGTGATTACGAATGAAGGAAATTTTGGAATAGAAGCAAAGTTAATTCAAACAAAAGTTATTTAAAACAAAATAAAGAGCGAAAGAAACTGTGGCGGCTCGTGATATTTGGCAACCATGCAAGTTTTCCATTTAAACGTAGGTAAAATAATCGATTCTTGCGGAGGCTGGCAGCCTCCGGGAGAATCGATTGTTTTACATTGGTTAAATAGGAGGAGGACACGGTTGCCAAATTTCACGAGCCGCCACTGGCGAAAGAAATAAAAATGACGAAGAAAAACAAAGAAACAAAAAAAAAAAAAAATAATAAAAAAATTGAAAAAAAAAAAAAAAACAGGTAAAAACCAAACAAAAACAAAACCAAAATTGTTCCATTACATTCATGATATGTAGATTCTCATGGGATGAATTTTTTTTGGAAATTTACAAATTCAATTTTTCACTCTCAGGACCTTTTCGTGGAGAATCACTGCAGTCATTTTGTATGAATGTTTTCAATTTCGTCGGAAAGTTGTAGCTCGTTATTTTTAAGAAGGCGAGAGACAACCAATGTTGCCAGATTTTAGATTATTAATGCCGTATATTTCACTTTGATTCTTATGGGAAATATTCACTGGCGGATCCAGCAATCTGGCAACTGCACGCATTCTTCTCATTTGAATGTATGATTAATAACAATCGATTCTTGAATTAGCTATGGCTATAGCCTCGAGACCGATCGATTTTTTCTCGAATGCAAACATATGGGAAGAATGCTCTTTTGCCAGATTGCTGGATCCACCAATTGAAATATACGGCGGAAAGCCGTACATCTGGCAACACTGAAACAACATTGAACTTAGGAAAAATAGCATTCTGAGAAATAACCTGGGAAATTTCGCCCTGCAAATGTAATAAGGTTTGTCCCTGAGGCCAACATGGAATAAAAGCGACATGGGCTTTTTTTTTTATCTTTCTTAATCTACGCCAAATGTTGATTCTTTACCATAGACTGTTTTAGTAGAGCGATTTATCGTATCGATTGCCGTCCAAGGACCTTTGGCTCCAAACAAACTCTGATTCAATGTATTTTCCCCATAGATATATCGATCTACTATAAAACAGTATTTTCACACCTTTTTCACATTTTGTATACAAAGCGCTATTTCAACATAATCCCATGTTTTGTGGAGGGGGGGGGGGGTGGGCTCACGATACCTTTTCAACGGTAAGACTCGCGCGATGACCTCATCCAAGGTTACTAGACGCTTTAGTTGAAGGAAACCCTCCGCGTGGCTCTCGGCGCGGCGATGCGAGGAATTCCTGACGTGACGTGTGTGTGTGTGACAGCCGCCGCAAACGCACGGGGACTTTTGAGAGGGCCTGGCAAAGATTCTGATGCTGATCCTGGCCCGCGAGTTGCGAGACCGAGAAGTGCGTCAGAGGCGTCGCTGATGTCGCAGTGCTGACCAATCCAGTTTAACGTTCAGCATCATGGTCTGCGAAGAATTCATAAATCTAAAAGCGGTTTCGCATCTCACACTGATGTATGCTCGCAGCTCTGAAAATAAACTTATTGTGCCGAAGGCGTGGAAAATTAATAAGCTATATTTATTCATGTTTGGGAATCCTGCTAAATGCATGAGAGAAGAATCAGCGAAAGGGGAATCTTCTGGTCAGGGAATTCTCCCGCATTATACTCCAGTTTTTCCCCAGACACCCGCCGCACGGTGGATCGAGTCAATGGGAGGGGTCGGACATCGCGCATCACGCACTTCGTTTCCTCTAAGTATGGACCTTTTTCGAGCATGTAATTCCCCAGAAATTTGTGACCTTATGTGTTTTTCGTCGTAGAATCCGTTTTTGATGATATTTTTCGCAATTTATGAGTTCTAAAATGTATTTTGACACATTTTCTCATCATTAGTGGATACGATTTGCTCAAAACACACATTGCACGCGTCTAATGCGGTACTGAACGGCTGAAATAAGCAGATAATAAGACAGTAGGCGGTTTTTGTAGATTCGTGGCGTATTTATACGAGGGGGAAGGGGGGGTCACAAGTAGGCGGTTTTTGTAGATTCGTCGCGTATTTATACGAGGGGGGGGGGTCACAATTTCCTCACTACTAATGTCACATTATTCCTTTGCTAAACAATTATCAACTTAATTTTTCGTAATCCCCCCCACCATTTTTTCGTTATACGCCCACAACCCAACATACGCGGGACAATATAACGATGATTTTTTTTTTTTTCAGTCAAACTAAGAATTTTTACTTCCTCGTTTTTCTTTCTGTCCGTGTGGATCTTTTGAAACTCTTTAACTTCAATTTTTCTTGTTACATTGTAAATAAAAACACGGAAAAGGGGGAGAAAACTTAGGTGCATCTTTTTATTACGACAAATTTTCAAAATCAACAAATAAATTCAATCAGTCTTCTCCATCATTGTCTCTTTCATTGTGTCTTGAGGGTAAACCTTCAGAAGTGCAAGTGCCTCTGGGAGATATTCCTTGGCCTTCTTCTTCTTCTGTCCACAATAAAATTCTGAATTAATCAATTTCAAAGAAAACATGTGGCACTCATCAGTCAAAGTTTGTTCGTCAAACGAAGTTTTATAGTTTTTTATAATGAACGTGACCAGATGATCACAATCATCAAACGACTTTTTATTATGGTAGAGTTCAACAAATAAATTCAATTAGTCTTCTGCATCATCGTCTCTTTCATTGTGTCTTGAGGGTGTCATTGAACAATTGCAAATACGTAAATAACATTATTAAATATATTAAAATTGTCAAAACAAACGGCAAATTTAACATATAAATTAAATAAACCAAACACTGAGCTTGTAACACCAATTCACCTATTAACTATAGCTGAATGCACGTAGGGAACTGAATTCTTGTTTATTTTCCACCAAAAATTCAACAAATTAGTGAAAATTAGTTATCAATTGAAGACTTATCGAGATTGGAAGATATCTTGTGATGCGCGATCTTTGTGATAGAAGGAAAGCGAGATAAG
>VMOF01000220.1:39444721-39566387 GCA_011764245.1 Trialeurodes vaporariorum | reverse complement strand
TTGCGTGCCAATATAACAAGCACTTTTGGCGGTATGAAGCTGATGTTTTCACGATAGCCAATTTGAACTGTCAATTTCAATATTTTCTGAAACGGCTTATACTAGCAAGAGTATGACAAACAAGCCCGATTTCTTGCTTAGTTGCTCGTAGTTTTTGAACGCACGGGAATGTTTCCTCAAGGAGATAACCCCCCAATATTTCCAAACACATTTTTCAGGGAGAATATTCCCGGTTGGAAAATATTCACGATTTTTATTCATTAAATATTTTTAAAGTCGCTTACTGTCAACATTCGCGGCTCGAAAAATTTTCGGACGCTCACATTTTGCATTTTCACTCTTCATTTAGAGCCGTTCTACATTCACTTGGTTTTGTCAAGAGCATGAGTGGATTTAGGAATTTATCTTTCTCTCTCTTTTGCAATTGAGGCATTTTTCGGTAAATGGGCGTATGGCGATTTACGCCCTTTTTTTGGAGAACTCGTTTTTGAAATCCTGACGATGTGACCTAACAGGTGATATAAAGTTATTCATATGTTGAACGGAAAATAACCACGAATCAATCGTTCGAATGGACCCACCTCGGCTGAATTCAGAAACTTATGGGCTACAGTGCCTCTTACGAGCGGTACTCTCAGGGGCTCGCGCTCGCGATATCTGTACTCACATCGCATATGTATCTGATATTGATAAGAGCTCAGTGGATATGTCTGTGTGTGTGTGTGTGGATTTGTCAGTGTGTGTGTGGATATGTCAGTGTGTGTGTGGATCTGTCAGTGTGTGGGTTTTTTGCGTTTTTGGCTCCGTCTCCGATGACAACAATAAAACCCTCCTTTTTGGCCAAAAATGAGCCCAAAAGGGCCTTATTACCATCCCTCCTCCGTACAATTTCCTTTTCTTCAAGTTTTTGACCCAAATCTAACCCAAACAATACTTGTCGGATAGGCTGGGAGAGAAAAAAAACGTTTTCCGGTAAAAGGGCGTATAACGCTTCAACTTTGAACTTTCACTGCTCAACTAATTTTCACTCTAAAAACTTGAAATTAAGTAGAGTTCTTCTTGAATGTTTGTTCTACAAGTCAGTCTTTCAAATTTTGAAAAATCTGCAGTAGTCTAGAAGTTATAACGTTTTAAACTTTCAAACGCGTTTTTCTCGAAAGTCGTTTTTTCGCCATACGCCCATTTACCGAAAAATGCCTCAATTAGAACGTGTGTGTTGGAAAAGGACCGACTAGGGGCAGTCACGTGATTCTCCCCCCTCTTCCATCCTTCTCTAACACATGAGTTCTAATAGGAAGAGTGAGAAGGACAGTTTTCTGGATTCGCTAGTGTTTCCTCTTCCGTCTCTTACATTTCTTTGGCTATGGTCATGCGGAGGGTTGTTACCCACCCAACAACTCCAATAAGCTATGGGCGGATCCAGCAATTTGGCAACCATGAATTTTCATCCCACTCGAACGTATGAGAAACAATCGATTCTTGAAGGGGCCATAGTCCTTTCACTAATCGATTGTTTCTCATGTATTCAAATGGAAATAATGCACAGTTGCCAGATTGTTGGATCCGCCTTTACAATGATCCACGGCCTCGAATAATTTGAGCAATATATGAACGCAATGGCGGCTCGTGCTGTTTGCTAAAAACGGATTCTCTCAGTTTAAACCTACGTAAAATAATCCATTTTCGATATTCACTGAATCCCTGAGAAATTGATTCTTTTGCATTGGTTCAAATGGCATCAAAAGAAAAAATAAATAAAATAATAAATTGGTTTCCACGAGTTACCTCTGGTTAAACTATACACACGGAAAAAAATAACTGGTAGAATTTACCGTCTGCAATCTGCATAGCTGATTCTGGAGTTAGAGTCCCTGTATATCAAAGAGTCTCGACACGTGAATAAGAAATCGAAGGAGGCGTCCACTCTGATTGGTTCGGTTCATCGAGAAGGCGTGTACGTTTCCTCCTAGAGGTGTTTTAACGGTTCTCTTATTAGACCAGGAGCCCATGGACATTTAACTATGTGGAAGGATATAAATTTGCCACCCACCTTAATCGATAGTCTTGGGCTTAGGGATAAAGGAATGGGTGGTCAGCCGAGGCAAAGCCGTTGCGTTCAGCAGTGAGAAAAGTTCAAAGTTGCGAAAAATTGCTCAAATTTATGTGGAGACATATACACTTGATTTTTGTCTCATTTCACTCGGTCGGTCCATCTGAATAAAGATCGATTGGTCAGCCGGTCGAAAGCCGTTGCCAAATGGCCGGCTGAACGACTTAAAATTTCGAAAAATTGCTCGATTTTATGTGGAAACATATACACTTGATATTGGGCTCATTTTACTCGGTGTAGTGCCCTAAGTAAGAATCAGTCGGTCAGCCGGCCGAAATCCGTTGCAATACGGTCGGCTGAACGACTTTTCTTCCAAAATTGAGAAAAATTGTATATTTATTTTATCAACATATAAGCTCGATATCGGGCTCATTTTACTCCTACAGTCATCCTGAGTGAGAATCGATCGGTCAGCCAGCCGAAGTTTGTTGCCAAATGGCCGGCTGAACGATTCAAAATTTCGAAAAATTGCTCAAATTTATGTGAAAACATATACACTTGATATTGGGCTCATTTTACTCGGTGTAGTGCCCTAAGTAAGAATCAGTCGGTCAGCCGGCCGAAATCCGTTGCCATACGGTCGGCTGAACGACTTTTCTCTCAAAATTGAGAAAAATTGTAAATTTAATTTGTCTAATTTGTCAACATAAACGCTCGATATTGGGCTCATTTTACTACTACAGTCATCCTGAGTGAGAATCGATCGGTCAGCCGACCGAAGTTCGTTGCCAAATGGCCGGCTGAACGATTCAAAATTTTGAAAAATTGCTCAAATTTATGTGAAAACATGTACACTTGATATTGGGCTCCTTTTACTCGGTGAAGTACCTTGTTTGTTTTGTTTTTTTTTGTTCTTATAAAAAAAAAAAAAAAAAAAAAAAAAAAAAAAAAAAAAAAAAAAAAAAAAAAAAAAAAATATTATTATTTCTAAACAAATGATTCACTTAAGAAAGAAAAAAAAGAACAACGAGCAAAAATTGACTAAATACAATGAATATTGCGTTCCATTGTGGAATATTTCTATAGATTTCCTCCGTTTCCTCCTCGGGTGATTCGTAAGAAAGGCATAACTCTTCGTCTGGATAACAAACAAGAGCAAGAAAACCGAAATTGGCCAACAATTTGAAGAAAGACCGAATTTGGACATTTTGAAAGATGTTAGTTCGAAGCATGCACTCGCATATTATTGGAAACTAAATCAGGGACAGCTCTGCTGTTCAGCGTACTTCAACGGGATTCCAAAATTCAACTAGGATTTTTCAGGTGAGCGAAAAGATTATTCAGCTAATTTAAGTCTATTTATGGGTCAATCATGGGCGGATGCGGGGAATTGTGTTTCTCTCTCTTCGAACATTTAAACACACATTTTAGAAAAGGATAGCAGAGGGAGCCATCACGTGACTTTGACTTTGAACCCTTCTTCTGTCCTTTTAGTAAGAAGTACAAAAACTCTGGTTTGCTCATTTAAAGTATTTTGTTTTGTCATTTTTTCAAATAAACGTTCCGTCAAAGCGAATTGCAATACATCAATTCATTCTCGATTTTTCAAAGGCGTGAGGTAAGGTCAGATCGAATACTTAAAGTTGAGCGTTTGAAACTGATAATCCGGGCATGAAATTTCCTCTTGGACCAGTCATGTGCCATTTAAAATCGTATGAGCACTTTTTTGGGTCCTCATGATGACTCAGAAGGGTGCTGAGCAGCATCGAACCAAAAAAACTCGTCCAACGGGGGGGGGGGGGGGGCTCCGACACCCTTTCCAGCGTAACGCTATAAAAAAATGTTAAACAGCGGCCGCTATCGGTCCCGTAAGGTCATCGAATAACCACGGATGGATCCAAAATTTTTACAGTGCGTAAAGGTTCGTAAGCTTCCGCTTGCAGCTGGTTCAAACTTAATTGCGATTTATCGATTCTTTCTCGAGTCATCGGTTTTTCAAACGCGCGAGATAAGGACAGATCGAATAAATTAGAGCGTTTGAAACTGATAATCCGCGCATTTAGTAGCTCTCTTGGACCAGTCATGTGGCCTATAAAATCCATTGAGCTATTTTTTGGGTCCTCCTGTCATCGTAAAAGGGCGCTAAGAAGAATGGAACCGAAAAAACCCTCCAAGGGGGTGACCGGTGACCGCGTACCCCATTCCAGCGTAAATCATACAGAAAAATGTATAACTATACGGCCGGGTTGGCCGTGCCTGGTACCGTAAGATCTTTTAATAAACTCGGATCGATCCGCAATTTTTACTGTTAAAGGTAAACTTGCGCTCTTCCGACTTGTTCAAACCAAATTGCAATATATCGATTCGTTCTCTAATTTTCGAAGGCGTGAGGTGAGGTCCACTAGAGCGCTGGATAGGCGAATGGCCGCGGATCGCTGATTTAGAGAATCCAGCGCTCTTAAAGGTTCGATCTGAGCTGACCGGACTCTTTTGAAAAATCGATACCTCCAGAAAAAATCGATGAATTGCAATCCGAATTGGACTGGGCGAAACCTTTTGCTCAGAAGTTCTACCTGAAACAATTTTGCATCAACCAGAGTTTATTAAATAACATTATATTATGACCTCCCGCGGCCGCAGTTAGATATTTTTTTGTCAGAGTTACGCTGGAATGGGAGGGGGCTGTCCTCTTTGGAGGACTTTTTTCGGTTCAATGCTCCGTAAGGCCATTCGGAACATTATGAGGACCTGGAAAAAGCTGAACCAATTTTAAAGGGCACATTTTAAAGGGCACTTGACTAATCCAAAGAGAAACTTCATGCCCGGATTACCTGCCGCAGTTTCAAACATACTCCAATTTATTCGATCTTAACTTACCTCGTGCCTTTGAAAAATCGATACCTCGAAAAAGAAGCGGTGTAGGTATTGCCATTCGGTTTAGACTGATCGGAAGCTCTCGCTTACTACTACTAACAGAAAACTGAGTTTATTAGATTAGCTTATGGGACCTTTCGCGCGGCCGTATATATAGTTAGACATTTTCTGTCAGAGTTACGCTTGAACAGAGGGCGCCATTCTGGGATAATGTTTTTTGGTTCGACACTCCTTAAGACCCTTTAAGAACATCTTGTTAAATGAAAAAAAGCTCATCCGATTTTTTATGGCACATGGTTGGTCCATTAGAGACGAAATTCGCGGATTTTAAAGGATTCAGCGCTCATTAGGTTCGAACTGACAAGACCGCGGCCTTTATAACTCGATAACTCGAGAAAGAATAGATTTATCGCAATTAGGTTTCGACTAGTTGAAAGCTCTTGTTTACTACGATTAGGTAATGAGAAACATTTCGAATCCATCCGAGTTTATTAGATACGATTCATTCCCTTCCTGTTCGTCGACCCATAAACAGACTTAAATTAGCTGTATAATCTTTTTGATCACCTGTAAACTCCTAGCTGAATTTTGGAATCCCGCTGAAGTATGCTAAACAGCAGAGCTGTCCCTGATTTAGTTTCCAATAATATGCGAGTGCATGCATCGAACTAACATCTTTCAAAATGTCCAAATTGGGTCTTTCTTCAAATTGTTGACCAATTTTGGTTTTCTTGCTCTTGTTTGTTATTCAGACGAAGCGTTATGCCTTTCTTGCGAATCACCCGAGGAGGAAACTGAGGAAATCTATAGAAATATTCCAAAATGGAACGCATTATTCATTGTACTTGGCCAATTTTTGCTCGTTGTTCTCTTTTTTCCTTTCTTAAGTGAATCATTTGTTTAGAAATAATTTTTTTTTTTTTTTTTTTTTTTTTTTTAATAATAAAAACAAAAAACAAAAAACCAAAACAAACAAACAACCAAACATGTTTTTTTCTTCGCACCTGTTTAACCATATAAAATAAGACAAGCTATCTTTGAGTATACGGTCAATAACGGTTCAGCCGACCTATTGGCAACGCATTCCGGCTGCGTCTGACTGATTGATTCATTCTCAGGATAAATTTTTGAGTAGAATAAGCCCAAGATCAACCATATATGTTATCACATAAAGTTTAACAATTTGCCGCTAAGTTTCATGAAACGTCGGTCAGCCAACTATTTTGCAACGGATTTCAGTCGGCTGACCGATTGATTCTTACTTGGGATACTTATCACCGAGTAAAATGAGCCCAATATCAAGTGTACATGTTTTCACATAAATTTGAGCAATTTTTCAAAATTTTGAATCGTTCAGCCGGCCATTTGGCAACGAACTTCGGTCGGCTGACCGATCGATTCTCACTCAGGATGACTGTAGTAGTAAAATGAGCCCAATATCGAGCGTTTATGTTGACAAATTAGACAAATTAAATTTACAATTTTTCTCAATTTTGAGAGAAAAGTCGTTCAGCCGACCGTATGGCAACGGATTTCGGCCGGCTGACCGACTGATTCTTACTTAGGGCACTACACCGAGTAAAATGAGCCCAATATCAAGTATATGTTTTCACATAAATTTGAGCAATTTTTCGAAATTTTGAATCGTTCAGCCGGCCATTTGGCAACAAACTTCGGCTGGCTGACCGATCGATTCTCACTCAGGATGACTGTAGGAGTAAAATGAGCCCGATATCGAGCTTATATGTTGATAAAATAAATATACAATTTTTCTCAATTTTGGAAGAAAAGTCGTTCAGCCGACCGTATTGCAACGGATTTCGGCCGGCTGACCGACTGATTCTTACTTAGGGCACTACACCGAGTAAAATGAGCCCAATATCAAGTGTATATGTTTCCACATAAAATCGAGCAATTTTTCGAAATTTTAAGTCGTTCAGCCGGCCATTTGGCAACGGCTTTCGACCGGCTGACCAATCGATCTTTATTCAGATGGACCGACCGAGTGAAATGAGACAAAAATCAAGTGTATATGTCTCCACATAAATTTGAGCAATTTTTCGCAACTTTGAACTTTTCTCACTGCTGAACGCAACGGCTTTGCCTCGGCTGACCACCCATTCCTTTATCCCTAAGCCCAAGACTATCGATTAAGGTGGGTGGCAAATTTATATCCTTCCACATAGTTAAATGTCCATGGGCTCTCTGTCTATATGGAGAATAACACAGAACGCCTCCTTGAGCTCCGTGAAAGCCTAAAATCTAGCAGTCAATCAGAATCTATACCCCGTATGGCGAGACTCTTTGATATACAGGGACTCTATCTGGAGTCAGCTATCAAGTATCCTAAATTTTACTAAATTATGGTAAAATATACCAACACACTAACTTCATTTACCATAATGTACGTTGCATTTACCATCTACTTCATAGCTGAATCGAAGATGGTAGATTTTACCAGTCTTTTTTTCCCCGTGCAGTAAGGTTGCTTTACCATCGATATATCGTAAATCTCGCCGGGTACGTTTTTTTTTGTCAGTTGGCGCCCGCGAATCGCGAGTGACAACCTGTCGCGCGGCGCGGCGCCGCCGAACGGAACTTAAGCCCCCCCTTCCCTTTTCCTCTCCCCCTTTAATTGACCCCCCGCACCCCACTTTTTTTTTCACTGTCGCTATCGATACCTGTGAGTGCAGCCGCTTGCTCGGATGCCGGGGTAAATAGATGTTGTAGAGTTCTTCTTATGAATGAAGCTGGTTCCAGTCACTCGACGATAGAGAGCGCCACCGTAGTCGTATATAATTATATAATCCCGCGTCTGTCCTTTGAGTCTCAAACAACGTGTTCTCGCGGTCCGTACACGAAACCTCCGCGCGGTTCATTTTTTTCGGTTTTAGTTTTTCCCCCCTCGTCTTTTTAAACTCTAATTTAATTCAATTTTTTTTTTGCTTCTTTTCACTGTCGATTTTAATCTCTTTTGGTTCGGAATTCGCACTCTTTACTGTGAATTCTTCCTCTTCCGGATTGGTGAATTTTTTTCTCTCCTTCTTTCCGTTCTTAATTAGTGTATCATTTCTTTCCCGCATTCGGTTCGCGCGGAGTTGTTTCCAGTGTTTGAATCATGTTTTGACACCCATAGGAATTTAGAAAATTTAGTGATTATTTTAAAGTAAACTCCACAAAACACGTAAGTTTTTGAATGTTACTTATACTTCATAATTTTACCATAGAATTATTACTCGGAAAAAAAGACTGATAGAATTGTGGTAGATTCTATTCTTACAATTATTCTCATTATGGTAAATTCTATTGTTGGTATGGTATTTTGTGCCAGAAGTATGGTAAATTTCACCTGATAATGGTAAAATGTACTAACATGTTAACTTAATTAACTTTTATCATACTTGTGAAATTTACCGTACTTTCTGGCAGACACCAAAATCAGCTATGCGTACGGTAAATGCCATCAATCTTTTTTGTGTGTGTATGTTTCCGGTATAGCGGAACTTGAACCTCAGTATAGCTCTCTTCGTGTATTGAAACGTGTGAGTCAGAAAAGGCTAGACTTAGTGGGATCAATCCTTCCTCTTCTTCTTTTTCTTCTTGAACAATCAAACTGATATAGAGAGCGGGACATAATGATTTCTAGTGATACAGTTGTTTGCTTCAGCAAGAAGTCAAAAAACGAGATTGAAGAAACTTTGTTTAAGATATTGATTTCTTTCTTTTTTAACGTCCAAGTTCTTACGACATCAAGACTTTTTGCTTGGGACGAAAGGGACGAAATGCAATCGTAAGAATATGCACGCTCACTGCAACTTCACTCTGTTAGAATCAAAGCGCAGGAATTGAGACAAAGTCGGCTCCCAAGACTTTATCTTTTACGGCGTTCTTAGTACTTTTGCCTTTCTTTTAGCTAACCGGATAGATTGTTATGCGATGCTGATTTTTCGCCGAAAACTGCTGAAAATATGTTTCCTTCTCTACATCTTCCAAAATTAGCTTGGTCTTTGCTATGCAGCTTTTAGTTTTCTAGGAATCTACCCCAAAAAAATTAAGTTTTTTTTTTTTTTTTTTTTTTTTTTTTTTTTTTTTTTTTTTAAGGAAAAAATATCTGAACTATTTTGCCACTTTTTGTGTTAAAATTACTTTCGTAGTCTCAGAAAGAAGCGCATCAGTGGTAAGGTGTGCGATTTGGCAACGTTCCTTTTTCCCATTTAAACACATTAGAAAGGTCGGAATGCCTAGTCATCGCCGATGGCTGAAGCGTTCGACTCTTTTGGTGAAGTTAAATGGAGAAAGTGCATTGTTACCAAATTTCACGCATCCGCTACTGAAGCGCATGTCTAATTCATTAAAATCCTCACCACCTACTAAGGTTTTTTGACGGAGTCAATGAGGACACGAAAGAATGGAGGAATACAATTATTTTGACACCTTCTGCTACACCCTTGTCTTGAAAAATATCAAATCAAACTTTATCCTCTTGGCATGGGATAGTAGTCTGTGCCACGTAACAGCCTGTATAATTTGTAATGACGATAACGTTTGAATTCCGCCCAAGAATTGTGTCTTACTTTGATAAAATGTAACATTTCACGTATATGGATACTATGGATAGGTTTAATTAAGCGGCCGACGCGCGCTCTTTCGCCTGTCTTTGCTACCATGGCACCGTGGCCATCAATTGGGGATTTTACCAGTGGCGTAGCGTGCAATTCGGCAACGTTGTAATGTGTCCATTAACATGCATTAAAAAGATCGAACTATTGGGTTTTCGGCGAACACCTTTGCATTCGACCTTTTACTCGGGTTTAAATAGACACATTACAACGTTGTCAAAGTGCACGCTACGCCACTGGATTGTACACAAACGAAGGAATTAGTGGGTGCGTTATACTATCGCGGTAAAATGTCAACAATCTTATTATTCACCCACCAGGATAAGAAGCATTTTAAGTGACATTCCAAACTAGAATTTCTTTTTTCTTAGGTGACATTCCAAACTAAAATTTCCCTTTTTAAGGTGACATTCCAAACCAGATTTTCTAATTTTTAGGTGACATTCCAAACTAGAATTTCTTTGAAACGAGCGTATTTTCACGAAAAATTATCGAATGCTCAGGTTAATTGGGGCGTTATCCTTGAAAGTAATCAGAAAATTTGCTGCTGAGACTGAGACACCGGAATTGATGCGATATAGGAAAATTAAATATGCTCTGAATTTCGAATGCAAAAGCTGCCACTTGCAATCATGCTATTGATGTATACATTTTTAATTGTATGAAAGGAACAAGGTATACGTGAATGCCATCGCCATCGACTCGTCGACGAATCATCAGGTGGTTAAATATTTAAGGGTGTTTTCCCTTCATTCTCTGAACAATCATTTCATTCAGAGTTAATATTGCAAGTCCTAATCCGAACTCACGCACGCACGCAATAATTAAGCGACAGCGGTGGCACGTGCAATGTGGCAACAATGTTTTCCCTCCATTTGATTCCATGCGAAATAATCTAATCGATAGTGAAGCGGCGCTTCTCCTGGAATCGATTTTTGTACATAGATTCAAATAGAGGGAAAAAATTGTAGCCAAATTGCACGAGCTGCCTCGCCGTTTTCAAGTGAATTAATGCTATATAATGTGACATAATGGCTACAGGTAGATAGCCAGATACCGGCTTATCCTATAAGGGGGGGGGGCAACGAAAAGAATAGTGTAGTCAATTCCAACTTAAGGTTACGCTTCGCAAGGGCAAGACCACTCTCTCTTGGGCGCCATGACAAGGGCCGTTGGCATAAGTTCCGCAGTGATGGGAAAACTCATGACTTGAGGTAGATAAACTGTCGACTTTATCTAATTCGACAATAGGACGGGAAAGGTAGAACTGTATAGTCGTGCGAATCAGTGACTTTTCCTCGCTTGTGTACTTTCCGATGTTGCAAACAAAGGATGCATAAATTTTCATATCCCCGTCTCTCCTTTTAGATCGAGGGGGACTCCAATTCCCCCTACGCCTGGAATTGAGTCCGTAAAATAATGAAAGCATCGCGCAAGCGACTCGAAGGAAAAATTTAATGCTCGCTCTCATTTTAACCGCCCAAAATTTTTGATGTATCATTCAGAGTCGAGGAAAGTAATTTTTCAGGCTCTCAGATTAACCAGCCGTGATTTTTTTTTTATTCGCCACTGTGTGAATAATTCAGCATAATGCATCCTGGAACTTTTTTTATTTATTAACTCCGCCATTTGAAAAAAAAAAAAAAAAAAAAAAAAAAAGAAGAAAAGGTTCTTGATTTTTTATTCATGGAATCGTATTTATATGCAAAAAGACTTCAACGTGCGCCATAAACACGCATCTCGTATTCAAGTGAGTCTGGGCCAGGAAGGATGTTCTGCTTCGCGGAGACGAAGTCATTTTGAAAGAAGCTTTTATTTAAATAAGTCCAAGACTGTTTTCCGGTAACTTTACGGAGTCATAGTTCGTACCGTTTTTTTTTTTTTTTTTTTTTTTTTTTTTTCATACTCGGTTTTTCCTCTCTTTTTCTTTGAAACGCATTTTCTCGCTCAATATGCCTTTTGTGAACCTTCGCGACAGCAATTCTGTTAATCAGATAAGGTAACGTACAATAACGCTGAAATGGCTAAAACAACAATGCGAGCATTTCTAACTACCGAGAATTATAGAATAAAGTATAATCATAAGTTTAGAATTTATACTCAAAATCGTTGTAGCTAAAGTTTGAAACAGTGCTCATCGTTAAAAAAAAAAAAAAAAAAAAAAAAAAAAAAAAGCCATTAGTTTTGCGTTGTTGATTGTATAATTAACTACTGACAGTCCGAAATCTATTCACTCGAAGAAAAGTACTAATCTTCCAGCAGTTAAGCTTCTCATAATTGTTTCATGAGATGCATACTGCTCTTTAGACGTAGGCACTTGTTATATTCTAAATGCTCGTATACTTAGAAATATTGCTGTCTTTTTTCAAATCATCAGCTTGATTCGCGTCAAATATTGGCGGAGTAAATAAAGAAAAGAGAAAGGAATCGATATTTATAGCCCTTGAAATTTTTAAAATAGTCAAGAGACCCTCGTTGAAACCATAAAACTATGGTATGAATGTTACGGTCGACGAATTAAAAAATGTCAACCGACGCCTCTTAGATTTCAGTTTATGTAAGATATAGCCGCAATACTTATCACAAGGAACTGAAGCATTGTGGGTGGCCTACCTGACTCCTGAGTCAAAATCTAAGGCGTAGATTGACATTCTTGAATTCGCCAGCTGGTACCTATGTACAAAGTCGATTCGACACAACCGTAATTATGACATTGTCAGACCAATTGATCATCTGATGAAGAAAATAATCAAGGCTAATCTGAGAGTCAGCGCTCAAACGCATAGTTGCATGTATCGAAGGACGTGAGCCTTAAATAAACTGTTTTGAATCATCCAGTTTTGTTTTGAAGCCGGTTATAATTTTGTTTACTTTATCTCACATCGCTTTACGTTAAGAATCCGATAACACTGGAACTCGATGGTTCACTGCTCTCGGAATCTTTGACGTAGTGAACGCGGGAAAAAATTGGAGAATTGGGAAATTAACGTTCTGATGCGCTGTAGTAAAATAAACTTCTCGCAATAGACCGCGCCGGAAAAAAATAAAAATTAGAAGGTATATCCAAAATATTTTCATTTTTCTGAACAGCTGGAAGTGTTAAGTAGCTTCGCTGTAGGTAGGCGGAGAAAAAACGTATGGTCAAATCAAACTTATCGAAGTACAAATGAGCTATTGAAACATTTTATCAGTTGAGCGAGGTTTGGTGAAATTAAACTCTAAAATAAGACTATATGGCTAAAGTTCAGTTCATTCTATGATGACTTTAATGCTCGTGTCTGTAATCTTTTCTCAACCAATGCAGCCGTCATGAATTTAAACAATTTTCCCGGCCAAATACAGTACGGGACATACAGATGGTATGGTGAGAACAGGACTTGCGTCCATAGTCAGAACTTGCCGTAAAGCTGCGTTAAAGCCATCAACATCCATCAGTCGAGAGGCCCGTTCATCCCGTATACTCTATTTTGCCCTAGACCCCCCCCCCCCCCCCCCCCCCCCGAGGTTCAAGACGGACGGTTCCTGTTCTTTATCGTTAGGTGAAGTCACGACCAATCAGAAGCGAGGATTCGCATTTTGTGGTCGAGAACGCACGAGACCGTCCGCACCGAATTTTTTTCATTGATGGACTCGGATATTTTAATGCGCATGTATGTTCGTGCAATACAGACATTAAACTGAGCTGAAATGTGCTCTTTTAGTCTATCGGTTGACTTTATATTATCGGTGAATCAAAAAATGTCATTAAAGATGTATACAAAGAGGGACATCTCTCTGAAGGACCTCGTTAACCATTGTTGTGCGACAAATTGACGCCCTTTGAGAGCGTTGGAGATGAAACCTGTCTATCGATGACCTCTATACTGATTTCCCGAAAAGATTTTGAAGCTTCCCTTTACACTTTAAAGTAGAATATTTTCGACAAAATAATATTTGCATTCCTCTCTTACGTCGGATGTGTTCGAGTCTCAAGAGTGGAAAGGGTTGAAATTACGGTCAAATTATTCCTTGCAGTTTTCTTTAGGAAGATATCGCGCCTTAAAAATCTGTATTGAATCAGTAGAACAAGGATTTACCATGTGTCACTGTTCGACTGTTCCGTGTTCGTAGTTCCGCGGGATCTCGGTTCGTTGTTCTCTGCGCTTGGCACAGTGGATCGGAACATGGGTTTTTCTGGATAAGACAAATTTTTGTTTCTCCCCTTCAGAAATGTTCCAAGTATTTGATATTTTCTTGCAAACACCTTGGAATCTGTGTTATTTGTAGCTCGTAAATGAATGCTTAAACTTTTTTTTTTTTTCTCTTGTAAAAGTTATCTTGAATTTTCGTTGGTGGAATGCTGTCTGAAAAACTCCGTTTTTTGAACCATTGTGTGACGCGACGGCCGCAGTCGTATCGTGTTTCAATGTTGTTGTTGCCGTTATTGCATTTGTGCGGTATTTACCTTCTCACTAATGTGTAATCTCTCTAATCCGCTGAGTTCGCTGTTTCCTTTTCTCATCCTCTTCGTCACGTTTATTTTTTCCCCCGTTCCTCTCCCTTCCTTAACCCTCCGCCTCCTCAAGCAAATTTGCTCCTGGGTTAGGAGTTAGGATCTATCCTTTTTTCGGGATCTACCCTTTTTTCGTTCCTATTTTGCCAACGAGCTACCAAAAGAGGGGGCCATACATGATGTAGGTCCAGTGGCGGCGCGTGCAATCTGGCAACAACGTATTATCTCCATTTAATCCTATGTAAAACAATCGATCTTCAGGAAGTGCAATTGCACCCCCAAGATATCGATACTTTTGAATGGGTCTAAATGGAAATTCAGCATGGTTGCCAAATTGCACGAGCCGCAACTGTGTATGTCCTATCCCAAAGTGAGGCAGCATGGACGATCTGATTCTGGTTTCTTTGCCTCGTTTTTTTTTCAACCTTAAAATCAAAAATTGTAATTAATTCGAAGGAAATTGGTTTTGGATGAAAGTGCAAGTGTTTTAGAGTGGGTCTGGACATGCACAGAATTTTAATACAACTATCCAGGTGGGAAAAATTTGCTTGTTTCTTTTTTGTGTCAGTTTACTTATCGTGCGCCAATCCTTCCAAAAGAAACAGTAATATCGATTTCTGAGTCCAGATGACCTCTCTCAAACACTTGCTCTTTCTTTTAAAACCAATTTCAGTTGGATTCGTCTCATTTTCTGTTTGTTTGTTTTGTTTTGTTTTTTTCTTTTGTTTTTTTAATTTAAAGTTTTAAAAATATGATGCAAGCAAACGGACCCTGTGTGAAAAATGTCCTTAAGATATTTCCATCATGGCTACCTCTGTGCTGCCAGAAAAGTGCGTCCCACAATTCCTCTCCAGTGGTATAGCTCGTTGTATTTCGCAGATTTTTAACCTTAAAAGTGAATCCATTCTAAGTAGAGTTGTGAATTTGGCCACGGTTAATATCTCAGTCAACTTTTATAATTATTAGGTATATCGTGCAAACGATTGTCAATCATAATAAAAAAAGGCATGCACAGAGCCAATTGGCACCCACAACGCCAAAAATTTTGAAAAAAGATGGAATAATCGGAGATGCACAGTGCACTTCCTCGAATCAATATTTTACACGGCTTTCGAAATGGAAAAAATGCATCGCTGTCCGATTGCACGCGGCGCCACTGGTCCTGCGGGCCGATCATTTACTTTATCGTTTAACCGATCGTTAAGACTGTGTATGAGTGATTTCTATCGGTCGAATATTGTAAAACTTAGCCGTTGCTATGGTAACCATCGTTATAGTGTCCGTTTTTTAAAGGTTACTCGTGAATAGCCTTTATAAAACGAGACTCTTAACGATGGTTACCATAGCAACAGCCAAGTTTTACAATTTTCGACCAATAGCATCACTCGTAGACAGTTTTAACGATCGGTTTAACGATAAAGTAAATGATCGGCCCGCTCGTGTTCATTCGTTGAATATCGCAACTCATCAGTATCAAACTAGTGGAACTCTACGAGTGATTGCAAGTCGTTATTGGTTTCAGTCGGTAATATTAACTTTACGAGTCAAGTCACCTTGATATAAAGCAAGATCATAATGTGTGGATCGTGGAAGAAATACTCAATTTTACTATGTTTGTCGGAACTTACGACTGTTAGATATGTAAAAGGCGGAGAAACGTCTGCATGGTACAATCGGTCCTCAATCGTCCGCACCTGCAGGTGTAGACTGCGGAACATGCATCCACCTTGAGCTTGGATTTCAGTCGAAATCCTTCGAACTGTCAGAAAGTGAGCCGAATTCAGCCGAGAGAGGCTAGCGAATCAATCTTTGTTGAATTTTATCGGCCTTGATCGGAATCGGAATGTAGCGACGATATATGAGCTCGGCAAGACAGGACCTCAAATTTTTTTCAGAAAGTTGATTATTTATAAGTGATAATATTAATTTATTTTCAGTTTGTAAACATAATTTGCAAATAAATTAAATTAAATAAATTAGGTAAACCCTACAGCTAAAAAAATTGAATAAATTAAAGTATAATTAACAAAACAATTTAAGACTGAAAATTCGGTACCTCTATAGGCAAGCCTGTTTTGGAGGTTATACCTTCAAAAAAGAAAATTAGATAATTAAAAATGTAACATGAGAGCGTTTGGGAAAGTGAGGGAGAGTGAGAGTGAGAGAGTGGGTTTAACACGCACTAAATACTGTACTTCTTCTTCTTCTTCTTCTTCTTTTTTTTTTTTTTTGAAGGTTGCCAAATGTTTCGGACGATTTCATATTTTTCCCCCTCTAAGATTTATTTACAGTTTAGTTATAATGTAATTATAATTTGGGTGTTTGTCCTAATTCTTCAAAAAAGACCTCTGCGTTCTTGACTTATTACAGCTTAGCTAATTTTTTTCTCGAAGGGAAAGAAAGTCCGAAAAACATGTCCAAGAATTCCTGAAAATATTCCCGTAAAGTACTTCCATTATTTCCGACAAAAATGCCGTAAAATACTGTCGAGCATTCCTGTAAATATTTCAAAATCGTCCTCATTGAAAAATGCCTAAACTTCCTCAACAAATGCCTTAAAAGCTCTCACCAAAGTTCCAAGTTTACCCAAAAAGTCCAATGGGTCTGTTGCAAACTTTTGCTACAGCGATAAAAAGTGTTTATTCCCATGTCAAATCGCCTGAAAAGTCCATTGGTGGCATCAAAGAGTCATAAAATACAATATTAAACTCACATGAGGCGTTTATCGAAATCTAAGATGGCGGCAAACTATCGAGGAATCTGAATGAATGCAGCGTGATCATCCAAGGATTGCCAACTTTGACAACCTCACTGGAGGTAGAGGTTATGTGTTTGTTTACGTTGTGATTGGTTGTGATGGATATTGAGAGGTTGGCTATCCTTGAATGTTCGTGGTGCATGCATGCAGATTGCTCGATATTTTGCCGCCATTTTGGATTTCATTAAACGCCTCTTGTGAGTTTATTATTGCATTTCATGGCTTTCTGATGCCACCATTTGACTTGTCAGGTGATTTTACATTAGATTATGCTCTCTATACCGCTGTTGCAAAAGTTTGAAACAGACCCATTATAGTTAAGAAAAAGTCCCAAATTCTTCTTTGTATGCTTATATTTTCAACCATTTTTCAAACGTAAACAGCAAAGAAACCTCTCAATTGGTTCTTTGTCTCTTTTCTCGATCAATCAATCATGCAATCGATCAATTTGTTTGTTTTCTCAAGGTATACAGTTGGGGACAAAAAGAATGTCAGACGACTCATTGAGGTAGGCCACCTGCAATGCTTAAATTCATTGAGATAAGTATTGCGGGTGGCCTACTTCAAGGAAACGTCTGACATTCTTTTTGTACCCGACCGTACTATTCCGTAAATGTATTTTAACTTCACCCTACCCCCCTTCCCCGCAAATTTTTTCTTGACTGTTTGCAAAAAAAGAAAATAAATTATTTCAGAACCATTTACTATGCCTGAGATCTCCGTGAAGCAATTAAAAGATAACCCACGAACTCGCCTCGGTTGATATTGGCTTTACACCTGCTTACAGGGTGATTAAAAAAAAAAAACAAAAAAACAAAAAAAAACAAAAAAAAGGGATTTTTTCTGCTCATCGTGTCGCGTGATTGACAATTCGACCCTTTTACTATCCTTTTATGCGATTGCGTCGAGGAACCAAGAAGTCGTCAGAATATAAAGTTTCAATCTGTGGAAAAGTCGAAAGCCTTCTTCAAGAAAGGTCGAGTCAGTGGGGGTGTTTAAGTTTGTGTTACTCACCCTGTGTACACAGTGTGTAACGATGAAATAGCTATAGTTAACCGTCCATTCACAAGTTTCCTGCTTTACTGATGACCGATGACTGATGACTAATAATTAATTGATCATGGATAGTTTCGTTCATTGATTGATGACCTTACGGTCTGCTTAGGTTATCCGTTTTTTTTTACTTGGGCTAGTGCGATGAGTTTTTCTCCTCCCCTCCCCTCCCCCACCGGAGGGGGGCATTGATTAAGCGCTTCTTGCCTTAGGTGGGTGTTTTGTATATCTTGATCTGTTATCGGTTTGCAAACTCGCATCACACGTAATCGTATAATTCCGTGTAAAAAGTTTTTTTTGGTTTGTTTTTTTTTTCTCTCAAATGCAGGGGTGGATTTTTAAAAGCTCGCATCGAACTATCCTGAGCACTCGATTTTTCATGAAAGTGTGCCGATTTGCGTAGATTTAATGACATTTTGAAATTCACCGAAGATTCCACCGGTTGAGAAAAGATTACAGAGTTTAGTTCAGTGTATGACTGTAATGCACGAAAATACTAGCGTATTTTATATTTTCTCAACCGGTATATTTTAATTAATTAACGGCGTTTCCACCAATTGAAGAAGGATTACAGATCAGAGTATTTTCGTGCATCACAGTCGTACTCTGAACTAAAATCTCTAATCTTTTCTCAACCGGTGAAATCTTCGGTGAATTTCAAAATTTCATTAAATCTACGCAAATCGGCAGCTCTGTACCTACCGTTCGTCTCCGGTGCGCTCCACTGCAGTCATACGATTTTCTCCAACATGCGACTCATACATCATCGTGACCTCAAAATGTCGTATTTTCCATTTAAATACTTGAAATGTTGGTGGCATTTACTGTCTGGTATTTTGGTGTACAAAAGAGATCATAAATGGGCGCTTGCAAACTTTTGCTGTAGGGGATTGAAGAGTTGATTCTTGCATAAAAACCTGTAAAAATGACAATGAGTACACTCGAAAATCAGGAAATTCACTTTCAGAATCGGGCTCAATGGCGGAGAGACGCAGGTATCATGGGAGATTCCTCTCTAAATTGAGACTTATCTCTGTGTTTCCGTGGTGAAAGTGACATAATACACAGGAATCTCCCATGATACCTGCGTTGAGCCGCCATTACAAACTTGCCGTTATAGCAGTTGTGAGTTTATTACTGAATTTTAGACTTTCTCAGTGTGATTTTCGTGATTTTCGATGGTTTTTACATCACACTGTACTTGTCACTTGCTCACAGCAAAAGTTTGCAAGAGCCCCATTATTGGATTTACATTGTATTGAAATTGTGCTTTTGTATCTATAAATGAAACATGCGATTTTTGTTTGAAGGAAGGTTATGTGATGTGTCCATAAACGCCGTGGCTCCGTCGTTTGTGTTAGTTAGTCGGTGAAAATAATGTGAAGTGTAACGCTGGTTATTCAAAATGGACAGTTCTTTAAAATGCATCCTGAGTGCGAACGAGATTAGTTTAACAGTTTTTAATACGCGCACAGTAATTTTCACGGACTTTTACGTTAGAATTAATGTTTCTTATTGTTATAGCAGAAGTACGCAACAGACGCATTCCAAGGTCATTGACTTTTTCATATCCAAAATGGCCGAGATTACCCTATCTACTCAAATATGTTCGTGACGTAGGACGTGTGGTTTTTCCGAGGATAGGTTGGGTTTTCAAGGGAAGTAGGGATGCACTCTCGATGTTGAATTATACATGACCCCGCCCTTCTTCCGGAAAAGGGACTAGTTTGAAATTCCTCTTTTTATTGCACGAAATTATAATATGCAGTTCATTGTGAATTGTGACCCATAAGAGCCCCTTCATTTAAACTTTTAAGTCTCGCTCTCCGGAAGGATGTAATGAAGGAAACGCGATATAGTAGATCGATTCACGAACCGCTGCGCTGTACTTCGATTCAGGGAAAATTTCACAGGAGCTCTGAAATAAGGCGAATTTTCCTATTTGGGTCTGGGCATCCACCAGGAGCATCTAGTCTCTATCGAAATACTCGGGGACTTGGTGCTCCGTACGTTGCAGCGGTAAATCTAGAAATCATTCAAGGAAGGGGCTGTGGTCCCAGGGGGGGACTAAAACCTAACTCCCAAAATTTTCCTCGAAAACCCTTTGTTGGGCAGTGTGAAAATTTGGCTCAACGAGAGGGGGGTAACAGCCCCTCAGCCGCGCCCTCCCCTTGATCTGCGCCACTGCTTCTATGAGACTATGATACGTTCTATGGATGTCCGAATTTAGCTGAAATTCTTTAACATATAGTGGATGTTTAGACGTATTTTTGGAATATGTTCCACCAAATCGAGCACTAATCTCAATCTTTTCAAAATTGTTGCGTATATATATATACTATAGGCCCCCTGAATTCCAAGCTTCTCATAACATGAAAATGATTCATTGAACATGATCGGTCGGTCCTATCTTTTTTTCCTTAATCATTTCCATACGTAATGTATATCTACAGTCTTGTTTATTTTCGTGGTTCCATCAAGAACATCTTTTTATGAACTCCTGAAAGTTTTGCATGGACGGAAAAATAATCGTCTTGATCGGCATAAATTATTACGCCGCCAAGGAAAACGTAGTTATTCACTTATAACTTAATTCATATTTGTATGATTCTTGCGGTTAAGGATCATAATGATTTATTATTAGCTCCTCACTTTGTTCCGTGTACCAAATCTTTGGTTCACAGAGCAAAATATCTTTAGTTAGGCGTACAAAACCTTCGGTTAGGTTAGCTCTACTAAAATCTTTTGCAGGTTCATTTGTCTATACCGAAAGTATTTTTAGCGCTTCCATAAATCGTTTTTTTCTATTTTGTTTTTCTGTATGTTACGACGGGAATGGACATACGCAGACCCAGCAATCTTGATGTGACTGCGCATTCTTCACATCTTCACATAATAATTGGCTGTAGCCGTCGCGTGCAATCTGGCAACTTTGTATTTGGCCCATTTAAAATATCGATTCGAGGGAGTGCACTGTGCATTCCCAAAAGTTCGACCTTTTTAATAGGTTTAAATGGACCAAATGCAACGTTGACAGATTGAACTCGACGCCACTGTCTGTAGCGGTAGCTGTAGTGTAGGTGTAGCCTTGTGTCAAATCGATTATTTTTCATACAATCAATTAGGAGGAAGAATGCATTGTTGCCAGATCGCTGGATTCGCCAATGCGAATGGAACTTTGCATCCCGCCTTTTACCCCTTTCTCCCATTTTTCAAAGGAAGCCAATTTTCAGAGTGGCTCAGCTAAATTCTTGTCTAGTCGCCAACTATTTGTTTTTCCTTTTCTTTATGACCGATCTTGCTCTTGTAGCAATCCCATTAACTAATTACTCCCGTTGTAAGTCACCTGATCTCAACGAGAACTGTTTTCTCGTTTGATAATTAATTCGCGATTTCAATCCTACAATGACTCTGTCGATCTGTTTAAATTGAGGAGCTTGGAGTCGATGAGAGAGAAAAAAGAAGCGTGACACCAAAGCGACGCCCGGCCGACTGACGGACTAAATAGTGAACGGTTTGCGAACGGCTATTACGTTTCACTACTTTTTTTTTGCCCCCCCCCCCCCCCCCCGCTCCACAGCCGAGTAATTTTGCACTCATATCGCGGAGTCAATCGGAAAATAATCAACATTATTGATTAAATAGAGTGTGCGCGACTGTATTCGCGAGTCTGCGCGCTCAAAGTTGACTGGTTCGATGCCCCGAAAAAAGAAGATAGGTATATACGCTTTTACGAAACTTGGAAACTTTTTTCCCCCTCCTCGCCGCGGAAGTAGTCGCGAATTAATTCTGCTTGGCGTCCGTCTCGCTAGATTTATTGACAGCTTTCAGCGTTTCACGCGAAGAAATATTTCTTTTATTGTTTCAACAAATCTGGGGGGGGGGGGGAATAAAAAAAATAATAATAATAAAAAAAAAAAAATATCAGCTGTGGTTTTCGTAAGGACGGGTGGCACTCGTAGCGAAACACATAGGTGTCGCGTCTTAGCATGCGGTGATTATGACCTTTGGTTTTGTTTTTTTAACAAAATTTACACATTTTTGCAATGAAAAAAGCAGAAAGTCACCTAGATGCAGCTAAAAATCTGAAAATGGTGCCCCCCCCCCCCCCCAATCTCCTGTTTTACATATTTCCCTCGGAAATGACTGAATTTTCATTGCAAAATAGATTAATTTGTCCTCCAAATGATTTATTTAGTGCTGTTGAATATTAGCACAACCATCGAGAGCTCTTCCATCTAGCTCATTCTCTTTGAATTTTTCAGGAGATGAAGGATATAGAAAGAGGGGGTTTTATCCCACTGTCTATCCTTGTCCAACAAACGTGTTTTAATGGGCGAAGGAGAGAGAGATAGTGAATTTCTCGTTGCGCTGCTGCATAAGGGCCTAATGTAAGTCTATTTTAACAAGAGTGTTTAGTGCGCCGCCGCGCCACGCCGCACGGTGGATCGTGTCAATGGGGAGCAGCGGACATAGGTACACTGCACGCTTAAAACATTACAAAAAGACATCCGGCACATGTAACCTGACTGAAATTTGACGTAGATTTCATTTCTTTATTCATATTTAAGCTAAGAATTGAATAAATTAATTTTAGAGCCAGATAACCTCTTATTGTAAATTGTGAAATCTTGCATAATTAATGACTTAATTATCATTAGTGACTATTTTAATATAGAGCTGATTAAATGCGTTATTTTACAGTAAATTGCCGTCCTCCCACCCAAAAAAACACCCCTGAGCCCCTCCCCTTCCCCATGACTACTTATCCTTTTCACAATATCCCTTTGAAGGTACCTGAACTATTGATGATAGTCAGAAAAGGAAAACAAATTATGAACTTACCATTTTTCATAATACATACAAAAGGAGGAGCAAAAATAGCTTCAACAAAACTTTCGCGAGAAAATATTATTAGATACTAAGAAAGAAGAGGCAAAAAGAGCTTTGGAGAAAAGTTTTGATTTTTTTGTTTGTTTTCTCGCGTAATTTATGTCTAAGATGTGAAATTAATTTGACGGGATTCCACCAGAAAATGGCAACACTGTAAGTCGATGTGTATCTACATTAGTTGGTGCAGCTGAGACAAAGGAATTTAACTTTATAGATTTTAGTTGCCAGATTTCAACTTGAATCTCAAAATATTACAAACTCGTGAGTGGGAGATTTCATTACGCACTCTGAAATTTGGCAATATTGCATCAGCTGACCCCCTCCCCCTCCATCGAAATAATTACATATTTCGGATGAATATGACTTGAAAAATATAATCCAGCCTTTGGAAAAAGTGCTCGTTGATTTTTATCGGCTCTACCTGTAAATGGAGGAAGAACTTGGAGCATATGGCTGGATTTTGAGGTTTTTGCGCGAGCGAAATCACGAGTTCTATTGTTACATTTCTAAGCCCCACGAGCGGCCGGGCAAAATCGGGCATTTACTGGCGGTTGATCTAGGATCCCTGGGGTATAAGGAACATTTTGATGGGTCTGTGAACTGGAAATTCTCCCGAAATCATGTTCAAAACTCCACTTATATCCGTAAAAAGAGAAATTTTAGGCCATTTTTTAGAATCAACATTTCATGGTCAAAATTTGAGAAAAAAATACAATAACAGCATTTTTGTAATCTTAAACATCCCTTAAACATGAAGAAATAGCATTGATTTGAAATTGATGCGAGGTTTAGACGTGGAGCTACGGTAAATGTGCGAAATTCACTTTGAAATTTCACACATAAAATAATGAAGTAACAAACTTTTGCATTAACCTGTTTCCTGAGCCTCCAAAATCATTTCCTAGACCATTTCATGGTATTTTGCTAATGTAGGTACCCTAAATGAAAGAAAAATGCCCCAAAATATGCTATAGCAACACTCTGATTTTTGGCCCTATGTCCGCTGCTTACCATGGGGACGATCCACAGTGCGCCGGTGCTCCAGACACCCTCGAAAGATTAATTAGTCTAAAGAATCCCGGGGTTGCGTTTCTGCGAATTAAATTCCTGAAAACCGGAATATTTCTTCCTTGAATTTAGTTTTTGTAATATTTTTCTAATTAAAAAAAAAACAAAAACAAAAGAAACAAAAACAGAAAAACAAAAATACAGAAACGAAACGGATTTTTTGGGAAGTAAACGCATCTTTTATATCCCGTCTATTAGTTTGTTGGAAGGATTGAAGATAGTTGACTTTTTTCACTCTGTTTTTTCTTCAGTCAATTTTTTTTATTTTACACAATTTTTTCCATCTGAACTTGAGTTTCTTTCTCTTTTTTCCCCTAGTTTTAAAATAAGAAGAAGAAAAACTCGGGGGGAAAAAATGTTAAATCAAAAATAAATGAATTTACAATCGAACTTGAGCTTTTTACATCACACCGACTTATGCCATCAGCGGTCTTCATCGTTTATAGATCCTTGGCACACATATTCTCACATTTATTATAGGTTCTCATTCACTCACACTCTCTCACTTTGGAGAGGCGTGAAGAGGGAGAGCGCTGTTTAGCGGCTGCATAGCGCAGGGACTTGTAGACCTGCGGTAATTCAAACTTCGCATCAGGCAGCTTGAAGCTTGAAGCTTGAAACGCTTGAACGGCTTAAAAAACGGAAGGAGAAGAAGAAGATTTTGAAGAGGAGATTTTTTTAAGCAGTGCAGGCTCAAGCGATCAACCGATTAAACGGACGCAAAAAGCGCGACTTGTGAGTATCAAGGGCGGATACAGGAATTTTTCTTTCTCTCTCTCTCTCCGGGTGTTTGAACGCATGTGTTAGAAAAGGATAGCAGAGAGGGCCATCACGTGATTTTAGCCCCCATCTCCGTCCTTTTCTAGCGCACGCATTCGTATGGAAGGAGAGAGAGAAAGACAAATTCCTGCATCCGCCCATGGTGAGTATTGAAGTGGCCTCGCTCAGGGCGCCAACAGTCATGGACGCGGCGTTGTCAGACGGGGCTGCTTCCAAGCAAAAGCGGTGACTGGATCGACTATCGGAAGGTTTCAGTTAAAAAAACTTAAAAAATTAAAAAAATCAAAAAATACACTTTCAGAATCGGGCTTAATGGCGGAGCTACGCAGGTACCATGGGAGATTCCTGTATCTAATTTGAGACACCTCTGTGTTTCCGTAGATAAAGTGACAAATCAGACAGGAATCTCTCATGATACCTGCGTAGGTCCACCATTACGATCTTGCCGGTACAGCTGTTTTCTGAGTTTTTTTTTCTAAACGTTAGACTTTTTTTTTTTTTTGCGTGATTTGAGTGAAAGGCACCACCCATAAGATAAGACGCATTCGATCATCGACTCAGTAAGCATTAAGCATTACAATACGATCGTTCATAATCAGCCTCCAGATGTGGATTACTGTACTGAAATAACTATTTCAACTGATCGTGTCGAAAAATTTTGCCAGTTACAGAGTTGTGTGTCTGCATCCTAACTGCCGAAAATTTTCCTCATTGAAATCAAACCTTGGCGTCTGTGTTCAAATAGCTGCTTTTGAACACCGGCATTCATCATTTGAAATCAGAATCAATTGAATTGAATTGTAATATTAATATTAGGTGGGTGAAACAAAAAAGAGAGAGACAAATCAGCAGAATTCTTTTGAGATTAGAAGAAGGTCATTTGAAACGTAGTGGTTGATGGAGTCTTCCTTTCAAAAAAATTGTGATTTCACCTTAGATTGATTACATTGGCTAGGCGTGCAAATCGGCAACGTTGGGATTTTTCCATTTTAATTTTAAACCCATGCAAAAGGCCAAATTTGCGGGTGTTCGCCGTGCACCGAAGACTTACTCTCTTTTTCACTGTTCTAAATGGACTAAATGCAATTTTAGGCGACCACCTTTATTGTTTTTCTCTCTTTCTCTCCCCCTTCCTCCCTCCTCTTTCCCCCTTTTTAGGCCGAACCGGGGGACGATTGCCCCCTTCGCCCCCCCCGTATCCGCACATGCATCACAACTTTAAGTACATCACAGAATCCTATAATGTTTGACAGAGTCTCGTTTTCATTCGATAAAGATCTTTCAGTCGTATCGTAGACCCTGCTGCTTCCTACGCGAAATGTTTACTTGCGCTCGCTTCGGGGCTTTAATCCCTTATGGGCCGAGCCCGAGTTTATTTGGGTTTCCTTTCTAGTCTATGACGCATAGTTATCTGTCTTTATCTAATATATAAAAGCGTAATTTTAGATAAACGCGATTATCGATGAAAATACTTACAAGATTAGGTTTCGTCGGGCGTCTTCAATTCTTCGTATAGGCAAATCCAACTCTCCCGAGTCTTTTTATAAATGGAGGAGTACGGTGTTCTTTTGAGCTAACCTGCAGGTCCTTAGAGGATTAAAAAATGTGACACCCCCCCCCCCCCGGGCTTGGCCACTATTTGTGAGGCTTTTCTTTGTGTATTAGTGGGTTTTATTTGCTTTATTAAAAACGGCCCGCATCAAAATTTTGCTCCCCTAAGAATCTTAGACCCTCGGCTGAGGCCTAATCAGCCTATTGGTTTATCTGGCCGTGATCTTAGAGGGGGGGGGAGTTATAAAAAGAGGCGGGACTTTGAGCTTGAGCAACCAACGCAACGTGAACTGATGTCTTTATGACAATCAAGAGCGAGGAATAGTTGTGCGCTGCTCGCGCTCCGAAGATCCGTTAAAATCTAACTGCATAAATTAGTCGCTCGTGATGTGCATATCGGGATTTCAATGTCGCCTAGGTTTTTAACATTTTTGATTTGTATTTTCGTTCGCTCCATCACGTCATCCTCGCACAACTGCAGGCCTTCGCACGGTTGCCAGATTGTGATTCGTAAGCGTAGAAAAATGTTGACTTTTTCCATTTAAAGTCAACAAAACTAGACGCTCCCGTGTCACTTTATACCTGAAGATGTTTGACGAACATGCTATTCGACCTAAAAATGTTGGCCTATTGTAGTTTAACCTACGAAGCTACATCCACTTCAAGTTTTCCCAAGAGTTTATAACGCCTATACGTGTATGCATCGTAGAGAAAACGCACTTTCTGGGTTTATTTTACCAAACGGGTTGTTTTGCCTATACGAGTTTGAGTCATTATGAACATAAACTGTGCGAGTATTGCTCTATGCAATACAACATGCAGATGCAGATGAATCGATAATTTTTCCGATTTTCGTTCCGTAATTTTTTTCACCAAAAAATTGACCAAATATACAGAAAAAATGACTTAAAACCGAAACTTTGCACCATTTTTCAAAAACATATTTTAACCAAACTATTATAATTCTTAATTTTCTGACTTATACGAGTTTATTTGCCTTGGAAGCAAGAAATGATTTTCTCAATCCAATTAGATGAACCATTTTCCGATGTTTCTCCCGTTGCGTCGTTCCCATTCCTCAGAATCGTACTTGCGATACATTATAATTGGTAGATAAAATAACTTTAATGAGTGGGTGTTATGATTCGATTACACTGAGAGAAATCACTTCTTTAAAAACAAGGAAACACGTTTACGTGTGATAGTTTTCCTTGCACGAAGTAAAGTTCTGTTGCATATGAAGGAGAATTACTGTCACAATAAGGTGAACATTTTACTTGCAGCAGCAGACATTTTTCTTTGGTTAAAGGAATATCTCCTTAGCCAATATTTCACTGTGTAGTTTCTCTAACACAAACGAATTATACATTGGATTATAAAAAGAATTTAAAAGAAGCCACTTTTTTTTTTTTTTTTTTTTTTTTTTTTTTTTTTTTTTTTTCTCTCTTTTTTTTTCAAGGTAACTAATGATCTATGGTGAATGGTGAGTCCGAAGTACGGAACGTTCACTCTGAAGCTACTTGTAAAAATCAATTTGGTCATATTTAAATCGCGCGGAATATTTTTTTTCCTTTCAATAACTACATCTGCAGAATGTTTCCTATAGTTTGTCGGCTTTGCTGATTTGCTATGGTCTGTTTCTAGCAAGTTTGGTCGCAGTCGTCTCGGCATCTTAAAGTATCATGCTGATTGCTGCTGATCCATTAAAAAGGCGCCCCCCCGCATCATCTCGGCAGGGCTTTCCCATGGAAGGTGCAACCTTGCAAAAATTGAGCCCCCCGCAAGCCCGCCCACGTTCCAATCGCAACGAGCCGGAGCACCTGCACTGCATATCAACGTTCACCATCAACTAGTCTTTAATGTAAGAATACACACTCTCCTCCAAGTGCATTTGTGTGTGTAACCACTTGAGTTTCAATATACCTACCCGAACTCGTGTATTAAATATCATTTGAATCCGCCCATAGTCCCACAAGTTAGTTCTCTCTCGGGAGGGGAGGGGGTGGGGTGAAGTTTTCATGAAAAATTACAATTTTAGCGGAAATTCAAAAACTTTCGAATGGAGTTAGCGCGTTTTGATTTGATATGTGGCGTCTACGGATTCTCTTCGTTTAAAACTATTTGGAATATTCGATCTGCAGGGGTTCAATCGAACTTTTGCTCGCTTTTAATGGACAAGAAAGCATAATTGCCAAATTGCACGAGCCGTCACTGAGATTGATGTATGACCTCCCGAACGAAGTCGCGATAAGAAGCTATCCAACAAGAATGCGAAAGAGAGTGCAAAACAAAACGAAAAGAAGATGAGGAGCGAGTTTTTATTGTTTGACCGATGCAAGTCCATCTTGTGAAGAAGTTTAAATTCAGGTTTAATCGGAGCTCAAACATTAAATCTGACCTCCGCTTTAATTTGAACTTAAATTTCTTGAGGATTTCCGGATGTGTGGATGAACAGGCAGTATATATTCTTTCCTTAATACTCCGTAAATTAGGTTCACCCAGGTCCAAGCTATGTAGTATGTATTCCGCGAACGCTTGAATACCTGAACGAGGCTTCATTTTAGCCGCTTCTAACCGGATAGTGCATTGTAAGTACGTTCTCGCTGAACATCCTCAGTTCCTCAAGCTCAATTTTTGCATGATTACGCACCTTTGACGAGGTCCGTATAATATTGCAATGACGAAGCCGCTGTGTGCTATTTATTGCCATCTTTTAGTTCACTGATGATTCCATCAATTGACCAAAAGATTACTTAGTTTAGTTCAGTTCTTGACTGCAATGCGCAAAAATACTCGCCTCTTTAATCATTTCTTAGTCGGTGGGGCCCAAAATCGGCGTCCCCTTTTGAAGGCGACCACCTTTGAAGACGCCCCCCTGAAAAATACAAGGGGTGTCCTAAAAGTACTGCACACTTTTGTCTGGGGGGAGGGGGGACCAAAGCAGTTATCCACCTGCTGGAGTGGCTGAGGAAGAGTGCCGTTTGAGCCTTGAAACGTCTCACAATCATTTTATTTTATTTTAATTGTTTTTTTTTCTTTGACCCTGTTTTGTTCTCTTTCATATCAAATGGTTTTTGGAAGAAAATATCTACACCAACACTTTTTGAATTGGTGAAAAATAACTTTTCGTAGTCGGAAAAATCCACATTTTGGTCCTCTGTGCTCCGGTCATCAACAAACAAAATCCGATCTCCAGCAAGGGAAATTTCTAAGATCCTCGGCAGAAGTTTTTAAGCACGATTTAAAAATTCCATTCTCCATCTCTCTAGCTCTGTCTGATACATGTTTGGTAGTATTGCGAGTCCCATTTGTCTGACGGGGGGGGGGGGGGGGGGTTGGTAGGTATAAAATACGTTGTTTCCACTTGAAAAACTGGCGATTTTCTCAGGTGAAACTAGTTTGACCTGCTTGTGTACGTTGAACTTTGTGCTTTAAATTTTTTACACCAAGATTACATCGATCCGGTTTGTGAATTAAACTCGTCGAGTTCCAATAAGTCATTGTCTCGATGTACCAGAAACATTTGGCTTCGAAAAACAGGTTTTCATTCGGATCCTTGTTAGCTTGCGTCATTTTCAATTTCCTAATTTCCATTTCATCTCGTTTTGAGAATGGCATTGTTAATTGTTCCCACAGATGATATTTGAAAGTCCCGTAGGGAAATTTGGGCGTGTTGTAACAATTAATTTCTATCTGTCGTTACTGTCTGATTCCGCAGGTTCTGTGTTAGAGGCGTAAAAATTCACTATGCCGTAACTGCCATCAGATGTCGGAAAAAATCGGTGAATATTTCCTTTCTACAAAAAATAAACCGAGGCGCCGCGAAAGATACGAACATTTTCTCTAGTATCACTTCTCAACGAGACATATTTTGTCCGAGAACATCCGACCCCCCCCCCCCCCCCCCCCCCCATATTTCATATCCTGCGAGAGAATCGCCGATATAATTTTTTGGAATCATTGCTGGAATCCATGTAAAATTGTGGACTTTTGGTTTTTATTTTCTCTATTTTGAACTGAGCACAACTGATGAAAATTTATTCAAAACTATTTTGGATTGAATGATAAGACGAGGCATTAACTTTGTCAATAATTTTTTTATTTGAACGACAGTAAAATCAGCATATAGAAACAAATTTGTTTTTTTTACCATCGTTTTCGAATTAGTTTTATTGCCTAGCTTTCAATTAGAAAGGGCGCTTTTGTGAAGATTTTTTCTCTTCATGAAGAATTATTCCATGTATTTTTTATTGGTAGTTTTCTTGGAATCATAGTAATGGCTATCAATGTATGAGAAGGCATGAACTCCTAAACGATTGGGACGATTTTTCTTTCTTTGCTCGAATCGTTTAGTGCTGTCGAAATTTAGCCGTTATTAATTGCTTTCTAATTAATTGTAATGTCATTCTTTTTTAAGTATCTCACCCCGTTTATTTACATCACGCATTCAGTGACGCTACATGCGCAAGAGACATAGCTGTTACATAAGAAACGAGGCATACATTTGACAACGACTTTTTTACGTTTTATTAGCACGACTACAGAAACTTTATATGTACAAATTGTGGTTATATACTAAATAGCTATAGACTAAAATACGTGCTACAACTAAGCTCATTTTGTTTATTTTTTAAAAACATCATTGTTTCATTTTCATTTCCTTATTTTCATGTTCGTAAACGATTGACGTCATAAAACAGCATTTTCAGACGACTAATACTGAACAAATCGCAATGAAATTTCGACCATTGTAATTTTCTCGGCATTTTCCAGAAGAATCGTCTATCAAAAGTGGAATTTGTTTGACGGTGCAAACGGCCTATTGAGACGGCTAATAAGCACTCGGGATTTGTTCGAGGAAGACCGATGCAAAATTACTGACTCGGGGGAACTCGAAATATGAGTTGAAAGCATTAAAGGTGCCGTATATTATCGAGGAATCCAAGCTGTTCAGCGGAGAGCGGGTTTGTTGAACGACCGACGCACTATAGCCTGAGATGGTCAAAAAGTGGCCAAAAATCAAATCAAAAATTTATTATCAGTTTATCATTTATGAACCTTCAAGACCAATTCTAATGACAAAGAACACTTTCAGCAAGTAATTTTAACCTAGAAAATGACACTGGGAAATTTTTGACTTTAGCTTAAGAAGTCAAAAACGATGAATTTTGATGAATTTTTCTTTCTAACTTTTGGCCAATTGTTAAAGATCTCAGACTTTAGTGCGGTGCTTGATTCTTGCTCCTCGTATATGTATAGCCTCTAATAAACGCGGTCTTGAAAGGAACCACTTGTAACCGCAGATCTGGTCCGCAAGGCGTATAACCTCCTCCTCCTTAACATGCCCACAGATGCCGCAGGATCTTACGCGTACCTTATGCGACAAGTGTTACGTAACGTGATTTTCGAAAAATTTTAAATGACATCACGGAGTATAACGTTGTGAATTGTTGAGGATTTTGTTCTTATGCGAAAATGTCCGGGTCCCGGTTAAGTTTATTTTACAACCGTGAGGCATGAGCTAGGCAACTACTAGCTTTAATTTATGGCTTTGGGAAGGTATGATCGCTTGGACAAAAGGAGCTTTTCATACATGATATTTAAGCGTCTTTTTTTTTTTTAAGAAAATTGAAAGAATTAAGCAGCGGAAGGTAAAATGTTTTTTTTTAAAATATTCCCATAAGGACGTACGCATAAAAAGATTTTGACCAAATCGTAATTTAATTAGTCACCGTGTTCTCTAAAGTTGAACTCTGTAGTTATATTATCTTGTTTGTAAGCCACATCTCAACTTTTACTTTGAAAGCAATTTTCTCGAAATCAGGAAAGTGCATAGCCTGTACCCCCTATGTACATACGAAGAGTGCAATTCAGAGACTTTACCTACTTCAGATCCACTTTGACTTGACTCAAACTTGAAAAGTCCTCCAGATTCAGTTTGCGCAATTCAAAAGACAAAAGCACAACTTGAATCATGCCGCCTTGATATTTCTTGCGGAAGTTTCAAGGTATTTTCAAGTATCCATTGGCACTAATTGACAATTCATCAGAGATCTTTTAAAAAATATGGCTTTTCCACTCTGGATAAGCTTCAATGAGATAATTTCGAGGTACTCGTTATTTTTACCTATAGGCACCTACCTGGAATTAAACTCAAGAATTCTTTGAATTGCAATTTGTTCTCACTTGTCTCGAATCGGTTTCAGTATTCCTCAAGGTAAGCCAAGCCATGTCAAGGAGATCTCAAGAAAAGTTTCTGAATTGCACCCTAAGCTTCTCTCTGTAGCGTTTGTGAAATTGAAAATCTCTTGAAAAAAACGACAAGATTTGGTCACTCAATGCGACTTCCTGGTAACGATTCCATCCCGATCACGTTGACAGGGGTGGGGGGGGGGGGGGGGGGGGGGGGGGTGGTATGAAATATTCTTGTTTCATTGGTTTAAAATGAGCGGAGAAAGGAAAAAGGGGAAAAGACAAATTCCTGGATCTCCTGTGTCGACTGCCGACCCGATCTTGCTGTTGATGAAAGAATATTATTCTTAAAGCCTCTGTTGACTCGGGAAATTTCCGTTCTTCAATCACACGTAAATTATTATCCTTCCACCAGATATTATTTTATGTGTTATCTTGTCTATATTCACGTACGATATCCTTTTTCATACATTTGCGTCAGTGCATTTTGATCTCCGATCCTGCCGTAAAAATACCCAATCCCTCGCTGGAAAATAGAAGTATCGCAATAATGACTCGCTGTGAAATTTATCGTCAATTATTTTCTGCGTCCCGTATTGGCCGATGACTTGAAAACATTTTTATTTTTCCTTTCTCTCTCTCTCTCTCTCTCTCTCTCTCTCTCTCTCTCTCTCTCTCTCTCTCTCTCTCTCTACACCCCTCTCCTCCGCGCGCAACTCACCATCCACCCCGGCTTATCGTTGAAAGAGTATTACACATTTTTCGATTATCCTTTGATTATGTCTTCTGAAGAAATAAAGCCCCTGCCACTCACAACATTAATGCCTGAAGCACTCGTTCGGCAAATGGAACGGCCTCACTAATAAATAATGATTCGTAAAGGGGGAAAACCGGCTTTTCATAAAATCTAGTGAAAACCTGCTTTCAGTACCGGAGTTTCCAGAGCTCCGGTTTTCAAAACCACTTTTCAATCAAACCTGAGTCAGCGAGCTTTGTACCGTCTTTGCCTTTGTCCCCTTGTTTCCCTCCTTTTAATTTCTTTGACCTTTTTTCCATTTTTCTTCTTCTTTTTTTTTTGGAATTTAATCAATTCTTTTTTTTTTTTTAAATATTGCAGCTCATGGTGTAGTTTGAGTCTCGTCAAACTATATTTGATTGTTCGGATTCGTGTTTTCGTACTCATGCATCATACCTGTAAAACTTGTCGCTATTTCGTTTTTGTCTCGAAATCCAAATCAAGCTTTCATGAGTACTAGATAATTTCTTATGCTTTCATAATATGTGTTTGGCGTTTGCATTTTTTTTTTTTTTTTTTTTTTTTTTTTTTTTTTTTTTTTTTTTTTTAGTAAGTCGTAAGCCTAACATTTTGTATAAATTAAATGTAATGTATACATCAAATGAAAACAAGTTATAATTTGAATAAATAGAAGTTTTTGGGCGGTAGTTGATTTAGATTTCGCCGCTGGTTTTATTTCGTCTGCTCGCGTGATGAGAGATCTAGAGATACAACTGGTCCTCCTATAAATGAAAGAAGAAGAAGAGGAAGAAAAAAAATTCAATTAATTTTTATTTTGTAACTAATTTTAATTTGGCGTTGCTTTAGCGAATGTGTAAAATCGTCATTACGTATAGCGAGAAAAAATAAAATTAATCTCGGCTGTTTATTTTCTCCCGCATAGATATGGAATCTAAATTCAGATTTTAATGTCGTTGAAAAAAAATTAGTATGCGAAAGAAGTGAGGATTTTTTTGAAAGTGCTTTTTTCGTTTTTATTTCTCTGGAGATAGATGTGGAGATAGCATTAGTTCTGTCAAGAAGTTATAAAAAATGTATTCGTCATTAATTTCTCTTTTCAAAAGTTATTCACTGGGCGCTTATTACCCTCGTCGAGTTTGTAGAAAAGTGTGTTAAGAAAGCGCAAAGATAATTTAAAGCTATATTTAGGTGCTGTCGCGTGGCAAAGCACCTTATTGTTTCTTTTCTTGTAATCTTACGTAGACCAGTGAAGATAAAGACAACGCAACTGTCCAAGGTAGATAGAGAACAGGTATAGACAACACTTGGCTCAAGGGGCGTGCGCGTGCGGCCACCTCTGAAAAGCGACATCGCCGCCATCTTGATTTTGCGACTTATTAAACTGTCTAAAGTTATTGGAGCTTTGAAAGGTATGCTTATGTAAAATTTTGAATTTAGCTAGTGTGTCTTCTCATCTCTCAGTTAGAGATCATTATTCGAATTAGAGATTACTGATCGAAATTTGTCGATGTAGGTCAAATTAGGTTTACTGCCACTTCCTCTGCCGTGCAAATTAACAGTTTGATTTGCGCGGCAAAAAAAAAAAAATGGCGGCGCAGTCGGTTTTTTGGTGAACCATTCAGAGCCGACCTCAGAGCGTTGTCCATGACTGTTCTCAATCTACCTTGGCAACTGTCTTTCAAAATTCAAATGCTCAACGTTAGAAAGTTTGTCGTGATCGTATACTTAATTTTTTTTTTTTTTTTTTTTTTTTTTTTTTTTTTTTTTTATATTTGCAAGGTATGTTTATGTGAATCTTCAAGCCCAAGGTCATTTTTCTGTATTGTTGTTAAATAATACGAGCCACACCTGCAATTGGAACTGATTCAGACTTTAGATATCAGAGCACAGGGGGTGTTCGTGGTTTGAATCCGTCTAAGCCCTCTTCTCTTGAACGGAGCACTCTATCCCTTCGCAGGGATTTAATAAACCGCGAAGAAGACCTATATGTATCGCGTCCCCATGGGGAATCTTCTACATCTCGATTTTCCTTTCGTGAACGTCCGCCGTCCAGTATAGGCCTCGCGCCTCATTGAAGAACGCAAGTGTGACAATGAAGGGAGAAAAATGTAAACAAAACTTGATAGTAGTTTAAGATGATTCCAGGGTTGATTAGTTCCAGCCGCGTGGCTACCACATTGCGCTTCTCAAAAAGTCACTAGGTGTAGGCTAAAATTAATGAATTTACGCAAGAAGTACACACTTGAGTAACGTCAGCACCTGTAAACGTATACCTCAGGAAGATACCGTGAAAGTTTCAAATACGGAAAAAAAACGGTTATAAGAACTGAACTTCGGCTCATTTGGAACACTGAGATGTTCGGTTACAGTAACCAAAGTTTTCGGTTGTGTGTACCGAACTTCAGTTAGGAGGACCGAAGGTTTCGGTAAGTATGACTAAATACTATGACTCATATTTCGTTCCACTGAACCACTTCGGTACTCCTAACTGAAGTTCGGTACTCACAACTGAAAACTTCGGTTACTGGAACCAAACACCTTCGGTGTTCCAGATGAACCGAAGTTTTTTTCTCCGTGCTGAAGCACTCAAAAATAAAACCAGAAATTATGAATTATGGAAATCCTATAAGCCTCAATGAGTGCGAGTGAGGTAGATACACATAGTATCACTCGCACGCACTGAGCTCATTGCGAAATGAATTTCATAAATTACGGCTTTAATTCTCAACCAATTTCGCTCGTCTTGGGCTGAAGAAAATCCCTTAACAAATGCAGGTGCTGACGTTCTTGAATGTTGCGTTTTTTCTTTGTTTTCAATTTGAAATGCCAAAAATGTGACTTTTTCCACAAGTGCACGGAAAAAAAATATTAGTGAAAATAACCATACGGATACCTGCTTTTGGCACCTGCTAGAAGTTATGGTAAAGTTGACCAGAAGGATGGTAATTTTACCAATACTTTGAGTAAATTCGACATGCAATCAGGTAACATCACCTAGCACCTAGTCAAAACATAGTATACTTCTGGTTAACATTACCATAACATCTAGCAGGTGCCAAAATCAGGTATCCGTATGGTTATTTTCACCGTAGTTTTTTTTCCGTGTGGCTAGTTGGCGCGCTAGCCATTGGATTGACATCTAGAAAAGTTCCGCGTGGAATCACTTTTAACCCCCAAAAATTTGGTAGAATCCGATTTTGCATTAAAGAAAGAAGTTTATAAAGTGCATAAAATCACTCCTGCACCCTCACGTATTTAAGTGCAGAACGACTGAAGTGTATGTGGATATAACCGTAGTGCATTTATTTGTATGAGTTCTCATGCGAACAAGTATTTTTTTAATATGTATGTGAGTGTAGTCTGGACCACCGACGTAAAAGCCTTTTACGGGTTTGTTTGGATGTTGTTCCTCCTCTCCGTTGCACCAGTTTGAACGTGTTTTAAAAGAAAAAAAAGAAAAAAAAATTGTCAAGAAAATGTGGTTACTTTGGATCGACTTCGAGACAAAAGTGAAGAAGAAGAAATGAAAATACCAATCATCCAATAACTAATTCAAATTGATAAAGTGCAAGAATACTGATACTAATTTATTACTTGTTTGGTGAATTTAGAATGATGAAAGTACTGGAATTGACATTCGCAAAGTCATCTATGCTAGAAGGTATTTAAAGCGCTCGTCGAGTTGAGTTCTTTCTCCAAAATCAACATAATCAGAGATTTAAGATTTATAACTAATTGCATAACTGATATTTCTATGATCCTCGCGTGAATGACTTCAATTTATCTCAGTTATCAAACATTTTACTCGTAACCACTTCACAACTTCAATGTGTTTCAATCATTAGACATTTGCATCCGTATAACCACTTCACCCTGATGATGATGCTGGTAGCACTAGTTCTCAAGTCTTGTTTTCATGAGTTTTTAAGATACAATTCCGAATTTGAGTCCTCCCTCCCTTAAACATTAGGCTTTTGTTGATTTGCTCTTTAAAATTCGACACAAATAAGTTTAAATAATTGTTGTAAGATGATCGATACAGAATTTTAAGAATTATTATTTTCAGTGAAGATTTTTTTTTTTTTTTTTTTTTTTTTTTTTTTTTTTTTTTTTAAAAAAAATAAAGAAAGTATCAATGATAAATCGTTTCTGAAGTGAAAAACAATAACTTGATTTTTTGGTTTGACCAAAAAACCCCATGTTTGGATCCGCTGTAGAACGTGCGGACGCCTGTGGTGTTTTTCTGGGATTTTTAATTGGAATTTTTGTTGCTTAACTAGATGAACTGTGTGCTGTTTGCTGTGTGCATGGCTGTGAGCGAGCTAGAGTTTGTAATTGGTACTACTTTTTCAAGTACCCACTCGTGGTCTTCGCCCTCCTTTGCTCGTTCATTTCCGCCGCAGCTTTTTCGCCACGCGCGCGAACGAGTGAATTTTTGCGTGTCACTTATCGGAGCATTCGCAGCAATTGCCAAGTCTGACCGGTAGACCTTGTTCCTTTATATTCTAAGATGTGTTTAACGCTCGTTTCAGGAAATGATCGATAGTTCCTGTATACTAACGTGTCAAAACGGGTTTTTTTCTTTTTTCTTTTCTTCAGCTGATTATTTTTTCCCTCCGATCCTCTGCCCCCCCCCCCTTCTTTTCGTTTCTCTGACATTCTATCACAGAATAATGCAAGTACAATCTGAATGGAAAAATACCGTAAGAGCCAATGGAAACACTTTTTCGGTCTATTTCGGCGTTTGTTCAAAGTGACGGACAAATATCTCTGTCTTTGTCTTTCGCATTTGCTTTGTATGGGGATTGTTTGAATCTGCTCAAAGTAGCGATCAAAAAATAATGCTTCGAAATGAATGTAAGTTTTCCGTCTGCCTTTTCTGTGCGACCATCACGTCATGTACTGGTTTTGGGGGGGGGGGGCTGAAGATGATTTCACAAAAACTTGTTTTTTTTTTTTTTTTTTTTTTTTTTTTAAATACAAAATCTGGGGGGAGGAAAAAGGTTGGCTAGTTTGACCCCCTCCCCCGCATGCATGTCTATACTTCCTCCTGTAGCTGATTAAATGGGGGGGGTTTACGAAAACATGCCCAACGAAATATTTGAATAAATAAATTTCGTAACAACCCGACCTGCAGTATGCAGTTTGCTTGTGAGTTGTTATTCTTTTTTTTTGTAATCGTTATGTGACGTATTTATTATGATTTAACTGTTTCTTCTTTGATCATACATTTAGATTATTACGCATTTTATGTGAGAAAATCGAATGTAAGGATCATAAATACATGGTAATGCAAGTTTATCACGAGTCACGATAAAACTTGCATTATATCATGTTGTAACGAATATAATTAAGAATAAATTCCAAGAATAGCGTATCCGTAATTTGCGGAAAGTTATGCTTTTTTGGTGGAGATTGATCCTTCATAGTCAAACTGATAATCCAAAGCTGGATGATCATACAACTATCCTGATACTATTGACTTTTTGTTCGTTTTGCTTTGAATGGTCATCAATACGAATACGCACTCAATACCAATGTAAGAGATCAGTATAGACTTCGAAAGATAGTAGGTTAATTTTGAGTCTTGCGAGCGCTTAGTCAACATATCGCGCTTGCGAAGTCGTCAACTTTATCTTAAATTCGGAAGATATTTGCGTTTCAAATTGATTTTGTAACCTTCCGCATCTGATCTACTTGGTCGCTGCAGGATTGTGTGGTCTCAAATCTTACATCTCGAAAATTATAGTTTGTTCAACTGTTCTTAAATCATTTTATATGTTTGTATAAGTCGGAAAGTTTTTGACAATTTATAAAGAAGGTGGTTTTTCTATTCTTTACGGCTCCGAGCCGGATCCGCGCTTACTTACATAATCTAGGGAATATATTTTATTGAAAGCTTATATATGAAACGGGAATATCCAATGACTATCTCCTTGCTGTTTTACTAATCAAATATTTAAGTTTTTCACACACTTTTTCTATGTGTCATCCATCATCCTACGCTCGTGGAAGAAAAGATTCTTTACGCGAATTGGATTTTCCCAATTGAGATGCGGCGGTCGCGGCGCCTGGAGAAGCTTCTTGTCTTTTTCACCGGAAGAGCCGCGTTTGTAAAATTGAGTAGCGTATCGTTGAGTGTCGCCGTGAAGCGCAGAGACTTGTGAATGAAACGCTCATTGATTTATCGATTTATCGGTCGATGAATCATCCTCTGGTAGGTGTCGCATCGCAGCGTGAGAACGGAGCTCCGTTGCCACATTCGCTTATCTCTTTTTTCTCGGAAGATGACAGAGGAAATCTTAAGACGCCCAAAATTTGTTTGAGGAGTCATGGAGAGTGAAGTGGAAGGAAACGCAGAATTTAAGGAAACGGTTTGTCGCTGAAACATCAATCAACGCCTCATCACACAGTGTTGCCAGGTAAACGACTTCAGGCCGTTTATTTCTCTAGCGAATCAATGTAAGATATACTCGGATTTTTACATGAAATTTGGCAGCACAGTGGGATATGCAACGGATCCACTTCTTCAATCCGCGGTGTTTTACCACTATAAGTGGCGTCGCGTGCTACTTGGCAACATTGTATTTCGTGCATTTAAACCCGTGAAAAAGGTCGAACTCTTTGAAGTTCAGAGTGCAATCCCTTGAATCGATATGTTTTATGAGTTTAAATGGACGAAATGCAGCGGTGCTAGATTGCACGCGACGCCACTGTTTACTATCTCTTCTCCAGCAATTTTGTTGTTGTTGTTAATTGTCCTAGCAGGATTACAAGCAGGATCACGTGACTATTGCCCCTACATATGTCCTTTTCTAACACATGCGTTTAACTGGGAGGTGAGAGAGACAGACAAATATCCCTGTATCTGCCCTTAGTTCACGGATTGACCCTTTGAACCGACGATCGCACACGGATTTGTGATTTAGTGCTTTGTGTCGTAGGAGTACTTTCCTCCTTCCACTATCCATCGGCGGATCCAGGAATCTGCCCTTCTCTCTCTTCTTCCGTTAAGAACGCGTGTGTTGAAAAAATTACGGATTAAGGTATCCTTTTCTAACACATGCATTCAAATCGCCAGGAAGAAAGAAGGATTCCTGGATCCGTTAGTGCTAGTATCAATCCATTGAATCAATTTGGCATCATCGTTTAGTGCATGAGAGTCCCGACTAATCGTACGTGTAAAGAAGAACACAGCATGAATGGGGCACCCACCGCTCCATGTCCCGCGCGCGCCCGCCCGCCCAGCCGCAGCAGTGGCGATGGCGCGCGTCGATCAATTTTGTTTGTCAAGTGGATGCGGATAACGTTTATGCCACGCTTTTGCGCTCGCAGTGCTCACCGATTGAGTCATTATATCGTGAATCGCGAATTTTATGTAATCTTACGTCACCCACTCCACGGTGTGGATTCTCCAACCACCCCCCCCCCCCCCCCCCAAATCATTCTCCGTCTCCTCTTGACGGATCGCCTTCTTCACGTCTCGCCCGTGCTGTTCTCTTTGCTTCGTTTTCTATGTACCAGCTCTCAGAATTGGCTTGAGATGCGAGAGAGCCTTTTCTGTGCCTCTGCGATTTTCTTCGCCAGAGATTATAACTCCGAGAAAATCCGCCGTCCGGCCATCAGTAAAGACTCAACCTCTGGTCTGGTTGCTTATTGTCTGTGCATAATCTTTGATGTGAGTCGTAGAAGGGTGTCCCTTTTGGAAGCTTTATAATGCGAAACGCTTACATCTGTAAATTTATGCATTCTCCGTGTCGGCGAGAAAAAATGCCCGTCTCGAAAGTCTTATTTTTTTGAAAAACGAACTTTTAAATGATTTATGAGAACAAGAAAGCAAGTTAGGTTAATTAAGCTTTTTGCTCAGCCGTGTAAAAACTACTGTATAGGTAGTAACAATTTAGTAATATTTAGTAAATTAATAAATTGTTACCAAAACATATAAATTAGTACCGGTCACAAACTCAAAGTGGTTCGGTACATTCAATTTTATTTGGTTGCACTTACCCAATATAATTGGTACCAGTTACCGATTATTGGTTGGCGACCTAATTTTTTGGTAAGTACCACCAATTTATTTGATTGCGCTAATTTCACTGATATTTAGCAGGGCGAACCGATTATTTTTTTTTCAGTGGTGTTATATAAGGACTCTAGGTTAGATTAGGTTAGGTTATTTTTATAAAACAGTGCTGTATAGACTTCGTGAGGATTGTGTCTCACTTCCTCAGAACATACTAAAGGTGAGATTGTGTGAGTGTGTGTTAATGTAAATGTAATTGAAAGCCAGCCTGCGGCAGTGGTTCAGTGGGTTGTCTTGACTCTTACTCTTTTTGCTTGTGACGCGATGCTGTGCGCGCCGCGCTAGTCGTTCGCTTTTGCTCTTCCGGTTTTGGCAGCCACGACCGGTTGAGTCCGGTAAATGGTCAATTCACTTTCGGCGTAAAGTAGGTGGGTGTCTCGTCTCGTCTCGTCTGAGCTCGGCGCACTATGGTCCAGAAGTCCGATTTAGGAAGACATCAGTTTGCATTAAAATCGTCCAATATCTTGAAAACGGCTCATCTGGCACCAAAACTGGTTATTACATAAAAGATAGAACGTAAACCATTTTAACGTTTTTGTTATAACCATTTTTGATGTCAGATGAGCCGTTTTTAAGATATTGGACGATTTTAATGCAAACTGATGTCTTCCTAAATCGGACTTCTGGACCATAGTGCGGCGCGTCGAGGATGCCGGGAGAGTGAACGACTCGTCCAAGCAGTAACAGAAATAACTATATCAATCGTACCTGCAAGTTTGGTTCTTTTCGGTCTCAAAAGTCATATCATATCTTACTGCTTAAAGGACACTCTGTCCGGAAAAAAAAAAAAAAAAAAAAAAAAAAAAAAAATTAGTCAAAATTTGTTGTCCATTTATGTGGTCCATGATTTTCTTGTCCAAAACTTTTTTCCAGTGGTTTTTTGGTTCAATAATGGGGCTTTTGCAAACTTTTGCTATAAGCAAATAAATATTCCAATCTGTTGTAAAGACCAGCAAAAATAAAAAAAAAGGTTCTTTTCGGTCTCAAAAGTCATATCATATCTTACTGCTCAAAGGACACTTTGTCCGGGGGGGAAAAAAAAAAAAAAAAAAAAAAATTAGTCAAAATTTGTTGTCCATTTATGTGGTCCATGATTTTCTTGTCCAAAACTTTTTTCCAGTGGTTTTTTGGTTCAATAATGGGGCTTTTGCAAACTTTTGCTATAAGCAAATAAATATTCCAATCTGTTGTAAAGACCAGCAAAAATCACGCAAAAAAAGTTCATAAATCAATAATAAACTCACAAAACTTCTCTATAACGGCTAGATCGTTATGGAGGTTCAACGCAGTTATCATGGGAGATTCCCGTCCAATTTGTCACTTTCTCCACGGAAACACAAAGATATGTCTGAAATTAGATAGGAATCTTCCATGATACCTGCGTCTCTTTGCCATTAAGCCCGATTCTTAGAGTGAATTTCGTAATTTTTTAGTGTATACTCGTTGTCATTTTTACAGGTTTTTATGCAAGAATCAACTCTTTCAGCCCTCTTTAGCAAAAGTTTACAAGAGCCTTATTTCAATCTTTTAGACCCAAGCCGTCCTTTTTTATCCGTTCGCGGCTCGCAGTATTTTACGTAAATCCTTTACGAAAAACTGTGGATGACAGTAGATAGTGTAGACGGTTGTGGACGGGGGTAAATAGGCTTTTCGGGGGTTTTTTCGGTCTAAATCTTCGAGAAAATTGATTTTTCCAGCACATTTGGTAAAAATCGTCCACGAAAGGCCGCATCTGCGTACGTGAACGATGATCGCGATTAATCGCTCGCAGTGGTTCGCAAAACTCCATAAGATTCTGATTGTGAGTATGAACGACTGCGAACGTGAACAAATTAAGATAGCTCTATCAATAAATTTTGTCCAAGATTATGGAAAGTCCAATCATAATGTCCAAAAGTTGTGCTTGAATCGCATATTTAATTTGAAATTCTTGACAATTTTGAAAGTTTGTTCTTTCGACCTATATTGATCGAATGGAAAGTACTTTTTTGACAAACAATGGCGAAGTTAAATTTTCACTTTAGATTTACGTTCTTTGCTGGACATCATTTCTTTTACACGTTTTAAGTGTGTTTGTACAAAATATTTAAACAAAGAAAATATATGTATTAAAGGTAAACGAAATTTTGGATGTGATTTTGTGGATTTGTGTTTTTTGTTTGTGTGTTCGCATTGGGATTGGCCTGAAACCCATCTTACTACATCGCATTTGCGACGTTTCATAATTGTGTTGTTATGGTCTCTCTTATCGTTGTCGCAACGTTAAGCTGCAAGTGGCAAAGTGATACCAAAGCGACTGCGATACTGCTGGAATCAGATTGCGACTCGATAGTGAGACCAGTGGTGTAGCGTACAATTTGGCAACGTCTCTCCCCCCCTTTAAACACATTAGAAAGGTCGAAGCATCGATTCTTTTAGTAAGTTTAAATGGAGAAAGTACGTCGTTGTCAAATTTCACGCCTCGCTACTGAGTGAGACATATTATGAGTCACTATCGTCCTAGCATCGTAAAGCAGTCCTTCCGTATGTTCGCTAATGGTTGATGGTGCTCATTGATCACCAAGTACCTTTTGAGCTGCTTCTAGCCTTTACTTTGAGCGTCCGAGATAGCCTCTCTCGTTCTTGTACTTACGAGGTGTGCCAATTGGACAGTAGCGTTACGAAGAGTATGGTTTCAAGTCCAAAGTAAACAAAGGTGCGCAGGAAAGGCTCAAAGGATTTTGAAGTAGTCGTGATGAAGATGATCAGTTCAAGTGAATCAAACAAATGAATGAATAAGAATCAATACTGTTTGGGAACTAGGGAGGGGTGGGAAACGTTGATTCAAGGACTGTTTTTATGTTCTTACTCACCAACTTGTTCTGAATCAATAGGTGTAACGTTTCTATACAATCGCCAGTCATTCGCTCTTCAACTCCTCTAATTCAGTGAGGTAGCGCGCAATTTGGCAACGTTGCATTTTGTCCTTATGAACCCATGAAACATTAATAGGGGTAGGGGTGCACATTTCTCGCCCTTGAATCGATATTGAATATTCGTTTAATTGGACAAAATTCAACGTTGTCAGATTGCATGCGACGTTGCTGTACTACACGCATTCTTTCTTTTTGTTATTTGTAAATACTGTCTTCAATTAATTGCCGATTAAAGTTGACGTTTAAAGTTCAAATATCACTAGTTTTCTTTTTTGCTGAACGATTTTTTTTTTTCTGTATTAATCGAATTTGTTTTCTTTTCTGTTCCCAGGTGAGTGTCCAAAATTTTGAAAATCGATTGACTCTTTTGTTTTTCAAGTATTTCTGACAAGCGTAAGTTTGAATTTTTCCTTACTCCAATTTTCATGCATTGGGGGAGGGGGGGGGGGCTGATGCGCACTTTTGCTATAGGCGACTTGAGCGTCGATTCAGTTGTAAAAACCTCCAAAAATAACGGTGGTAGCACGAAAAACTTAACAAAAATCCACTCTTATTATGCCAAGAATACGCCATAGTACTAGTAAACGCCGAAGGTTTGACAGTCAAAAATACACACAGCGCACTGACGGTTGTTTTGATTCCGCTAGCTCTTCCTTCGAATTTATGACTTTAAAATTTTTTGCGTTTGCTAGTATATATTGAGCACATCACACCACTCATCAATTTGTTCGGAAGTTTTCTGTATTTGAAAGTTTACAGTGTACACAACGTTCTAGATTGTGAATGGTGCCCACCGATCCACAAACCCCCGAATTGGAGCTTTATATAGTTAGGCCAGTTAGGGGTTTTTAGTTTTAATGACTGAAGAAGGCGAATGAACTTTACAGTATGATAGAATCGATGATCGATGATGGTCAAGCCCGTCTGTAATAACTGAGTTGTTAGACGATGAGTGGTGCTCCTCGGTTCCAACGATACCTGTTTGATGCAGAACCTGTTTGCTCTTGTAGTACGGAGACCTATACGAAGGGCGGAGACCTTACTATTACTGACCCCCGACGATTAGGATGCCTCGAGTCCACTGATTGCTCTCTTATGCATGTAAGACGGCGGCCTTGGGAAACACCTTCGACCGGTCATTTTCTACTACCGGTGCGCTGGAGGTACCGGTGCGTTTCCGTAGACTCCCGAAACTAGGTCAGACATGAAGCAGACGGTTTACTCGAAGATTCTATGGGATGCATTCCGCTTCCAGCTGACGCTGGTTCCTATCATTCGAAAGCAATACTCATTGTCAGTGGCGTCGCCGTCGCGTGTAGTTTGGCATCGCTGATTTTCGTTCGTTTAAACCAATGCAAAATATCGATTTGAAGGACCGTATATTTCGACCCTTTTCATGCATTTAAATGGACAATCTTCAGTGTTGCCAGATTGCACGCGACGGCAACGCAACTGTCAATACGAGGAAGATATGTCAGTGAAATTGTAGATGTAGACCTTCGATGCGACCATTGGCCTCTTTTTGCGCTAAATTAGCCTACACTTCGTATCTTCCATTAAGCAATTGACTCCATTTTTTTACGAGGTGTGACAGCAATGAGAGCGTGTGTGAGTATGATTTGAGTGGTGTTGACAAATCTACAGATACCTCAAGTTGTACTTTTCTCTTCTAGTACAACCGACGGCAAAAATAATATCCGAGTACTCCTTAAATTATCGCTTAGGTAGGCCTCTTGCGATCTGCGATGCTTACGCTCATTGAGATCAGTATGGCAGGTAACCTATACTTACCTCTGGGAGTCGTCTGATATTATTTAAAAGTTTCAACTGTACGACACGTCCTTGAGTCCAGAAACTTGCCTTACTCTCTATTTGTCCTTAATAATGCATTTTTCAGAAACAGAGCAAACAATATACTACAATCAGATTATGGAAACTTCGGTTCATTTTGCAGCATCAATTTCTGGTCCGGCATTTTGAGAAGTTCCGAACTATCCCCATACAAAGCAGCGCGAAAGACAGTGGCAGAGATAACTGATCCTGAAAGTGACCAAAAAAAAGTTTCCAAATATTCTGATTGTATTTTTCTGACACGGAAGAAAAAGCTATCTTGTAGCTGTAGGCCCTGCCTTCATCTTTTTCAAACGAATTATGAATATAAACGAAGAAAAAGAGGAGGAAAGATAAGAAGCTCATGGATGCACCATTGTCTCTCTCATTTGAATCACTGTGAAATAATATTCAGATTCCAACTCGAAATTTGGCAACTCTGAAGATGAGGTAAGAAGCACCGTAGAAGTATGTATGTTAGTATGTATGGGGACTGAAAATGTGCAAGAAAGTGAGACTGCGACTTTCTCTCTCCAAACCCCCTCCCTTCCTCCCTGTCCACCGGTTCTCCCTTCTCTCCACCTCCTTCCCACACTGCTCTGCACCTCTTATTCAACTGCCCCAACACCACCGCATCTCGTTCGTGGACCCCCCCCCCCCCCCGTTACTCTTCTGTGTTGCCAATTTTCACTATAAGCTCTGTGTTGTGTGTCTCGATTTACTATCTGAAGCTTCTCTGCGGCTGTTTTTCAATAAAGCTGGCTCGACTATTGTACTGTGACTTTTAGGGGCCTTTTTTTCGCAGACTGCATCATCATCGAGAAAAAATTCTTGTTGCTGTGACAAAAGGTCTGTTTTATACATACCTAACCGGAAATTCTGATAGCTTCAACTAGAAATCTGGTTTAAGTCACAGGACGTCCGGTTACTTTAATAAGAATTCCGGTTACTTCAACAAGAATTTTGTTTAGTACTAGGAAAACGGGATTTCGTTTGAACTAACGGGAACATTTTTTCACAACAGTTAGGCAGTGGCGGATCCAGACAATTTTTCTAGGGGGGGGGGGGGAAGCATGCCTGTGCAAATTTGAAATTTGAAGCGTCAGTGGAAGAAATTTTGGGGTATTTTCTATTGAACAAAGGCAACATTTGAGGCTTCTGGGGGGCAAGTGCCCCCGTGCCCCTCGTGGATCCGCCACTGCAGTTAGGCTAACTTTGTAATATTCTGGCGATGCTATATACGCGGCAATTACGCGCCCTTTTTCCGCATATCAATTGTTTGGAAACAAGGTAAAGTGGGAACTTTAAATCAGCCTATCGACGTCGTATTCCCCCCCCCCTTTCATGACATGGTTTTCTCTTGTTTCAATTCTGTTCGATAGCAGTGTAGCGTGCGGTCTTGCTGTGCGGAGCAAGTGAATCGCCTCTTGAGTATAGCTTTTTAATGGAAGAGTGAGGTGGAATAATTTCAATCGCGAATTGGGTCAAGCTTTGTCTAAATTGGACTTTGCCAAGTAACCATTCCTGCACGACAGTAATTATTTCAGTCTACCCTTGGAATTGAAGGAACTTACGAAACATCGCGTACCCTCTTGAACTTACATTAATAATGTTGTCTGTGTAAGTATGTGCAATGATAGGAGTGATATAGGGATCCCCTTACACATGGAGTAGTGAATTATTCCTACATAACAGTAATTATTTTGCCCACCCCAGAAATTGAAGGCGCACTATCTATGTATGTGACTCTAATAATTCTTGTACCTGCCGCACGAACACGAGCTTACACGCTTACGGCTCGATGCTGCAAATCGATCGATTTATCGATGTATATCGATCACCAAAGCTGCATTTTCTGTGGCGGAGCATCTATGCCTTTTCAGAAATTCGGGAATTTTTTCGTGTGACGACTGCTCGCCGGCCGTGGCGTTTCTCGGACGCGGAAAATGTCTGAAATTCTCCCGACACGCAAGGGTTCACAACTCTGCTCACTCGTCGATACGCGTGCACTCCCGGCGCGAAAGTGCGACTTCTTCGGGCAGTCACCGCGGCGGCCGCGACCCGCGACCGGACCCCCGTGCATCGTAGCACGTGCGAGTTGCGCAGTGCAGTGCAGTCTAGTCTGTGTGTGTTTATTATAGCGCGATTTTCGTTCACGCCTCTGCGTTGCAATCGCTCTAGCTGTAACGCACTCAGTACGCATCGTAATACTCACTATCACACTAATATACTGTCATTCACCATCACACTATACATCCTTTAATGACATATTACAGTTTCTTGCAGTGCTACCAAAGAGGTATAGCAATAGAGAGTATAATACCTTGTCATAACAACTATCGTAAAGTGAGGAATGGGCGATCTGATTCAGTGGCGTAGCGTGCGATTCGGCAACGTAGCACTTTGTCCATTTAGACCCGTGAAAAAGATCGAACTATTGGATGTTCGGTGAACACTTTCGCATTCGACCTTTCACATGCGTTTAAATGGACACAATACAACGTTGTCAAATTGCACGCTACGCCACTGATCCGATTCTGGTTTGTTAGCCTCATATTTTTTTAACTTCAAATCGAAAATTGAAATTAATCCAGTGGAAATTTGTTTTAAACGAAAGTGCAAGTGTTTTAGAGTGGCGATCTGGTCACACAATTCCAGTATAAACTATAATGAGAAAATTTGGCTTGTTTTTGTCATGATTGTGTCAGTTTCTTTATCGTGCAAACCCTTCCGAACCCTTCCGTTTTATCGATTTCTGTGTCCGCAGATAGCCACTCTAAAACACTTTCACTTTCGTTTAAAACCAGTTTCAAATAGATTAGTCACCCATGTTTTTTGTTTTTGTTTTTTTTTTAATAAATAAAATTAAATGTTAAAAAACATGAGGCAAACAAACCGAGCCTGTGTGGAAAGCAGTGGCGTCGCGTGCCATCTGGCAACAATGCAACTGCTCCATTTAAACTCATTGTATATATCGAATTTTCCTTGTGCACTGTGCACCCCCTGAATTCGATCTTTCACATGAGTTTAAATGGATAGAATACATTGTTGCCAGATGGCACGCGACGCCACTGGTGGAAAGATAGATTTCCATCATGGCTGCCTTCGTCGAAAGGACGTCCCACAGATCATCTCGGTTGGTAGAGCTGGGGAAAGAAAAGAATGGACAAATGTCAAATACTGATGAGTTCCGAATCATCATCACTCAACACCTTTCAGCCTGCATTTCAAATATAACGTTTGATGACTGTTGAGCTCACCAGACTTTGACATTTGTTCATTCTTTTCTTTCCCCAGCTCTATAGCTCGTTGAGTGCTATACCGTTTGGGGTGTGAAGTGCACTGTTCAATCAACAAATGATTCCACCGGCTGACGAAAAGGTTTTATAGGTATACTCAGTTCTGTTTAGTGTATGACTACAGTGCACGTAAACACTCTGATCAGTGAACTTTTCTCACCCGGTGAAGTCGTTTCTGACTTTAAAAAAAATATCCGGATTGTTTATTTGATAATTATCGGTTATTTCACCGATTGAGAAAATAAGTTTTCCAGATGCGAGTTTTTAGTTCATAATTGTCATCAACTGAAGTGAATTGAAAATTGTTATTTGTGTGCATGGTATAGTGCACCTTCCATCAGTCAAGTTCCTGCGCTACACAAGCAACTCTTACAGGAAGCAAAATGCCCAATTTTCGCTCCACTCTAATTCAGCTGAAAATGAATACTAAGCTTTGAAAATTTCCTGAGATTAAATTGACACTAAGCGGCTGCTGTGCCGTGTTATTTCCTCCATTGCTTTCCAGCCTTATTTTTCTGTTTTCATCAAACAAAATACAAGAATAGTCTCTGGTTCCTTTATATAAAGATTTATAACTTCAGCTTTTATTTTCTTTTAAGGACAGCAAATTAGATCTAGGTATTGAAGTTTTCTGTTCGTTTTATATTTTGTCTTGAATCAGCTACTACCTTGGAAAAATATGTAATCTAGGGGCTGCAGTTGATGAATTCATCGGTGGTACAATTTTACCGTAATAAATATGAAGGGAGAAGATGTGGAGAGGTTTACGGACATTTCCCCCCCGCAATTTCCCCCCCGGACACTTCCCCCCGGTCATTTCCCCTCGAGGACATTTCCCCCCCGTCAATTTCCCCCCCGGACACTTCCCCCCCGAGGACATTTCCCCCCGAGGACACTTACCCCCCGGACACTTCCCCCCCGGTCATTTCCCCCCCAGTTACTTCCCCCCAGTTATTTATAGCTAATCAAATAATCAATCAACTTTTCCCTCACAATTTTCACAGGTTTGAAGGGCGTGTTTAAAAAGTTGCATTATTTGTTCTTGTTCTTGTTTTATTTTTTGTTTTCTTTTAAAGATTTTTTTCATTGTTAATGTTTCATCAAAATCTTTCAAGAAGAGGGTGTAATCTACTAAACTAAAAAAAACTTTTGGAGATCGACAGAGTCTGAAAGAGAAAACCAAATATTGCATTCAACTCAAAGAATAAAAACATATTATGTCCTGAAATCACTTGAAAACTTGTTGAAAGCAACATCAGAATTTAAAGGACATTCCCCCCCGGCTATGTTCCCCCCGGATATCCCCCCCGTCTGTTCCCCCTAGTTTTATTGTTAATTAATTACTTTTAAAAATTATTACTATTAAAATTATTTTATAAAATAATTATTTGAGTTGAATGCAATATTTGGTTTTCTCTTGGTTTTCTCTCTTTCAGACTCTGTCGATCTCCAAAAGATTTTTTTAGTTTAGTAGATTACACCCTCTTCTTGAAAGATTTTGATGAAACATTAACAATGAAAAAAATCTTTAAAACAAAACAAAAAATAAAACAAAAACAAATAATGCAACTTTTTAAACACGCCCTTCAAACTTGTGAAAATTGTGAGGGAAAAACTGATTGATTATTTGATTAGCTATAAATAACCTCGGGGGGAAGTAACTGGGGGGGAAATGACCGGGGGGGGGGAAGTGTCCGGGGGGGAAATGTCCTCGGGGGGGAAATGTCCTTGGGGGGGAAGTGTCCGGGGGGGAAATTGACAGGGGGGAAATGTCCCTGCGGGGAAATGACCGGGGGGAAGTGTCCGGGGGGGAAATTGCGGAGGGGAAATGTCCGGACACCATGTGGAGAATATGCGGAGTGTTCACGATGGGCTCTGCAATTATATTACACACTAGGTCGTAAGCATTCTCATCGCATCGTTAAAATTTCACAATCACTTTTGAAGGAATTGCAAACAGATACAGGACCGCGTGAGAATTGTCAACCGTTTCGCAACGTGACCGTAGACTGGACTAAAAATTATAGCGCCCCCCACCCCTCCCCCTTCAACCCCGCTGGGTAGCGCTTTGGTTCCCCTCTTCGTCGACGAAGATGTGGTGTACGCAAGCAGAAGTAATTCGCGCGAGAGTAAAATTGCTTTAATTTCTCGCATCGCTCAAGTGAGCGTTGTTGAATCAAAAAAAAAAAAAAAAAAAAAAAAAAAAAAAAAAAAAAAAAAAAAAAAAAAAAAAGAAGAAAATTATAATTACCTATGATAATTATCAGAATTACGAGTGGATTTGTCATCGTATCGTAGTGAATGGCTGTCTAATGGGTCTAATTATTTTAAATGAATTACTGCGAAATTATATCTTTTTTTTCTTCTTTTTTAAGCGTGCCGTATACATACGGTACGCTTTTTGTTTTCATTTTCATATCTAATATATAGGTTGCATGCTTTGCTTATGGCAAAACCTTGGCGGGAAAGGTTTGAAAAATTAAAAACGTGTTTTCATAAAACTGGTTTCATTAATTGTTAATTTATTGCTGCAATCCAGGAGGTCTCGGCGTCTATTTTCTTAAAATTGTAAAAGTTTTGGTATTCCTGTTAATTTCAATAAGTTATTAAGCGTCAAAGTCGAATTCCTTTGAACGAGAATTCCATACAGGTCCAGCAACCTAAGTCATTTGTGCCAACCTATGAGTCAAAATTCAAAGGCAGGAGGGGGGTGGAAACATCTCTCGCAGGAACCCTCTTTGCCCCTCGCCTTTGGGCTCCACCGGTCACAAGATTTCTTCACGGTGCATTAAGCGGTCGTAAATGTGTCAAAATCTATTTGACGAGGGTTTCGGAAAGAAGTGACGCTGAGGTATTGATAAAGAGCGGGCGGGGAATAGAAAAGAGAGGGACTCGTTCATATTCTTAAGTAGACCTGTTTAGTGATGACGTCACGATCAGAATTGGTTCCAAACAAATGCTCTATCTCTCACTCTCGTTGATTTACCTATAAGAAATCAGATCCAAATTTTCGAACGCAAATTCATGCTAGTTAAAGAACAGTTTTCTCAAATTTTATTGCACCATTAGATTCCACGTATTTTAAAGTATCTTTTCACTTTAACATAATTCCTAAAAGATCACAAGCGAATTTACAATCAAGCGAATTTACAATCACAGTTATACCGAAAGATGTTCTACGTTTTGTCCTCGTCTTACTCACGGTCTCTTATGGGAGTATCACCGCCATGACACTCAATCATTCCAACTTCTCTTCGTATCGAAGCTATTGTTCGAGGTATAACACATGTCGTGATGGTGCTGATGAGCCTATATCCTAGAATTTTGTGCTCATAAAAAACTGTGAGTGTGACAAGGAAAAAACGTAGGACTTTCTTTGATATAACTGTGATTGTGCATTGATGCGCGATGTTTCAAAAAGTTTGTGGTATAGCGGGCTCATATTTTATCACTGAGAAAAAAGTGGCTGTTAAAACTGTAAGAATAGAGCCATAGATGATTTCGCCTTATTTCAATCATGAAACCTATCGTTGCTATAGTCAGCGCGCTTGAATCTACACGAATTCCGATTGTCTCTATGGAATTTCGATTATTTCTATGAGAAAAAAAGCGCGGGAATATATATCCTATCGGAAAATTCATTGAAACAATCGGAAATTTTTATAAGGGACGTGGAACCCAATGGTGTGATAAACACAACTGGTGTAAAGAACGTGTTGTTTACTAGCACTTGTATTTGAAAATTTGGATCGTGTTTCATATGGGAAAACCCACGAGAGCGCGAGTGAGGCGGAGCCTTTTTTTGGAACCAATTTTTTTCATGACGTCTCACTAAACAGGTCTTGGTCATTGGAAACATTTGAAATTCTGGGGGATCGGCAAATTGAAAACCCCTTTATGAGCGTCTATGCAATCAAGGGATTTTTGAGGAAATTTTGGGCGTTTTGTTGCGAAAAAAAGGTTTTTAAAATCCAGAACAAAGGGACGGGGGTAAAATTCGCATTAATAGCTCTAAAAAGTGAGAGGGGCTGTCACGTGTCTTCCACCCCTGGACAACCTCCTTGCTGCGGCTATGGAATTGACTCTGGAATAACGTATTTACCTATCCTAAAAAGTTTCTCGCGTGTACAGTATTTTTTACTGGAAGCTTCTTCAAATTTTGGAAATTATAGGTCCATATGGAACTTTGCTTCTCCAACACGAAAAATGATATCGACCGATGGCAACAGAAAAAAAATAATATTACAATGAGTTGTAATGAATAATGGCTTAGTTTTGACTGTAAACTTTCGATACTTTTCAACAAAATATATGGGGGAGGGGGAATGGGTCTGTTGCAGACTTTTGCTCCAGCGCTATAGAGTGTTCTGCATCATGTAAAATCGCGTGAAAAGTCCATTGGTGGCATCAGAAAGTCATGAAATGCGATAATAAACTCACAAGAGACGTTTAATGAACTCCAAGTTGGCGGTAAAATATCGAGCAACCTGTATGTATGCACCACGAACATCCAAGGATAGCCAACCTCACAATATCGATCACACCCAATCACAATGTAAATAAAACACATAACCTCTGACGCTTTGAGGTTGTCAACGTTGGCAATTCTTGGATGTTAAAGGTGCATGCATACGGACTGCTCGATACTTTACCGCCATCTTGCATTTCATTAAACATCTCTTGTGAGTTTATTATCGCATTTCATGACTTTCTGATGCCACCCATGGACTTTTCACGCGATTTTACCTACGATGAAACACTATTTATCGTTGTAGCAAAAGTTTGTAACAGACCCATTAAAATCCACAAACGCCTTAAACCTCCACACCTACTAATCTATACCCCTAGAATGCTTGACGTGTAAAGGGCACCTGAAATGGTTAGTTCTGTATATTAAAGGATTATTTTTTCATGAATTCGCAAGTGTTCCATTTATGTATCTTACATATCTACATCGTGACAATCGCAATAAGTGCTGACAGCACCTAAAACGGAAAAAAAGAAGAAAAAAAAACTGTTTATTATTTAGAATCACGGCTTTTCCGAAAATGACGCTTTTTGACTTCAAAAGAACGCAACCTCATTTTTGATCCCTGAACAAGCCGTTTAAAAGGTGGAGGGATTTAGAAATATCTATTGTCTATACTTTATGTGGGTAAAAAAGATCGAGCCTTATCAAATAATTTTCTTTTTTCAGCTTTCAATAGGTTTGTTGCAAACTTTTGCTACAGCGCTATAGAGTTTTGATTTTTATGTAAAATCGCCTGAAAATTACATTGGCGGCATCAAATAGTCATAAAAGCCATTCATAAACCCACAAAACGCATTATAAAGAAAGCCAAAATGGCAGTCGTAAAGCCGAACAATCTGTGCACGCGCATACGACGAACATCAAAGACAGGCGATCCATTTTCCCCTTTTTCGTTATAAGGGGGGGGGGGAGAAAATATCTCTACAGTCAAACTGTGATTTTAAAAATTTGCATGGTCAAGATGTTGTGTTCTGTGAAGGGTGGCGGGGAGCAAAATATCAAGAATATAGGGTGTTGCAAAACTTAAGTGCCAAACTTATGGAGTGTATTTTTGGGGTGAACATGTACCTATATAAGGCTTTATTTTTCTACATGAATATGTGCTACAGATGTTTCTCTTCTGAGCTAAAGCCCTCCAAAGTTTTGAAAACAAAAAACAAACACAAAAAAACAACGCCTTTGACTCATCTCCTTATAGATACATCTGATCTAAATTTATTTTTTTCATCATTCTCACCAAACAAGCTCAATTGGACAGCACTTCTCACAAAAGAACTGAGTGACATTTTTGATAAAATTGAGTTATTGATTGATAGACCTAGCAATACTGAATCTCGAAGCAACAAGTGCTTCTTCTAATAACAACTATTTCCCGTCAAAATTCCAGGTAAAAGTGAGCTGGTGAGCCTCATTGAAGTCATTGTCCATATGATGAAATTAAATGAGAACTTGGTTCCTTTTTCTTAAACCTTAATCCGAGTCACGTAAGGAACCAACTCCGACTTGGTTCCTTTTATAGAATTGGGAACGGACTTAAGTCCGGATTAACGGATTTTAAAATATCAACAGTGTAAACCAACTCTGCCGTTTGGTTTCTCTTAGAGATTCGGTTTTCGTGATTATGCCAAACAAAAAGAAGAAAGGAACCAAGTCACTTTAAACGCTAAAAATTAAGTAGGTACCTTTCCTGCATAGGAAATTCCTTTTTTTCCGGTGTTGAAATGCAAAAACATAACACGGTAGTTGAATGAAATCAAAACGTAAGTAATTCCGAGTTTTTTGTTTAAATGCTAGCTCTTCAACTTTGGACTCAATTTTCTCGAGATCAGCTCCATGTCAAGTGGTTCCTCTTTGATGAATTATCATTGCTAGCAAAAGCATTAAAGCTGTTCAGACTTTAGTAGCACGCTTTTCCAACACCTGCGTGTTGGAATTTTCCCTGCTTGTTTTTTTTTTTTTTTTTCATTCGATGTACAAAACGTATGAAATGAAACTTTAAATTGACGGGCAGACAACTGCTGATCCAGCAGATCAGGGATCAATCACAAGCGTCGGTTTTGTTCGAACACGCGTCTTTATTCGAGTTCGATTATTTTGAACATATGCCGTGTGTGACTCGGCTGAATTGCTATAGTTTATTTTCGTTTTGTAAATAGCATCAGCCGCAAAACAAGCTAATTCGACCTTTGAAGCATCATCAAATATGAGCTATAATGCGAATTTCAAAACATCAACGCAAACAATCCGATTCATTGCCTATACCATGAGTTTGAATGAGGTTTTCGAACTTTGTTTCGGCTCTTCTGTATACTTTTTATAAACGGCGCTTATTCCTTTATTGTGGAACAGTATCGAATTGCTACGGTTGTAACGATTGGAAAAAATTCGGGGAATTTGAATGTGGACAATTTTTGGACTTCCTAGGTGGTTACTTTGTTTGTAGTTACATACATATTATAACAGGCGTTTAATTTAGCCCATATTTGCGCGCTAACTTGAACTGTGATATGAGTTTTGGTCGACCAAGTTTGTGGATCATAAATCAGAAATGCCAATAAAATGTAATTAAATTCTAGTTGAGTTTTTGGATCTTGGATTGTCATAGTGTTTATAATCCAATTTATGTATGATGAACGCGTGCGGTGTTTGCACCTTTCTTTTTCATCCAGGAATACTAGGAAATCCGGAACTAATTTGGCTTGTGTTGTTATTTTTATAGTGCAATTTAGGTACTTACAATACATAAAGTGTGCTTTAAATGCAAAATTTTGTAATTAGATGCTCTCAAAGCATAGAGTTTGAAGGCTAAAGACAGCCACCATACGTAAACAGTTATTTCCAGCTATTTGTATCGTAACCTCGACTTAAAGGACACTCCATCAATTCCTAGCTTCCAGGTCTAGGGAACCTATATCATGTCTCAAAGCAGTCTTTTAAGCCAGAAAAACAAGACCATTCATACAATCTACTGGAGGTGTTTGACTGATCGCTGCTACCTATCTATTTCGGGGTGTCTTATCACTGGAACATCTGTTTATATTTTCAGTTTGGTTTTTCTGAGCTTGTTATTACGTTGAAAGTATGGTGTGGTCATTCAAATGAAAGCTTAAAGTTTGTACTTTCATTTAAGCCAAAATTGTTTGAAAATTGTCGTGATAATCGAAAGTTATTGACCGAATCCAATCATCTGAAAGTTCCCTTAATGAATAATGGTGTCTGTAAAGGGTGCGTTCACATTAATGCTTTTTGTATTTTTGATCTTATCGGAGTATATTGGTTTTATCCACCGGTCTCTAAAATTTTAATGTCACTCGAGCAAGACATGAGGCAAAAATGATAGCCAGGCGACATATTGCTCGCACGAATCACAAGTCGTAATTTGGACGCGCCTCTCGTAGAGTCATGATCATATCGTTGCCGGATGGATCAAAACATTCGCTGGATTTTGTGTCAACCCTTATGAGGAATCTGGTGATTTTTGGTCAAATCTGGCAGCTATATGAATTCATGAGACCCCGCATCGCGTCCTAGTAGGTAGGTGCCTCATGCGACTGTAGACGCTGGTCACGATTTCGTGTCGTATTGCGCGCGCTTGAACATTTTAATTTCGCGTCGAGTTGACTGAAAAATTATTTGTGATCGTGGTGACCTTAAAATGTATGGTTGACGTTTGCCATTCCGAATCTATCGATGCGTGAGGATGTGGGTGGGCGGGGAAGAGATGTGTGTCGCGGGGTGGGGGGGGGGGTCGAAGTATACCTTAAACAAACTTAACAAAGATATAGGTGTAGTATTAAAACCATTGATTCGTTGAAAATTCTGTTGAATGATGATGATGATTTACGTAGATTATCCGTTTATGGAATTATTACTTGTACACTGTAAACACTGTACAGCGTTACGAAAAAAAGACGAAAGTCCGCAAAAGTTGTCTTATATTTGTTATGGAGTTGAGTATCAAAAATTACTAATTGCATGACTTCAGATTTATGGCATTGCGTAGTTTAGCTATGCTCAGTGGCGCACTGGAAGCCCACTCCGCAGTACTGTGGTTTGGTAGGGGGAGCGGGAGGCGGGGGTTCAGCACAACGACTTAACCCTTTCAGTACCACACCCGAGTATATTCGTTTCCAAGACTAGATCTGTCTCACTCAGTCACTCAATTTCAGTTTCTTTATTTACAATGTTTGTGACTTCAAATTAATGCTACTTGAAAAACAATGTTTCTTTTAGAGCGCCTTCAATCATTTGAGTATGTAAAATCAACACCGTGGTGTAGGAATATTTACCTACTCACAATTTGAGCTAGCGAACAATAGAGTTGTAATCGGAACCTGGCAGTATAAAGGGGTGAAATCGACATAGCCTATCCGAATTTGGAAAGAGCTTATTTTTAAGAGTTGGCCTAGCAGTCCTATTTGTTTCAGATGAGTTAGCCGCGGTGACAGTCGTGACATAAGCAGCGCTAAGACATTTCTAATTTGTGGAGACGTCAGTTCCGATAGATATAGAAGTCGCGAACCGTTATTAAATGCGTTGAAACGTTGTGCGAGGTGTCATTGGCCAACTCGTTTGTTACGACCTCCAGTGTGGTTTATTGACCGCAAATCGAGATTTTTGGGCCGATTGAAAACTTACAAAAAGCAGAAATGTTGTATTTCTTGGTTTCTGTTTCAAATCATCGACTTACAAGGGGACGGTACGACATGTCCGCGGCCAATCCAAAAAATTTTTACGGGAAAATGTGGCCTAGGTGATACCATTTGACGACCCATAGTCCGTTTTTGCGAATGGGCCCTTTTAAAAGTCGCAAATTAGCGCACGCGTATATAGTCGTAATTTCGACAGTTTATTTAAGTGGCGTCGATAGCTCAAGCGGCTCAGGCGCCTGTTTGAAATCTCAAACATCCCGAGTTCGATTCACGGTTGAGCTGATTATTTTTTGCACTCGGATATTTCACAGTTACTGCGTCTGCATGCTTCTCCCTGTAATTTTATGTCCATATCACGGTCAATTATATGTTTTTACCCGTAAAATTTTACGAAATGCATGCAAATGTTAACAAAATGCACAGATATATGTGTACGTAAAAGGAATAAGGAAGAGATTACATCAAATATAAAGAGATGATTCAAAAAAAAAGAAGAAAAAAAGAAGGATGGAATTTATTTCCATTTGAATCGATTGTTTTACATGCTGTCAAATCGTACACTTCGTTTTGAGCCTCGAGTGTTCATTTAATGTGGTTTTTTATTTTTTTTTATTTATTTATTGTATTTTATTTTATTTTTCAATTTTTTTTAAAATGTCAGTGCATTTTGTTAACATTTGCACGCATTTCGTAAAATACGTGTGAAAACATAATATAATTAACTGTGATATGTAAGTACATAATATTACAGGGAGAAGCATGCAGACGGAGTAACTGTGGAATATCCGAGTGCAAAAAGTAGACCTCGTCACCATGAATCGAACTCGGGATGTATGAGATTCCAGTATGGCGCCGTAGCTGCTTGAGCTACCGGCGCTACTTGAAGAAGACGATGAAATTACGAGTATATAGGCGTGCGCTAATTTGCGACTTTTAAAAGGGCCCATTCGCAAAAACGGACTATGGGCCGTCAAATGGTATCACCTAGGCCACATTTTCCCGTAAAATTTTTTTGGATTGGCCGCGGACATGTCGTACCGTCCCCTTGTTAGAAACGTTCATTATTACGAAAAAAAAGAAGGTAAATGGTCAACCTATTGAATTATTTTTTTTTTCCTACAGCGTCAAAAAAACAGTTTTAGTTTTGCCATGAATTTATTGACAAATTTATAAGTAATTTGAAATAAGAATGTAAATTTATTTTTGAATTTTGATCGGCTCTGAATAATTTTCAATTGACATTTTTGTCAGGCAGTTCAGGCGTAGAGAATTTTTTCCATGATTTTTCACTTCAGCTTTCCTTTACTTTCATAACGTCTCAGTTCAAGATTTACTCAAATTATAGTTCTTCGAAATTATACTCCAAATACCTCTATATATCTTAACCATATTCTATATCTGTATATCCACAATGCTAATTTTTCAACGGGTTTTCCTTTTTTGCGCGGTTCCTTGAAAGATGTGAAGTATTTTTGTGTAGGTCTTCGTTCACGCGCTCAAATGGGTTGGGTAAAAACCAGCATCACTCATCAACGGAAAAATAAGAAAAGTTAAATCAGAACTTTAGCAGTATTGTACGAAGCTATTTTGAAAGGCTGCTTTGCGTCGTATTTAAACTTTTTTCCCCCTGTGATGATCTTGAAAAATCGGTCAATTTTTATTTCTTCACAATAAAAAAGTGGTGACATTTTCTCCGAAAGTGGTGTCTATTTCAACGATAACTTTTGGTGCAAAATTGGCGACTTTTGAGGCAACTCACGTCCTTTGGGGAATATTTAGCAATCGCCCTAATTTTTTTCGGATATTCCTTAACTTTTGGTGATGTATCCCTCTAAATTTTCCTGTGGAATAGGATGTCAATTTTGGGGAAATATCAACTATCGTCAACTTTTTTCCGTGATTCACAGTTTCCGTTAAGTCCAGTCTTCAATGTTGACTTGAATGAACTCTCCGCGAAAATCATTCGATCGGTGCGTGCAAAAATTTCATCTCTCGTCTGCATTCATTATTCGCATTCAACGATGTCATATTATGTTGACCCAGCGCATGTTAAATCGGGTTCTTGTCGTGTGTAAATTATTCGATTGTCTCTCTTCGTTTTTCAATGTTCAATGCTTTTTCGATAGACCTTAGCACAGAAGTTAATGCGATACGATAGACATGTCTCATTACTATTGGATGTTGAAGAGACTGAGACTCTAACTCTGTCTTTACTCCCATGACCACTTTCCTCAACCACTGCATTCATCAGAAATGTACAAATCTCCAAAGCAGAAAGGAATAATCTACATAGGAAATCAACAACAGTTGGATCTTGTCTATGCATAAAACCATCCGAATGCGGGTTTGTTCTGTTCGAATCTCATTGTCATAATCGTATGCGGTTTTTGATTGAATGCATTTTCTCATAGGTTTTTGAGATCGTCTCTTCATTTGGTCGTCGTTTTTTCACATTTTAGTTATGCAAAATAATCGATTCATTGGGGGAATTATAAGTAATCCTTTTTATCAATTCTTCCATTGGTTTATGAATGGAGTAGACGGATGCGTATTTATCGTTACTTACAATTTATGTTTTGTTTTTCTTACTTTTCCCCTCTGATACGAAGCAATGAGCTATAACTTTAGAGTGGCAGCGGGCTGGTCCACCTTGTGCCACACAGGGTAGAAGGAATCCCGGGAAAAAGCGGAATTTGGACGGCAGATTCCGAATTTTGAGGTTAAATTTTGTAGGTCGTTCGGAATTTGGCGGGAATTTGGACGGCAGATTCGTAGGTCGTTTCCGGCGATGCCCGAGTTTGTTTACGAAACGACCGGAAACAACCTACAAAACTTAACCTAAAAATCGATTTTTACGGCAAGATGGCGGCGCCTTAGGTGACAACAATGAACCAGCGGAACGTTCCTTGATGTGCCACTCTAAAGTTATAGCTCGTTGATACGAAGAGTAAAATTCGGCGATTCTGAGCGCGCGATTCGTGATTTATGTGTCTTCTTGTTTACAATAATGAACCCTTTCAATACCAAGATCGAGTGTACTCGTTTTCCTTACCAAGTTTTCTTCACACAGTTTCAATTACTTGTGCGGGCATCTAGAATTAATCAAAATTACAGATATTTGCAAGGAATGGTGTTCCGTATAATCCTTCCTTGAGTGCCTTCAATTTTCGGTATAGGCAAAATGAAAACAGCTTAGTAGGATCATTAAAGTACTCACTCAATCCGAAAGAGTGAGTGTAAAATTGACGAAATAACCTGGTCCTGACAGGGTTTAAGCTCATATATTTTATCTGTGTGCAAAGCTCGAAACAGAACAGGACAATGGGACAGTTGCAAGGGTCTGAAATGTCGTGTTTTTATAAGGAAAATGATAATGCTTGATGAGCTGAGAACAATGGTGCCGTTGGTTTTTTTCCTAAATTTCCCCGGTTTTGAAGATACACACGTATAAAGTTGTAAAAAATCGTGTGCAAAGTGACGTCTCTATAAGCGGAATTCCCATTTAAAACAATTTGTTCTGGACCAACATTTTCATCTCCAGAACAATGGGACTTGATTAGAAACCAAAGGCGTCATTGTTCTCAGCTCATCAAGGTTTTTTCATTCTCTGTACAAAAAACAACATTTCAGACCCATGCAACTGTCCCATTGAGATTCTTCAAATTATAATGTATTCTATGGACTCTTAGCGTGAATTTACTTGAATCTGTTTGTAAGGGTTTGAAATGAAATTTAATCAAGAAATGCTATAAAATTATTGAAATCTCCGACTTAGTGCAGACAATCATCAGAGAGCATGAAAACCGCAATGAGATCCCCGTACAAGTGACGCACCGTTCTCCTTGCGTCTCGCGCGGCACGGACAATTTTCGCGGTTTTTCCAATTCTTATTTTTTCCCTTTTTCTGTTCTGATGCTACGGGAGTCGTACCAAACTGGCGTATTTCTTTATGCCTTGCAAAAAATGCGACCTCGTTTGTTATTCGTTTATTTATCTTTTTTATCCCCTTCTCCTCCCTATCCTTCGTTGCTATACAATTTTACGAATTTCACGAATCTTTAAACGATTTACGAGAGTAGATTTAATCAGGTGTCTTATCCGCGAGCTACTATCACGGTGAATATACGAGATTATTCGCGTCAGGCTGAAGAATGTAGGTACATATAATCACGTGTGCGATTGTGCGAGCATGCGTGCCTCTGCGTTTGAGAGCGCGAATAACTGCGGGTGATGCAGCGAAACACGCACGGTATATATGGTAGGCAGTGGCGGGTTGCGCAATGTGGCAACAGAGGATTTTCTCCATTAACCCCGTTTAAAATGAATCTTCGGCGCTTAGTGCCAATATCTGCCTCCCGAGCACTTCTGTATGAAGTTCATCGATTGCTGTTAAATTGCCGGCCAAAAGTAATTTATCTTGAAGAAAACGCCGCGTCAGGTACTAGATGGATCATCTCAAGAATGTCTCCGCAAAATGTCTTGTCAATGACCTTAAAAAACGGTTGAGACTGAAAATATCGTAAAATAATAGAGTACTGAAAATCGATTTTTGTATCAAGATGCGATGGTCCGTTTTTCGGTACTCTTGGTTTTGTTATCAAAGATGTATAATTGAGCTATTTTGCAGAGACATTCTTGGCTGATAATCTATACTATCTCGCACGTATGATATCCCTGTCTCCTAAAAAAAAAAAATGAATTATAATATTTGACCTGTAATTTGACATGCATCTAACGGGAGCGTTCTTGGTGGTAAAATTCGGTACTAAACGCTAAAGGCCCGTCCTAAATTAATCGCTTCTGACAATTTGTTCATCCTAAAACCATTTTTTCTACTCAGCTTTAAATGAGGGGGGGGGATATTTGCCAGATCGCATGACACATCTTTGAAGGGTGAATCATAAAAAAAAAATCCTGGGCAAGTTGTGGAGATATTAAGGAATTCAGATTGTAAGCCTGTTAATCAAGGAATTTGAATCCGCGAAGCTTGATATGATAATCAAATCAATGTGTTAATTTTTTCCAAATTTTCTATTTTCCAACATGATGAAGTCTACACTATAAATAAGTCTACAACATAATGAAATTTTTACAGCTACCAGTTAATTTTTAGATATTATCATAGCATTGACATCGTTAAAAAATTGAGAAGTATCATGCCCGAACAGTGCCTTGTCCTAGAGAATTTTCAGCAGGCACAGTGAATGACAGGGAAAATGAAAGAGGAAGAAAAATAGATTCAAGTTTACATAATTTCTGCAGAGCAAGTTACATTCTTCAATGGTTTTTTGCCCTGAACGCAAATAGAGAAATAAATTAAATAAAAGTAAGAAAAGGAGAAATCATTGGTTTTATCTGTAACAGAATCTAATTATATTTGTTTAGTGATCGAAAATAACAATTTTTTTCTTTATGATGGGTAAAATCCTCCAATTTTTTTTCTCTCGTGCTTTTTTATTCCTTTGTTTCTTTTCAAATTTTGTTTGTCTTCTATTTTTATTTATTACTCAAATTTTTATTGATCCAGTTTTCAATTTTATTATATTAACAAAACTTTTCTTTGTCCCTATAATACATATACTAACGAGGAGCAGCGCAGTTGGATTGAAGACTTAAAAAACACAAGAGGATTATAGTCTCCCCTTCTCTCACGATTTAACCGTTGTTGAATTCAACAAAAGTGTGTTTTAGTTTATGAGTCCAGTGGAAACGAACTTTGGTGAGAACTAATTAATGCATGGTCGCAAGAATACGCGCATCATTAATATATCCAATTATTGTTATAGGCGTGGACACTTGATTTCGTGGGATGGCGGGTCAAAAAAAAAACACCGTATACGGCGAGTATACGCTGACAAAGGTGGTTTCAACCTTTTCAGTTTATCTACACGGAAAAAAAAGATTAGTGAAAATAACCATACGGATACCTGATTTTGGCACCTGCTAGGTGTTATGGTAAACTTGACTAGAAGTATGGTACCTTTACCGATACTCTGAGTAAATTTAGCATGCAATCAGGTATAACATCACCTAGTACCTAGTCAAAACATAGTATACTTCAGGTTAACATCACCATAACATCTAGCAGGTGCCAAAATCAGGTATCCGTATGGTTATTTTCACCGTAGTTTTTTTTCCGTGTATGAATACAGTTATTCACAAAGCGCTTAATTCTTTGATGCGCATCGCAACCGGGCCTGAATCTCATGAAGTGCCTTTGTTTTTGGTCTGTTCAGTTTCTTCGCGCCATATTTTACCAACTCTCTCTCTCTCTCTCTCTCTCTCTCTCTCTCTCTCTCTCTCTCTCTCTCTCTCTCTCTCTCTCTCTCTCTCTCTCTCTCTCCCCTTCATTTTCACATGACCTACGCTAGCACTGTATCCCTCTCTCTAAGGTGAAAGCACTGATAACTGATTCCTTTCAAGGAACTCTCAGAGGATTTGATCCGTAGACCATATCTTTCGATAAATTCAACGGATTTTAAATGTTTTGGGCTTAAATGAACGTTCAGAAGGTAATAAGCTTTCATTTGAATAGTCACTTACTTTTTACGTGATAACAAGGTTAGTAAAACCGAAATGAAAATAAAAACAGATGTTCCATTGTTAGACACCCCAAAATAGTCATGTAGCAGTGACATTGGTGTTATAGTGACCGACACCCCCTGTAGATTATCTGATTTTTCTCATTTTTCTGGCTTAAGATACTGCTTTGAGACAGTAGTAATATAGGTTCCCTAGACCTGGAAGTTTAGCAATGTGATGGCAGTGTCACTTAAGAGATTACGTTAAAATTAGCTGGAATTAGTTGTTTGCAAAAAGTCGCTGACTTTATCCTTCAATCTCTCTGCTTCAACTGCATCAAATTCACAACATTTTGCATGTAAAGTACTCTGTATAGTGCCTGGATTGCATTAAAAATAAGAACCCAAAGCAAACTGAGCTCCCGGTTTCTTTTTATTTCTGGATGATAATAAAGAAAAGTGTCTGTTACCAGTGCGTTCACCTTAAGTGTGATATAGTAGTAGTTTATGATTGTTATTAACGGGTTACTCTACATTTTTTCATCCGGAGAGCCGTTTTAACCCTTCCCAGAAAGGTGGTACTTATATGTACCATTTTCTGTAACATGGGTTTCAATGGAATTTAAATGGGCATTTTGCAAAAACATGTGTGGCCCATCAAAAGTCTTAGAAAATTGTCCTCTTTTGAACGGTCAAAAAAAAGTCCAAACTCCAAAATGCGTGCTGGAGAGGGTTAAAAGCCCGTAAAGTATTTTTTCGCACGGGACTCTACATTCCTTAAGGCACATTTTTCTGAGGATGTTGGCTTTAGCTCATCGTTGGTGGCGTATATAGTCACTAAAACAATCCATAATTATTGAAGCACCGCGTTACAGCAGTTGCTATGCGACAAACCACACTGCCCACGACCGATGGCCACGTGCGTGACCACTGACCACAACTTCGCGACGAGCATCGCATCATATTACGGCCTCCAACGAAGTGGGTATAGCGGACCTGCTATAGGAGACCACTACATGCATTGTATATTGTGATCCGAGTATAGGTCTATTCAAGTATCAAAGCTGTCTCTATAGGGTATCGCTTATCTTTTCAGAACTGTCAAGTTCGTGGAGTCCCATACCCTTTGAAGTGTTCCTCCTGGGAAGCAAAAACACCCCCCCCCCCCATTTCAAAGATTTTGAAATAGCACACAAAGATTCTAACCCATGCTTCAAAGGGCCGAAATCCATTGCCTGATCTTAAATGCGAATTTTTGGGAGTATGCAATACATCATCTTTTTAAGGTGATTCTTGGTGAAACTTTTCCAGATTTCAATAAAATGGATAGCACGACTAGTCGCTTTTGAAAAAAGTCGTGTTTTTGGCATTTTAAATTGAAAACAAAGAAAAAATTCTGTGTCCAAGAGTGTCAGCACCTGCAATTTTTTCATGGATTCCTTGAGCCTCAAATGACCAGAATTGCTTGAAAATTAAAGCCCTAAATTATGAAATTAATTTCGCCTCATATAAGCTTAGCGAGTGCCAAGCTATTTGCAGGTCAAAACTGTTGTTCGTTGTTTTGCTGAGTTCTTATTCTTTCACTCCAAATTAGGCCACTTGTGACTTTGTGAGATGTATTACAGATGAATTAAGTTCATATAGTCACATTAACATACGTATTTACGGATCTTTTTTATATGTTTGCTTATACCCTAGTCGAACTATCGTTGAATTCAAGGATCTCATTAATACACGCCAAACGCCAGCACTCAAAAAAGGCGGGAAAATTTGGCGAGATAATTTGGACGAACTGCGTGGAAGTTTAATTCCCCCTTTTGAATTGAGATGATGTTCCCTCAGAGAGCTCTGTAGCCAGTATAAATACAAGCATCGGAAGGTCTGTTAAATGTCAGAAGTACAGTTTCGTTCACCATTCGTGAGAGAAAACAGAAAATACCTCCAGAACTCTGAAATTGAATCTTTCAAAGCTTTTTGTCGCTTTCCTTCGATGAGCGCTTTGAGCTTTTATTGACTCTCGCCGCCTCCTTCTGTGTATTACCTCTTTCAGTCAAAATTTACCTTAGACGCTGCTTTGAAAGCTTAATGTTAAAACGGCGAGCGTATGCTATATAGAGCTACATCAATAAACGAGCGAGGTTTAGCCGGCCTTTAATTTTATCTAAATCCTTATCTTAAAGTTTCGGAGAAGGGCGACTTTTCTTGTTCATATACTCGAGGCAATAAGCAGTAAGCACGCTTGAAGAATCCTTAGATTTTCCACAACTCCCTCTCTATCTCCTCCCTCTTCTTTTCGGCTCTCTCACCCTTTCTCTTGTGAAAGTATTTAACCCCCTTGCGAGACCTTGAAGATGACAAATAAAAATCGACTGTACAGTGTACAGGGTGTTTCCAACGTCCCTTTTGACCCTTTTAGACATTTGAGGGCGTATTTCGGACGTTTCTCCTCTTAGGACACGGGTTAGGTCAAAAGAACGCCACTCTTTCGTTCTATGTATAGGAAAGGTAGTTAACTGTTCGTACTCGGGGGAGTTGGAATTGCCTATACGGCAAATTGAAGGCGCCTGGCGTAAGCTTATCTTTTAGTTTTTTAATCGATAATCGCGTTTATCTTGAATGAAGACAGAAACAATGTGAAATAGACCAGAGGAGAAGAACGTAGGTCCGAATATGTCTCCATTATACACTAGAGCCGCCCCCGCCCCCCCGGGAAAAAATTTGTATCAAAAACATTGTGTATCAAATGAATTTTTTCTCCAGGATAGTTTCTTGTGCATGCCAGTTTTTTTTAAACTTTATAAAAACTATTGTTCAGAAAAAAGTCCTCTATAGAGGACTATACAAAAAAAGGGTTAACCATTTCGTTCATAAGTTCATAAGTGTGGACACTTATACAAGAAAAGAGAGAGGAAAAAATCATTCGTCAAAACTTGAGGTTATCCGGCTCTATCTCAGAAGGGGGGGGGGGGTCATTTCTGGACTCATGGTGGTAAGAAAATGATTATCATCTTGACTTCTGAAACACGCCCTTAAAGTGGCTTTAGGCACGTTTGAATTACCCTGTACAGTGTAGCACCCCCCTGAAACAAAGTCCACAATGGGCCAGCTCAGGACTTAGAAATGGCCTTACTCTTCCTCACTTTGTCTTTGATCGTTGTGTAGCAGGCGTTTTTGTTTCCGCTGAACCGGTCAAAGGAGTTTTCCCCTTTTACGAGAGTGCCAAATTAAATATTTAATTGTTATTTTTTATGTTCTTCTCTTGGTTTTATGAGCTGTTACATCATTTATCTCTGCTGAACCATCAGATCGAATGAGATGCTCGTTTTGTGATTTGTAATTAGTGCACTTTGGCTAGTACATAATACTTTCCCTATTTCGTCCTACTGGTTGCGTAACTTATAAAACTTACTTTGTAAGATGGGTGCGGTATTTTTGCCAAATTCATTATAATATAAGTAATTACAAAAGTACAAAGGAGTCCCCTCTAAGTTTATACATCAATACATATAGTGAAAAAAAAAGAAGGAGAAAAAAGATTACCAGACACAAAACGATTCGTGAACTGAGGTAAGGAATGGTATTGTTTTCAGAATTCTAGTGTTTGTTCTATATTTCTTGGACATTTTGAGGAAATTCTAGAGGGCCTGATCATTTTGGAGCTCGGCCTAGTTCAACCGATGAGCACCAATCAACTTCAAGTGTTGAGTCAGCCACACTATATCTTGACTTGAGGGTCATCGATGCCGTTTGGTGAGTTGGGAGTGAGGTTTTGCAAGTTCAATAGAAGTCAGACTTTTCGCACATTTGATGGGGCCCCTGGCACTGTGACCAACTCTGTTGTCACAAACGATAACATTTGGGTGATTCCAACCTCCAAATGCATCGTTTTATCTGTAATAACTTGTTGGTTTTAGCGGTTCTAGTCATGGAATCAGGCGTAATTATGCATTTTTGAGGACGTGGAATCTATAATCGCAAAAAGGTCGTATTAGTTATTTGCTTCATAATAGCTATAGCCTAAATCTCCGTTCAAAAATTCGCATTTGGGGAAAATCCATCGATTCAGAGGGTTTTTTGGAACCAGAGGTCCCCAGACGGCAATCAATCGATCTACTGAAACATTCTATCTCAGGGACTTGCGAACGGAACCACAGACCATTTTTTAGGTTTTCCCGGTTCTTATTGACGCCTCCATTGAATCTCCGACTAATCGATGTATACTTCTATGCTCAGGTTCAGTTGGAGGAAAATGAGTATCGTGGCTGTTCAAAAGCTGCCACTGCCCGAGCAAAATAGATTTCTCTTATATATTCATTTCAACGGCAGCGAGCCCTTTTGAAACTGCCGCAGCACTGTAAACCGTTGAGGAAAAATTGTTTCTTATTGAAGCCGATCCAAATTAGTGTCATCCTTTATATGCGCAACTGAAATGAGGTGTATATCATTACTGTTGTGTTGCTGAAAAATGTGTACTTACAGTCTCAGGGTTATCCTTTTCTGGTGGAGAGACACGTTTTCTTGAAGAATTAATAAGTTGTGTTACATAATGTTTGAAAGTCAAGGTCAAACTTTCAGCTAAACAAACGCCAAAAAAAAAAAAAAAAAAAAAAAAAAAAAAAAAAAAAAAAAAAAAAAAAAAAAATCAGTGAAATACCAATGACCTCAAATTTTATATTTATTTACGACCTAGAGAAATAAGAGTACAATGTTTTTTGCCCCGGGTCTTTTGTCCACACATAATATAGTCATGACTTCGTCTTCCGATGTGTGTGAGAACCAGCTCCCACCTGAATTCGACTCACGTCTCGACTTTTTATGCAAGTGAGTTCAAAGAATTTAGGTTTTTTTTTCTTCTTCTTTTGCTTATGAGCATTCAACATGTTTCTTCGGACTTCTCCAAATTCTCAGCAAGTGATCTATTGTGACGCTATCTATTGAGCCAGTATCTGACTTCAGACAGGTGAGGAATCACCTTAAAACCGTCCAGATTACTTTTCCGAAGAGGCCACTTGCCTCACCAAGAATCGATTATTTAACTTATGTGTGAATGGGGAAAATCCGATGTTGCCACATTGCACGGGCGGCCGCCGCCGCCGCGCCCGCGCTGCTTGCTGATCGTTTTATCAGATGGCATCAATAATCAGCAACAATGTTGCTGTGAATCACGCAGTGAACGACCTCGCCCGCAACCTGTTTGAGTACGCGATCGTAATGATATAAATAAACAAATCATTTTAGTGCGGACGTTGCTGACTGACGCGCGCCTCCTGTCTCCGCTGCGCTGCGTTGATTGACGCTAGATCAGTTTGCATCTAAAAACAAATAACAACATAACGTCAACATAAATTTCGTATAGCGCGAAAAACATACCGCGAAGGTGTCGCGCGCATGCCGCATGATTCGAGTGACACGGGCTGCTGAGGATCCGCGCCGCGCACATTGGTCGAGCGAGTGCAGTTCAACGAATCGATTATTTTGGAATTAATCAGGAAGTTTTAATTATCACCGTCGCGTCGCGTCAACCAGTTTAAACGTAGCAAGACCTAAACTGCTCAGTTTTTGTGTCCTCTTTTATCGATCAGGAAGTAGGTTGTAGTGATCCTCGGTCTAGGAGGCTCAGGAGGTTCTCCTCCGGAAAAGTGTGATAGCTTAGTCCAGCAAGAACGCGCTTTTTATGTTTTTCTAATCGAAAACCCCTCTTCAATATTACTCGAGATTATATAGCTAAATATTTTGTTTTGGCCTTGTAATCGTTCATGTTATAACCAGGTAAAGCTCATTTTTATTTATTTATGTTAGTATTAGAAGTGGGAAAATGAGGGTGGTAATCGTAATCGTAATCTTCGTATTTTCGAAGGGTGAGCATTGAGGATATCATGACTGATTTTTCACTTATCGTTGGTTTACCGTTATATTAGTTGCGGAAGAACTAGATCTACTTGAAATGACCTTTAAGTTTATTTTAAATCGGTGAAGATTGTTTTTAAGTACCGCATAAAGGTTTGACTATTACGCGGACTACCCACTAATCGTGTAATCGATTACTCTCCTTGTTGCTTACTCTGGTAAGTACCTATACAAAATCATTCGACGGCAAACACATTAAATTTACATAAAACGAACATTATACGGAGAAAATGTTCTCATTTTTATTACAGATTGTATTATTAAATATGGACTAGTAAGACATTTTCTTTTAAAATGGACCAGAACTATTATTGACTCGTCGAATCTTTCCTATTTATCCTAAGCGTTCGATTTGATCATTAAGAAGTCTAGCAATTCCAAAGGTTTTTTTTTTTCTATCGTGGGAATTATTATGGTAATTCGAGTAATTCTAAAAGTATTTTCTCCTGATAATAATTAAGTCCATATTTAACAAGAATTTGTTTCTGCGTGATTTACAAGACTGAGTCATGTTTAAGTGGTTTTATTTTAATGTTCAAATGTTCAAGAAACGGAAGCATATTTCCGTGTAGAGAAGTGATAGCACATAAGTTGGTTCTAACATCATAAATTGTATCTATAGAGCTTTTGGGCACGAGGCACGGGGCCCGGGGCCTAAACCCCCCCCCCCCCCAGCTAAGAAAATGAGAGAAAGCTGCGTCAGGTACAGTCGAGGTAAAAAAGAATGTTAGACGACGCGTCGCTTGGAGGTATAGGCAACTCGTCAACTGCCCAATTGCACCGATTGAGAAAAGATTACAATTGCGAGTATTTTCGTGTATACGACTGTCATAAATTGAACTGAACTGAACTGAACTGTGTTTTATTTTTTCCCAACCGGTTGAATCATCGGTGGTTTAAAGAAATGTCATTAAATATACTTGCACGGCAGCACTGACTAGTATCCTTAAAGAAGTATGGACCAAAGTAAGCTGCTGAGGTTTGTTGCTTGGTTTTAGTCCAAATCTGTTCGTAGAATCTCAAGTAAGCGTAGCTCTCAGTCGTCACTCAAAGACTATTCAAGTGCCCCGCGCGCACTTTCGGTCGAATTATATTTTGACATGAAAATAGACGCCCCGCCGCGAGGCAGGACAACTTTGTCGTGCTAATGACCCAAGCTTAGTCCAAAGTTGGTCGATGTAAGCGCAATTTGTATACTATCGCTCGCTCTGCGAAAAGCCTCGACTTATGACGTCAAACAATTTAGTGTAAACATGCGAATCATTGTACGCACTCCAGATACCGCAGCGCCCGCGCCGCCGCCCTCGCCGCGGCACGCTCTTGGCTGATCAAAATTATTTTTTGTTTCCTCATAGTGTTTTTTTTTAGCTGGAGGATCAGCTGATCCCTCGTGTTGTCTTTTCTAGTTTTTTCATTCAGTGAAATGGAAGGAAATCTAAATTTGATCGAATCGAAGAATAACGTATCGCAATTACTTAGCTCCCGTTTTTAAAACCCACTAGGGGGCTTCGCCTCCTATGTTGACCATTTATCGTAATTTTTCTTCTTCTAAAATCATGCATAATTAAAAAAAAAAAGTTTGCTATTCAGCCAAGAGATTGATGAGATTTTTTTTGCGATTCTGAACCTCGCGTACTCAAAGGTACATTTTTCGAAATGATTTCGATGTATTAGCTAGAGATCATAAATCTTCCAACGCATTCCTTGCTTGGATTTTCCCAATTGTTATTGTAATTCAGGCTTTGAGCCGAAACAGGTCGAATCCAAGCTGTAAAACACAGGTGTATTCTTTCTCTCAAAAGTGAACGGTCATTAGATTAATCGTCCAAATGCGGTTTGCCCTCAAGACTTAATGAAAAAATGTATGCGATAGAAGTCTGCGAACTAACTTAAAAGTTGAAAATCTGGAGTTCTGATTGGCCGAAGAGGAACTTGGTCACGACTCTACGCCAAAGCCGAGGATTCATTTTTTGGACCCAAGTTTTTCGTCTGGTACCGTTCGTTGATGCTCGTAAAACCACCTTTATACCCGTATTTGTGTTTTTGGATGCGTTTTTTTTATAAAAATAAAAAAAACAACAACCACAACAACTTGTATCACCATCCTGATAGAATGCCCGTATGTGTCGCATCATTGTTGTCGCCGAGTATATCCAGATTGGAGACAAGGAAGTTCCTTAACCCGTATGTGTAAGAGAGAAGTAGAGCTGCTTTAAATTAAGAAAAAGCTATATGGAGAATTTTATAGATAATGTGGGGGGGGGGAGGTTGGGAGGCACGGAGAGAGATAGAGAGATGGTGTGGGTTGGAGTGAGAGGTAAATACCGAACGAGGACCGAATCGATATGTTTATTTAACTTGGTATTACCTAGATCTAGATGCGGTACCGAAATGCCGATGCCAATGAGCGGCGGCGCCGATAGCGATACTCTTTTTTCAAAAGTCAACAGTCAACAAAACGGTGTCAACGATCCTCCTCCTCCTTCTCCCCCCCGCACAGCGGCCTCTGGCCCTCGACCCGCGAGCTCAAGCACTGACTTCGAATCCTGATGCACCGAGCGAGGTAGGAATGGGTTTCCTCAATCGCCCGAAGCCGCTAGAGATTCGACTATAGCTCTGTGCAGTGTTGCCGTTTTGCGGGAAATATCCCGAGTTTCCTCCGTTTTAGTCAAAGCAGCGAGCTATACCAATAGAGAGGATTTGTGGGGACGCGTTTTTGAGGCAATACGGAGGCAGCCATGATGGAAATTTCATATGGACATTTTTCACTCTAGCTCGGTTTGTTTGCCCCATATTTTTTAACCTTTAAATTTTTTTTATTTTTATTTTTTAAAACAGGTGTGACGAATCCATTTGATTTTGGTTTTAAACGAAAGTGCAAGTGTTTTCGAGCGGCTGTCTGGACGCAGAAATCAATGTAACCGTTCCGTTGGAAGGATTTGCACGATAAAGTATAAACGGACTCATAACAGAAACAGCAAAATTTTATCACCTGGATATTTGTGTATCAAAAGTCGGTGTCCAGGTAGTCATTCTGAAACACTTGCACTTTTATTTAAATCCAATTTTGACTGAATTAATTCTAATTTTGTATTTAAGATTTTGGCAAGGTGGGCAGGGTTTGGGCAAGATTACACATTTTTCGGAATGTTGCCAAAGCATTGTTTCATATCTGGGTTTTCGATTTTCGGAAAAATCTGGCAACACTGACACCCACTGATCGTGGGACCGAGTTGAGTGGCCTGTGTCACTCCTGTGTCGATGAGTGTTGGATGCTTCAGAGAATACCGGTCAGCGGTGAGTAACGAACCTATAACCTTCTATTAGTAGCGAAGAAGTTCAAATGAGAACTAGCGTTGTTTAGCTTCAAATGGAAAAGCGAGATCTTCTCAATGTTGGCATTGCGAACGTACGACCCGATGTTACTCGAAGGCCCGTTTTACTCGGTTTTACTCAACGTTGTTTTCGATCGATCGCTTAAAACTTCGAAAAAATGTTCATCGATCTACATTATGTTGAATTTTCATCTTATTTTTCATCGTGGAGTCAAGATTTGAGAAATATAAACAAATGTTTTGATCGATGAAAGTTTTAAAACTGTCGATCTATGCCTACTTTTAAACCTTTGTGCGTCTTGTTGTTTCGGATGAAGCATCGTTCGCTCTTTACATCGCTCCAGCAATTAGCGCCTTCAACGTTCAGTCCGAGTTCCGGCTTTGTTGATATCGGTTCTATTCTATATTATGCAGACTCGAATGAGAAAACACTTCTAATACGACTATTCCCCCCCCCCCCGGTTATATCTTCGAAGTGTTGAAAATTGATAACGAGTCAGTTCCAGGCGCGCGAAATGTTCCAAAACGTCGGGCGTTTCTCGCGATCCAGGACTTTTTCCTCACAGAATTCTCGAAAAATTTCCTCCCAAAAATTTGACAAGTTACGACTTTTATTTATTCATTTATTTATTTATTTATTTATTTATTTATTTAATTTTTTAATTATTTATTTATCTATCTCTTTATTTATTCATCTTTTCATTTATTTGTTTATTTTTCAAAAGAAAAAAGGAGAGAGAATTTGAAACAATTTGAAAAAATATCGACACTGTATCGACAAAGAAAAAAGATCGAAGTAGGTAAGACTCACGCGAAACTCCCTGCCCCTCATAAGCTGTTACCTAAAAGAAAATGTGTAGCAAAGCGCTTATTTCGGAAACAATGCGTTGCGCAGAAAATATCGCAGGCCAAAATCATCTTATTTTTATGCTCCTTTTACATCTTTTAATCATATGTTTGGATTTTTATTTTTCTGGCTCTTTTTCGCCTATTTTAAATTTGCGTAACCCCTTCCACCTTTTTCACCGTTAACAAAATCAACTCAATGTACTGACGTTTTACAATGATACCTATAGATGCCACTCATGGTTTTGTCACGAGACGCCACTGCTTGGTGTGTGTGCGAAAGTTGTAAATCTCCCACGCTTACACCGTACACGGAAAAAAAGATTAGTGAAAATAACCATACGGATACCTGATTTTGGCACCTGCTAGATGTTATGGTAAACTTGACCAGAATTATGGTACATTTACCGATACTTTGAGTAAATTCGACATGCAATCAGGTAACATCACCCCAGTACCTAGTCAAACGTAGTATACTTCTGGTTAACATTACCATAACATCTAGCAGGTGCCAAAATCAGGTATCCATATGGTTATTTTCACCGTAGTTTTTTTCCCGTGTACACGCTGTCGATTTCGAATTTCACGATGTTCTACCATCATGATTCGTGTGCCTCCTTTGTCGGTCAGATTCCGCCGAATTGTTTCCATTGTCATATTTTTCATGATTTCTTATCGTGGTGCGTATTTATATAAGGTATGCGGTATGCGGCATGCGTAGCCGAGCCACGCTTACAAGGCATGCGGTGTCCTTTTTTCGCTCACGGCACGCGCCGCGCGGCACTCGTGACCTTGACGCACAGGAACTTGAAAAACTCGTAATTGAAATTGCGGAAGTTATAGAGCAATCGCACTAGTATTACCTCTCAGCTATGCCCTCCCAACCCCCTTACCACCGCGCCAACGCACAGTGAAGCGACTCTATGAAAGAGGCCGGACACGCGGCGTCAAAATTTTAAATACGTATATCTTTGTTTAAAGTCCACTCTTAAGTTTAAAAGTGGTTTTATCGGTTTTGTTGTAAAATTTCGTGCAAAAAGCATCCTTTACAGTTTGTTTTGTGACTGAAAAAACATTTTAATTTGCATTTTCAGTCATTTATTTCCATGTCCGATCCCTCCCATTGACGCGGTCCACTGTGCGACGCGACGAGCTTCCATCACACTGCTCGTGTATTGGTGGGACGGGCCTCATAATATCTATATCTATGAGTACACATTGGACGAACGTAATAAGGATGAGGATGTGGGGATTTGTGGACTTAAGAGAAAACATATAGACATCCCATCTAACACTTTCTTGGTCTGTGGTCCGCTCTTGAGGAAAAATAAGAGAGAAATATTAATTAACCGCATTACCAGAAATAAATATATTCTTTTCGTTCATATGTAATGTTCGCAGCTAGTTTGGCGCTCTTACGCACGAGAATTTTTATTAGTTAGCGTGTTCTATGGCGCAGGCGCGAAGAGTTTTTTTTGCTGAAAAAGTTAATAAAAAAAATACTGGAAATCTATTCGGAGCATGCATCGAACCACTGATGACCTCTAACTTCGCGTTTAAATTTGAAGAGGAATTTTGCCTCTCGCGAATTTGGTCTACTCGTTGCGGTTTTAAGCAGACGTATCAGGTTTGACCTCTGTTTTTGCTGCTTAATTTCTCAATGTGTCGTGTCTGGTTGAATTTAGTCGAGTGTTTAACCTGCTTTTTTTGTTCAGTAGACATTGAACTTTGAAGAGCAAGGAGAAGTTTTAACGTGAGTTTGTTATTACCGAACTTATAATTATCTTCTATAGCCGATTTAGTGGCAGACTGAGAAAGTTTGTCTTGGGTGGAGGAGTGGGGCGGGGGGGGAGGCGCTAGGCTCATGAAAACTGAAGTTAAGCGTAGGAGGAAACATTTGAGGAGTTCTTTGGAAAAACCACTCATGAAACAGAGGGTGCGCTCGTTTTCAAAACGTCATATTTTAAAATGTTATTGTGTGTGTTTCTGATGATGTAAACGATTTATTATTTTTATCGGACGAATGTTCTAAGTTCCAATTGTCAGGGAAAAAAGAACAATCCGTTTATCTCAATAGAAAGATACACGCACTGTAACACTTAAAAAGATGTATTTTATAGAATGAGCATACCCCCTGTTTTGTACGAGTTTCTCCCAAGAACTCGCCTCAATTTCGGGCTATTTCGGTTCTATTGAAAATGAATCATGTTCCGTTGATGCTTTCGGGGGAGGGAGGTAGAGGAGAGACACGTTCCCCTCCTCCCTCCTCCCTAAAAATTGTCCCTCTACAGTTCAAGCAGATATTTAAAACCGGCAACCTCGCCGTTAGCGAATGCAAGAATGTCCGCCTAATTTCCGCATGCTGATTGGCGAAGACCCCGGTAGTGCAGTTAAGTATCTTACTTCGCGTCGAGCGTCCATCATATACCCAATGACCCACATTTACCATTTTTTCTCATAAATCCCCCCGCCATATCCACCGTAACCCCTCCCCCCCCCTGCTATAGACGTGTGAACGGATACGAAGTTCACATTCGCCCGCGCTAAAACAATGACCAAATTCCTCCAGGAGTTCGGACTGCAGGGGGACGGGGGAAGGGGAACGGAGGGAAGCACAATGACCATACCGATGTTAATTATTTATCTGTGTCAGTGTACGGGCCGATTATGATTAAGGCGGTATTTGTATTAAAGACCGGAATTATGTAAGGTCTGCTCTCTACCTGTAATCAACTTTAGGATAGTATTGAACTTGCGGTGACGAAGAGCTAACCCAATGTCTGTAGGATCGTTATTTCAATCTCCCACAGCCTTAATTATGAATCGATGAGCAGGCCATTTTATGAATACAAACAGATTTCTTTTATTTGATCTTACGCCTTTGATGTCGTGGAAATTTTTGACTTAAGATCAAACCCGACCGTGTGGACTGTTTTTTTTAAGAACGACGTTCATTATTCTCTTTCTTGCGTCTTTCGAAGTTGGAATAGAACATCGTCCAACTCGATCGTATACGTTGACTGATGAGCGAAGATGTTGATGTGAGTAGGCATCAGTGAGAACGAAGCATCTGACTGTGAGTATAGGTATAGTCGTCGGTCATCAGTCAACGTATGTATTGTAGGGGCCGGTTGGATGTTGCTGTATTTGTTACACTGTTGAGTCCCCGAAAAAAAAAAAAAAAATAGCCACAGCGCAATGGGCTAAAGTAATGCGTGATTGTCTTAAAAGTATACATACATACATATTATGTATATCGTCTCTTATCGCACCATTATTGCGTCTGCGCGGGTTGAAATCAAAACGAGCAGCGCACCGCGGCACCAGGGCGCCTATCAACAAGTAGCCTAGGGCCTTCCACTGCAGGTGCCTAGTGCTCCCTTGCCAATTTTTTTTTATCCCATTTATTAATTTCATTTTTTTTCCAACTTTACGATCGCATAATCACGCGTCGATGGCCTTGAGTATGAATTGAACCGTAGATAAATGATGAGTGCACGCATAGTATGGTATCCATCGGCGCACACTGGATCAATGAAGAGTTTTTGGATTGGACATGAAAAATTGTCATCTTTTGCTGCAAAAACAGGCTTGCGTTGATATTTGCTTGCGAATACCACATGAGTTTACTCATTTTAAGCTCATTAATGCATGATTTTACACATGTTGAAGTTATTTTGCTCTCAGTTATTTTTCATATTCTTTTTTTTTTTTTTTATTCCGGTAAATTCCATGTTTCGTACTACTGTGTGGCGTGGTCAACGTAACGAGATCGATTCGTCAGTTGTAAGCAAAACCGAAGACCTGTTCGACACTTAAAAGCCTACGCAATTTTGTGCTCAAGCGCACCCGACGCCAAGCGAATAGCGGCTCAATCAGCAAAGGTCTAAAGTTCGACTTGAGTCGCCGTGGACGAAAGTCCTCTTAACCCGCGTGTGCCCAGAAAGTCGTTAACGATGCTTGTTTTGATTGATCGATGTCATAATGTTTCCAAACAAATTAGTGACGATTCTTTCGAAACATTTTGGACGCTTTGTAATGACTAAAGTATCCAGTCGAAGACTTTGGCATCACCCGAAGTGTGTGGTTTGCACATGCACAGGAAAAAAAAAAAAAAAAAAAAAAAAAAAAAAAAGATAAAAAACAATTTGGGCCTCGACGATGATCAAGAGCCGTCCGCGAGGCGTAGTAGCTTCATTCGCCAATTAACGATTGAACCAATTGTAATCGGAAAATCTAAAAAAAAATAATTATGAACAGCAATTTTTTTTTTCTGGAAGCTCCAAAGAATTTCCAAATTTGCGGCAATGAGAAAATTGAATTAGTTTCGCCGAGCCTGCTGTGGTTTTAATGGAGCAGTCTGGCTGTGCACTGTACAGGATGCCAGAGGTCCGAAAAGGACCCTAAAATCTACTGTTTAAAACAGCGGTTTATTTTAGAATCCCTTGATAAAATGACGTATGGACCTAGTTATAGTAACCTCGGCTTGATTGATACTCACGCTCCTTTGCCAATACTTTTCAGTGTTGCAGTTTTGCGACTTGTTTGTTTTGTTTTTTATTTCAAGAAACTAAATCTGTTTTGTCAAAGCTGTTGACGTATTTCGGACGGCAAGGATGTTTTCAAATTGATTGTGTCAATCTATGCAGGGGTCATAGATTGTGCGGGAGGGGGGATTATATCCTAGGTACAGGGGAAAAAAAAGAAGAAAAAAAAGAAGAAAAAAAAGAAAAAAAATATATATGAATCAAGGCAAATGCCTGGAAAAGTATTTACAACTCTTTTTCCTGGACCGATGTCGTGTCGCCTCTTTTGCCGCTGCGCAGGTTTCGCGTGTTGTATTTTTAGGACCGCATACGCGCGCCATCCAACTAGTTTTTAACGTTTCCTCTCTCCGTCGCTTTGGGGAGGAAAAAAGGTCCACTCGTAAATCAAAACTGCCCAGAAAACTGGATTCGAATCAGAACGAGGCTTTAAAATGTCTCGCTCTTGAAGCAAATGACCTTTACAGTTAAATCTGGCAATGGTACGTGTTGCACACTTTGTTCATTTCAACCCATGAAAAAGATCGAACTAATAGGCGTGAAGTGAAAACCCTCGGTTTTGACCTTTTTAATGAATTTAAATACGCAAAGTGCAACGTTGCCAAATTCCACACTTCGTTAATGTATTTCAAAGCAACCCGAAATGATCATTTGTTGTGTAATTTTCGTTGGTCGTTTTTTTAAATGCCACTCGATGGCTTAGTTGTTTTCATGTCATTCGTTTGATCGAATTCCTATCTTTTTTTGTGATACATTGAGGTTTAAGTGAAGTATAAATGTTAAATAAACATATCTTCTGTTTCCCGTTTGTTGCAGATTTAATAAAAATTTCAAAATGGCTCAACTGGTAGTCAGTTTAATTGATGGTTACCATGACCTTATGGATAACAAAAGTGGTAAGTCTTTGACCCTATCAAGGTTTGTTTTGTTTTGTTTTTTCAATTGTTTGCACCTTACAGAATTTTTGGACGGTTCTGTTCTAAATCTCAACTTTTAATCATTCTCTGTAGGAGTCAAGTATTAATTCGAGTAAAAATTTCACAAAGCTTATAGTGTTTAAAGTAAAATTTTTACCAAACTCTTTCTTTCGCAAAAGTGTCCCCTTTTTTATGCGGCAGAATAATTTTTTTTCCCCAGTCTTAATAATGGAGGAAAGTTCGATCCATCGCAGAGTGTGAACTTTTCCTCGCCGAATAACTTTCTGCAGTGCCTCAAAGTTTTAGAGAAAGCATTTAATTGATAATCATAAGCCTCGATCAACGAATTGCATGTGTTTCGTGGGTGGAATACACCATTTATACATACTCATCTTTCCTGGAATATTTTGAAGCTTGTTTCCCTTTCCTTGTTTATTTACTTTTTTCTAATTTTTTAAAAGTTGGAAGATTTTACTCGTATGTAATTTCTCTCGCTCTTTATCGAAGGTATAATACAACTATTGCGTGTTACTTAGTTGGAATTTTCCATTTTTTATTTTTATCCTTTTCTGAATATTTTGAAGTAGGATTTCCATATTTTGTTTTTTCTTTAATTTTTTTGAAGTTCTAAGGTTTTACTTGTATACATCTCTCTCTCCCTCTCTCCAAGCCATTTTCAGCAACTCTTCTGCATTTCGAAAATAATTAAACGAATTAAAGTAATTGATAATTACTATCATTAATTTGTGAAAAAGTGAGGAAATGTGAGAGATGGAAGAAATAAAATTTCAAATAACCGGAAAACACCTCTGGCGGTCCTGCAACGATAGCTTTCCTTTTCGAGAAATGACTCGTGGAGTGTAACTAACGGAACATTCGTAGAACCGGCTGCCAGCGGAAAATTTTGCCTCTGAAAAAATCTCGTTTTTAGAAAGCTCTCCCTCTTTCAAGTGTGATGGAATTTGTTGTTAATCCGAAGAAAGAAAAAAACTTCCGTAAATACAGAGAATTTCCCAGTGAAAAGAGAATACGAGAAATTCTGGGATTTGAACGCGGGCTGAATAGATTCTAAGGCTACAGGTTGTTTTAAAATTTATTTACTCTGGTTTACGAACATCACGGTGAGTGATGGGTGAATTTATTAGCTTTTTCAACGGGAAAGGTAGGGAAAATTGGACGTTATATCTCACCCACTGAGGAAAGAGCGGAAAGAGGAAACCAGTTTTAACAATTATCGAAAGGAAAATCCGGACCTGGTCTCAGTTTCATTTTTAGTTCATTGCCAAATATTTTATTTTTATTTTTTTCCCCGCGAGCATTAAAAAAGAAAACAGGAAAGGAAAAGTTTTGATTAAATGACCGAGACATTTTTGACCCTCAGCTGAAATTTGCATACGCACGCTATTCATTCGGAGAAAGTGAGAGAGAAAAAATAAATGAGGAAACGAGAAGAAATAAAAAATTGGAGAAGTTATCCTAATGGCCAGTATCGCAGTTCATCGATTTTTTTCTTCCTTCTCCTCCATTCTAAAACATTCGAAAGCAGGTGTATATCTAAAAGAAACAGTGAATCTTCAAGATTCCCTAAGTTTATCATTTTTCAAGTCTTTTGGGAGATTCGCTAGTGTGCGGCGTTGCCAATTTTCTTCAATCTGCAGATGGTTTGCGGAAAATATTTCGGCGATGTATTACCGAAGGACGCTTAATCTGTATGACATCGGACCAAGTAGCTTTAGCAATTTTTCTTTGCCGTTGTATTGAGTATATGATCTCCTGTGGATTTCACAAAAAAACAACAAAAAACCAATGTAAATACTATCAAACACAGAAGTTTTGGCAGCCAAGAATTCGAGATAAGTCGCAAATCCCCGTGCAATCAAATCAACCTTCTGCTCTCCGTATGCACAAAACTTTTGCGTTTGTTAGTACTTATACTGAGAAGCATTGAAATCCACTCTAAGAGTAGCAAATGCCTTTTAAAATCTGCAAATGAAAACAGCGTTGTCAATTTCTCTATACCATCAAAAAACAGCTGCCAAATCATCAAGTTTAGTTGCGCAACAAAGCCAATAAAATATATTATAACGATAAATATGTATAATGTCCAGTGGCATAGCGTGCCATTTGGCAACGATGTATTGTGTTTAAACCCTTGTAAAAACTAAAAGATATATTGGATAAAACCCTGTAAAAATGACGATTAGCGTGAACATTCACGAAATCCACTTCTAAAGTCATACAATGCTTTCAAACACGAGACCGTAATGGCGGCCGTCGTTGCCGATTACATTGGGTTTCTCCATCTCCATCAACTCCATCCTCACGAGGTGTTCTCGTGGCACCTTTCAAGAAGAAGAAGAAGAAGAAGCATACAACTGCCATAAGGTTTAAGCGGCAACGGCCGCCATACGGTATTGCGTTTGAAAGCATCGAATGAGTTTGGGAGTGAATTTCGTTATTTTTACAGGGTTTTACCCCATATTCAACTATTAATTTGCCTGTAGCAAAAGTTTGCAACAGCTCCATTTAAACGCGCGTGCGTTGAACGAGAATGAAGGTTTGGGAATAAATTAACTTGATTGCCCCTCTTCCCATCCTTTTCTGACACACATTCTTACGAACAAACAGAGATGAAAAGCAAAGACCCTCGGCGACCGGTGGATTCACGGTCAGAATATTTGCAATGTAAATAAATAAGCAAACGAATAGAAATACGATGACGTTTCGTCGAGAAGAAATATAGTGAAGTAGGGCAGACCCATTTTTATCAAGGTCATTTTTGGTGCTCGATGCAAAGTGAGGCAGCAGAAGCAAGTGCCCCCGAGGAGTAGGAAAATCGCTTCTCCCGCTAGACCCTGGCATCAAATCCATTTGCAAAGAGGCTTTTCTGCAATAATAATTATATCCATGACGCTGTACAGAGGTACCGTCTTTTTTACGAGGTTCTTAAACGGGGGCGTTCTTTGATTCCACCGGATTCCGCCACCGGTTCAGAAAAGATTATGCTCTGTATTTTCCTCCCGTGGTTTATAGATGTACTAGCAACCCTGGGGGTGTGTAATCTTTCTTCATTGCGCCGCCGCTGGAGCGAGATTCTCCGCGGTGAATTCTAATAAAACGCTCCTACCCGCAAGAGTCTCCGTCGTATGCTTCGTAACCTGTACTTTTGGCCGTGTTTCACGCATACACGTCAAGATTGATATCTAACGGGCGATGAGAATGAAGAAATTGTGAGGGGGGGGGGGGTTGCCAGTGCTGGGGTAATTCAATTTGTATAAGTGAGTACTAATCAGTCGGGGAACGTTTTGATTAATGATTCGGAAAACATTTCATCCGCTCGGACGCGTCGCGACGCGACGGTGGCGTATACGAATTCCTTCAAGGTATTTCGCATCATTGGCTTTTCAAGGGTTGTCAGATCATTGTAGGGGCGGAAGGGGGGCTGATGATGGGAGAGAATTTGTCTCCGCAGCTCAGAGACGCGCGCCCGCGCGAAGCACTTGAAAACTTTGCGTCCTCTAATCGACGCTCATCATCCGAGTGACTCATGGATTGACCAAATCAGATGCGTATCCAAGATTCGTCACAGTTTCTCTCTTTGCTCATGTGACCGTGTGTGCGTTAGAAAAGGACAGATATATGGGCTAAAGTCACGTGATAGCCCATCCTTTTCCGTCGTTCTCCATAACACACCCGTTCAAATCAGCAGAATCAGCATGCAGAGATAGAAACATATTAGCCGAATATGAACACGTTCCTCGACTTTTCCTAGGGACTTCTTCGACTTGAAAAGTGCCAGTTGAAATACACAAGAGGCTGAAAAGAGGTCGGGGATCAACTGGAAGAATATTTGGGGAGGATGAGGTAAATAGGGAAGTGTGAATTATTGATGGGTTGTAAAACTATGATGGAATGCCTCGAGATTATGTTGAATTAAAAGAAACGGAATGGGGATATTAGTTAATGGAGGAAATTAGAAGATGAGGATGGAGCATGTTGTGATTTTAAGGTGATCTCGAGGCTCGTCCAGACCGACCTTGAGATTTCCTCCTAATCCTAACACTCTCCATCCTCAATTCTTAATTTCCTCATTAAAGATCCATTCAGTTTCTATTAATTTTAACATTTTCTCGAAGTTTTCCATCAGTTCCATGATCCAATATTTTACAATTTCCCGTTCGCCTCGTTTTCCCCAAATCTTTTTCCTATGTCGATCCTCGTCCTGTTTTCAGCCTCCGCGTACTTCAAATGGCATTTTTCAAGCCGGGAAAGTTTTGAGGAAGAGTCGAAACGTGATAAAACAACAATGAAGATAAATAAATAGATAGATAGATAAGTTGATAAGTAATTAAATAAATAAATAAATAAATAAAATAAATTTAAATTCGGCCCTAATTACTGGATTCGCCTCAGATCATCACCACGACTGTCACTCAACCGTTTCAAATATTTAAAAAAGTCAATACTTTGCCTTCATGATCTGCAAATATAATTATGTATAAATGCCTGAAATCGACTGGAAAATTCAGTCAAAGGAGCCGAAGGCGAGTGTGAGTGGAGACAGATAGGAAAGAAGGAAGAGTGTGAATATGAATAAATGTGTTTCTGATATAATTATCTGGACGTCCGCCGCGCGCTTGTTTAATCGGTGGATATTTTTTTTTTACCCTTTAATTACTTAATAATTTCATTCACATTCTTGTCCATGGAAGTGGTTCAATCGGCTCATTGTCAATACTTCCCGGATGCGTTTTTCTCCAGTTCTTCACATTGTTGGCTTATTCGAAGCTTCACATCTATCCCCCCCCCCCTTCGTTTTCAACCTGTAATGTTTCGAAGCCACCACACGATTTTTCGCAGTCCTCTATTTCTCTCTCTCTCTTGTCTAATTGTAGGTTCGTTTTTTAATGGAGCTGTTGCACATTTTTGCTTTAAGCGATTCAAGGGGCGATTCCAAGGTGAAAACCTCTAAAAATAACGATGGTAGCTCTAAAATTTCACTAAATCCACTCCTCAACTTCCAAAATGCTTCTAAATGCGCAAGCGTAATGTTGCTGCGTTGGGCTCTAATAATGGGAGATTCCTGTATCGTAATTTCGTAGCTCTCTCTATGCTGAAACAGAGATTCACAGAGTAATTAGACACCAGAGTAGTAATCCACATCCGATTAATGGTACCGTGACACCGGTGACACCGTTGTCAAAGGAGAGTCGTTTCTTATTGGCCTCCTCTTGCTGGAGTCACTGTATTATTATATGGGAATCTCCTTGTCTTAATCGACTGTTTAATAGCTTACAGCAAAAGAGCGCAACAGCCTCATTCGTTTATCCATTTACGGGAGCTGCGTGGGGAGTAATGATCCCGTTTTCCCATACCGTTAAAAAAAAAAAAAAAAAAAAAAAAAAAAAAAAAAAAAAAAAAAAACGGTATAACAAAAACGGACGAATTGAAACAAAGTAAAGGCAAAATCGAAGTAGAATTGCCGTATTTTTAACGCTCAATGTCATTTTACAACGTTTGAACCTCTATGTTTTTCATCTCCTTTCGGCGATGAACAAGTGTTTTTGAAACCGTCTGCGAGAAATCTTTGGTCCTGTTCTCCCGCATCACAGCTTCCTGCCTTGGTCACCACCTCATCAATTGATAAAGGAAACCTTTCTTTTTCTTATTGGACTACACTATTTTGTATTTGCCTCGTCAGAATTTCTAAGGCCATCATTTTTCAATTGGCGTAGAGGCGATGAAAGCAAGGAAGTGATAGATGAAGGAATAACCTAATCCCGCAGACGACAGCAAAAGAAAAAACTAGCTCATCGCTAAGAGTAATGCATCGGACTCAGAGGTTCTTTCATTAAGCTTTAATTTTATCGTTTGTCCCATAATGATTAATTTGGATTGATATGCAGTAAGTTCGTTCGTATAAGTAGTCTTTATTGATTTGGAAAAATCCATCCTCTTCAATTCTTTTTTAATCCTCTCCACTCTCGAGACTTTTTCTTTTCCTTTTTAATTTTTCATTACTTGTTTTTATTTTTAATTTGTTTTCTTTATTTATTTTTTTTAAATTTTTTTTATTCATATATTTATTTTTATTTTTAATTTTTTTCATTATTTTTCTTTTAATTTTTTTTTTTTTTTTTTTTTTAATTTTTTTTTTCTTTTTAATTTTTTTTTATTTTATTTATTTTTTTTTTTTTCTTTTTAATCGAAATAATTTTTTTTTTTACTTTTCATTATTTTTTTTTAAGATTTTTATCAATTTTAGTTTTCGTGTGCTAATTTTTGTCGATTATATCCGACATTCGAGTGGAATGCAAGTATTATTTTGTCGAACACATTCAATATTGGAGTAGAAAGGGTTAAAGAATGAGATCAATAATTACAGAGGCGAGGCATTTCTCTTCGAACAACGCTCGCACTTTATGTTTCGCTTTTCCTTTCCGCGAATCAAAGGTTTTGCGCCAGTGTTCGGCGTTCGTGTCGGTGTTGGTGGCGGGGATCTTGAAATTGTGATTTCCGTTGAGTCATTTATCGTAGGCAGCGTGCGCTTTAGTCTTGTCTTTCCCCTCCAAGGCGCTCGATTAATTTAATAGCGAGTAGGTATGTAAGTTCTTCAAAGTAAGTGCCTCTTTGTAGCCGCGAACTCAAGCTCATCATTGCCAAAGTGTGCCGGAGAAAAACCCTCCAACTCATTTAGATCAATGTTGATGGTGAGGATTTGTGTTGCACAGTCAAGCAACACTGATCAGATTCCTGGTATTTTCTTGATTCCTCACCGCGTTTTGTCGCGGGCGCGTTGAGTTTTGGTACTCGGTTCGATCGATAGACAAAATATGAGCTCAAGCGATGCCTCCGTGGTTCTAAAGGCCAAAACATCTAAATCGAAAAGACCCCGGCCATTAATATGGTTCAGTGTTGCCAAATTAGATAAAAATCAGTGTTTTATCAACGAATTTTAACATCTTATTGAAAGAAGTAAACAAACCGTCTGGCAACATTGATGCACTTTTTTACTGATATCAGGCACTTTTCTGGGTAACTATTGAGTTTCTATAGCAACAAAATAATTTTACAAGACGATTTAGCTATATATAGACAACCATAAGAAATGAATTTCGTCCATTGCCAATGCGCACCTGCTTTTCCCCCAAAACTTAAAAGAACTGACCAAGCACGATCGGAGCACTTGTTAGGAAGCTCTTAAATCTCCGTAAAACGCTATTATAATTGAATCTAGAGTCCCTATATATGAAAGAGTCTCGCCATACGAGGTTCCATCTCTGATTGGCTGCTGAAAAGTGAAGAAGAAGAAGGGGTCTATGAAGCCTGGAGGCGCGCCTCTTGTTTACATCTTCATGGAACCATCTTCACTGCTGCCCAGCTTTGAGGAAACTTTCGGCATTTTTAGCTTGTACTGATGAAAGTTGAATTAGCAATTGATGAAAATGTGTTCAGAACAGAATAAAATTCACGCATTACTTTTAAAACAGGTAGTGAAGCCAACGGGTATTGGAGGTTAGGTTGACCTAACAAAGATTACTTCCACACGAATACATGTATAAGTAATCTTTGGCGGGAAGATCGTTGGATAAAAATGTAAACAAGAGGCGCGCCTCCAGGCTCCTCAAACACCTTCTTCTTCCTCACTTCTGTTCACGTGTCTTGACTCTTTCATATATAGGGACTCTAATTGAATCGTTTGACACACTGTGGATGAAATAATTGATGCAGTAAAAAATATTGGGGGAAAATTGAACTTTTAAAACGAAAAATCACTGGAAATTTACACCCCAGAAGAATGGCGTTTTTTAGGCTTCCGAACGAAAAACTGGGGATGGTTTAGCCTCTAGAGATACCGGAAGCATCGACTCTATTCGTGAACTTGCTGGATCCGAATCTCCAGAGGCGAATTAAAGCGTTCGTTTATCTCTAACCTTGCCCGTTGGAAAGCACGTGTGGTGAGGAAGAATAAAATGTGGAGCTATATTTTTACTTCAGCCCTGCAGTTTCATGGGCAGATCAAGCAATTTGGCAACCATAAATTCATCCCAATAGAACTTAGAAAAACCAATCGATTCTTGAGGGGGCCATGGCCCTTTCACTAATCGATTGTATCTGATGTATTCAAATGGAAACAATACCCATTTGATAGATTTCTGGATCCGCCTTTGCCTAATTTCTGTGCTATTCTAGCGCATGTGTTCAAATGGCCTATATGTGACGGAGATACGAATTCTTGGACTCGCCACTGCGGGAACCTCTCATGAAAAATTGCTGTTTTCTCGGCCGAGCGAGCCTTGGAAAAGCGACGATTCCGAAATGACAACGCATGAAACAAAGTGTATAATTTATCGTAGCGGCTTTGTTTAGGCCATGTCTACTCGGTGAAATTCAGAGAATCTTTTGAGCCAGAGAAAGGATCTTCGGAAAGGTTTGAGGGCTCTTTCTCTTTAAAAAGAGAAATGCTTATCCTAATGGCTAGAAAACCTTTTATGGTGAGAAAGTCATAGTCGCATAATCAATAGGCGGTTTTAGTGCGACGTCGCAGAAGTCAACGGTTAGCCAGTAATGCACTCATCTGTTGAAATTTGACGTCACTGGTTTGTACGTAAGGAACCTTCATTTTACTCAATTTACTCCGAAGTTTTCCAGTGCTGTACATTCGTTAAAACCGCAAAGACCTTTATTTTTTCCATTTAGCACCGAGCGTTGCAATTTACGAGTAGCAACATTTTCAGTGTCAAAAGATATTATAGCTCAGAACTGTATACACATAATTTTTGTTGTATCGCAATTGGTATGCAATTTTCCGGCGAGTTCTAGAACTAAACCTCGAGCGATTATTTGGATCGATTCAGCAAGAGCATTTTCGTTGGGCTTCATTACCTCGCGTTATGGGTTTTCTTGAAGCGCCTTCAAAATCACGTGCTGCAACACCATATCCGGAGAGTAGGAATAGTTAACTAATCAGTGCGGAAGCGGTAATAAGTTTGCGTTGGACTTCATTTCCTCGCGTTATGGGTTTTCTCGAAGCGCCTTCAAAATCACGTGCTGCAACACCATATCCGGAGAGTAGGAATAGTTAACTAATCAGTGCGGAAGCGGTAATAAGGGCTACTTGTTCGCTAGAATCTTACTAGTTTCATCGGTGCATTATGTAATTATCGATTGATCTCCTTGGGACCAAATTAACGGTTTTTCACGTGGTACCCAGATTCCAGAATCCACAGTCGATCAGTGATAACGTGAAAATGCTCCGCTGACCAATCAGAAAGAACTTGGATCAAAATTATTTTTTATCCCATTATTTGATAATTGACGTCGACTCATCCGTCAATTTTGAAGATAAATAAAACGAACCATCGCGTCGTACGAGTCCTAGTATCGCCGTTAGATTCTTATAAAAGGAAACCGGTAAAGTTCAAGGCTATAGACATTGAAGTGACCACTATCCCGACGCATCAGGTCAACGAAATATTCAAATCCGCCCTCTAATTTGAGACCTCAGTCGATCTATCAGATTTCTTTCGTGTGCGTCCCAAGTTTTTTTCCATCATTAGCGCTGGACTCCAAACCGGTTTTAAGGATTGCGATCCCCTTTCATTCCGACTTCCTTAAAATAAATGTATAAATACTCTGCTGTCCGGGGAACGAATGTAAATTTAATGTTAACAGACGCTTAAACTTTTTCAGTATTTTTATGCGTACCCGAAACCGCGACAGGGCACGCGGGCATGTATGTAATGATGTATGTATTAAATGAAAACTTTTCGGAATTATTGTAAGAATTATTGTAAGACAGATAAAGATAGAAAACCCGGTTATCGTCTTTGTCGCATTCCTAGAATCCACTAGTGATGAGGATAAGGGTACCGGAAAAGTATTCTGTTAAGCGGCGAGATAGAAATCGATCATGTTCATCCTTTTAATTACAAGGAAAGTCACTATCAATCGAGATCAAATTGTTTTCGATATTGAGGTCACTGTAGCGTTAAACTGTTGCATTGCGTGTCTATGGTATCTACGCTTCTTCAAGGTCAGTTCTTACAATTAGAACAATTTCCTCGATTGCCGTGAGGGCTTTGAAAATTTTGAAGTTCACTCTAACTTCCAATAATTTTTCTCTGGTTTGAGTCTTCTCCAGGTAGTTTTTTCTGACTATGTTACCCTCATGAGATGCTTATTCTTTGAAGGCTGATCCGTCTTTTTGTTCTACCATTCCTAACAGTCCTAACACCCACTCTTCAAAGGGAAAGTTGGCATCCCCCTTTTTCAAAGTCTGTGTAATACTCAAAATTCCAAGTAATTCTAGCGATGAAAAAAAATATGTTCCCTGAAACTAAATTTTCATGAGACTGGTTTTTTGCTCAGTCAAGTTATCATTTTTTAATATCATTTTCTTAACTTTCTTGCCGCCCCCCCCCCCCCCCCACAGCAAAATCAACCTCTAACATTTCGTTTTTTCAGCCCCTTCGTACAATATACTCTACCGTTGGTCAGTTGCTCAGTTGCGCCTTCTCATGCTATAACTGCTGCTGTCATGATGTAGCAGTTTCACTGCCGATCGCATGTTGTGAGTTGCGCCGCACTTGCATGAGTATATACATCCTGCAATGCACATTGCACACGGCTGAGCTGTTTCCGCCCGTTTGGGCCATTTATTTGTCCAATACTCATGCTTTCTTTACAGTTGTCTCGCTGTTGTATTACCTGCGCTCGAATGAAAGTTACAAATTGTTCCGCACTGCACCGCCGTGTATGGACGACGAAGTACTGCCCGCATTCTTCATGGGAATCGCGTGTTTCCGAGGTCCAAGAGGGCGCGGAACTGCGGGTGAAGGGACTTTGTAAGAACGGTTGAAGGGTCATCGTGCTAATAGTCTCTTGACAATTTTGTCGAGGAAATAAGTGGAACTGAAGAATTCTTAGGCGCAACCCCCCTCTCATCACCCTATAACGTATATAGTGTAACTATGCTCTCTCCTTTAATTTTTTTGTTTTTATTTCAATATTTGTTTCAATATTTCAAGTATCAAATAAAGAAATTAGCGGAGAGAGCATAGTCACATAATAAGAGGATCGGCCAAATTGAAAAACAAGGAGCCAGCGAAAGGACTTTTAGTTTTGCTATTGAAGCTTTAGTAAAGTGCAACAGGGGTTCAGTATGAAAAGGACTTTTAGTTTTGCTCCTTTAGCTTTAGTAAAGTACAGCAGAGGTTCGGTGTGCTCACAGCTCAACTAAAAAAAAAAGGACTTTTAGTTTAGCTACAAAAGCTTCAGTAAAGTGCAACAGAGGTAAGTTCAACTAAAAACATCTTTCACCGACTCATTTTCCCACCGAAGCGAAGGTTTGGCATGCGCTACTTATATCGGCCGGTTTTTCCGTGGTAATGAAGAATATTTCTTTTCGAACTCTTCCATTTTTGGGTGTTAAATACTTTTTTTTTTTTTTTTTTTAACATATTTTACCTACAACTTCTAGGTGCAAAAATAGTTTATTAGTTTTAGCGCCTGCTAAATATTTCGTCGAAAAATAAACCTGCAAAAGATTTTCACTCGTTGCCGATCATGCCAAACTTTATGCATTACCAAAGTATTAGTCAGTCAAAGACTTATTGCTTTACCCCTCTTTCGTGAAGTGCTGTTTAAAAACTCACACTTTTTACCCGAAATTATAATAGTTTGGACTTATTCGATTGAATTTGAACGGACGCGAAGACGCGTTTCCATTCCTTGTCGAGACCCTCAGTATAATGACGAGGTCGGGAACGAATGCGCAGGATTCAAGATGAATTTCCTCCACCCGGGGGGGGGGGAGTTAAGTTGGCTGCGAATGTAGTTTCCGTAGGGAATGGAGAAGGAAATTGAAAGTGCTTTTATTTCGTCACATTCATTCATCATTACGTGCGGAATAGTTCCGGAGAATGAATCGTTCCCGGGAACGTTCCCAAAATGGGGATTCAGAACCCCATAGTCAGTCGTCGCTTCGCGTCGCCGCTCTTTGGTCTGACATCGTTTAAAAGTGGCAAAAAATCAAAAAGTAAATTTTTCCTCAATTTATCATCAATAAACTTTCAAAACAAAATTCAATCATTGAGAACACTCTTTACAAGTATACTTGTTTAATTCAGGTTTAAACCTAGAATTACGACAAGAAGGATTTAAATTATGGTTAATGTCGAAAACGTCGATTTTTGATTAATTTTTCTCACTAATTTTTGGCCACCTTTTTTCGATCTCAGACCACCGTGCGCCGTCGGTCGTGGTGTTGTCATCTGCTGATTTTGGCCGCATAGTTTCCATTTGAATCATTACGAATTACACGACTTTTAACGTGGCCAAAAATCAAAGTTTTTTTATGAATTTATCATTTTAAAAACTTTCAGGACTAATTTTAACTGCAGAGAACACTCCTAACAAGTAATTATTACTGAGATATTTCACTGGAACGTTTTAAATTAAGCTTGAAAGGTCGAAAACTGCTCTCTTATTGCTCATTTTAACTGAATTTTTGCCACTTTTTTTCCGATCACAAACTATAGTGCGTTGGTGTCACCGTTCGTTCGGTCTTTGATTTACTTACTTACATTACATACGTATGTAGTTTTGAGAGCGCCGCAATTTAGCGGCCGCGGCCCATGAAGGAATAACTTTCTCGGGGGGGGGGGGGGGCTCCCCGCGCCTCGCCGCCGTTTGCCAAACGTAGTCTATTCAGTTTACAGACGCAGCCGCGGCGTTTGGAGGGGGCTGTGGTGACGATGCTGGGGGGGGGGGGGGCGAGACGCTCGGCGCGTCGCGTCGCCGCTCCTTGCGACCTTGGACGATAAGTCTTAATCATCGGGACCTATGAGTGACAGCCGCTATGCGCGAGTACCGCCGCCATCGCCGCGATATATTATATGTACCGCTGTCCGCTGACTCCCGAGCGCAAGAGGGAGGACAGCGGACTATCCCCCCCCCCCCCCCCCCTTCTTTCTTCCCTAATCTTAAGAATCCGAGATCCATTTCGGAGTCCAAGTCGATCCGAGCCCTGCAGCGCCGACGATGTGATGTAAAGAGATCGTCTCGCGTCGTCGCTGTCCAGCGAGCTCCCTGAACGTGGTTCCTGTGACAACTAATGTAGCGTCCCTCGGCCCAGAAAATGCTGGTTTGATAGGAAGTTGTCACTCTACTTGGGTGGATGGTGAGGACTCGAAGCTCACAGAAAACAAACAAAAAAAATGCTTCGGTAGCGCTAACAAAACTTTAGTTAGAAAAATGATCCAGCAAAAGACGTCAGTTGAGCAAACCAAAGGTTTCGTATGCCTAATTAAAGAGATTTTGCTGGGTGAACCGAAGATTTGGTTGGCTCCACACTGCAGGCTGATTATAAACTATCGTATCGTAATGCCACCAAGTCCGTGTTGATCTAATGGGTGGTGTCATTCCGATAGAAACCTTTCCATCGCTGTAGAAATTCACCGATGACTCCTGAGCCATCAGCGAATTTCCGCGCATTAAGAATTGTTCCAATGAATGTTCTGATTGTATATTCCTGCATTGTACTTCCCATAAAGACAATATGATTTCATGTCGGTTCAAGCGTCCTAAATATTGCAACGATAGGTCTTATTATTGAAATAAAAGGGAAAACAACCATGAATTGTTTTTCTTGCAGTTTAAACAGCAACTTTTTCAGCCTCCTGCATCGGTATCATCCATTGTTGCCAAAAAAATAAAAAAATTCACAACCGTCGATTCGGGTGAAAATCTTCTTCACCAGAACGTGATAGTAATATTCGCTTATAGAAAGGTTTGTTTGGATCCACTGTGTATAGTGGGCTGGAGTTCAGACTTCAGAGTCAGGACGCGGCGCGGCCGCTCTCCGCTCGAAATTATCGCTTAATTGCGCCCTAATGACTGTAATCTCCGATAATTGATTATCGCCACCATTATTTTAATGAAAAGCGCGATCAGATTTAAATTGCGTAGCGCGCGGATAATGATCAGCACGGTTGTACGCGCCACGCCACGCTTAGCCGCATGCGCAGTGAAATTAGTCGTTTGGTTGTTTTTCGCGCATCTCGCTCGAAAAGTACCGGCCGACCGCGCAATCAGATCTATTTACTTAATTTTTATGACGCTCCGAATAATGCAGTAACCATTACGTGCAATTATTGTTTTGGCCCCATCACGTAACCCTTGGCCTCTTCATGTTAACGTCCTTCGTGCAACGGGCGATTTTTTTTTTTTTTATCATTTTGATGTACCACGGCGGCGTCCACAGAATTTGTTTATAATTTCTTGGCTAAGAATGGTGGCGCTTGTTTTTCGATTCATCGCGATAGCATATCGATAGCTCGCGCATATGCGCTGGAAATAGCTGAGGTCGTCAAGCTGATTTGTGGACAAGCGGGGATTTTTTTTTTATTTCAAACTACATCGCACCTGTTCAAGAGCATGTTTATTGCGTAATATCACTATCGATCCATTGACCAGCAATTATAATCGGCGTATTACAATTGTTGAGCTTATTTGCTTATCACGGTTATAATAATTAATTGAGCTTTTCCCTTGCATATAAAGCTGTCCAACCTGTTTACATTTGAGTTATTGGTACACTTGGAAAGTATTCAAGTCGCATTTACTGATGTATTCATTTGATATAATTTAAAAAAAAAAAAAAAAAAAAAATCCTCATTGTCCTCAGAGATACTGCGACAGGGTTGTTGATTTACTTATTTATTCAGGGAATCTCTATTCCCATGATGATTTCCATCGTTAGATGAAAATAATACAGTTTCCAATTGAATGCTTTGATCGTACCTTGTGAAAATCATCCAAATCTGTAAACTATCTCTCGTCCTTCTCCTGTTTTTCCGTTTACACTTCCTTTTGCTTGGAGCATTACGTCGAATGGGGCAGTTGCAAGGGTCTGAAATTGTGTGTTTTGTAAGGAGAAAATGAAAGCACTTGATGAGCTGAGAACAATGATGTGCCTTTCGTTTTTTCCTAAGTGTCCCAGTTTTGGAGATACACACGCGTAAAGTTGTGAAAAATCGTGTGTGTAGTGACGTCACTACGCGGAATTCCCATATAAAACACTGTATTTTGGGCCAAAATCTCATCTCCGGAACAATGGGACTTAATTAGAAACCAAAGGCATGTTTGTTCTCAGCTCATCAAGTACTTCAATTTTCTTTACGAAAAACACAACATTTTAGACACTTGCAACTGCCCCATTATCATATTTTGCATTTAGCATTCCATTTTGTTGAATTAACGTATGGAATAATTGTGAACCGTTTCCACTCCAATGTCGAATATATTCGAAAAAAATAATCATATTTGCATTCCACTCTAATTTATTGCGGATATTTTCGACAAAACTCAGCACATGAAAAATAATTAAAAAAAGAAAGAAAAAAATTACAGAAATTAAAATAAGAAAAGTCAAAAAATTAAGAGAAAAGGTTTCGAGAGTGGAAAGGTTAAATCACAATTTCTTGTTTAATATGAATCTTATCTTTACCCAAGTGATTGTGACCAAATGCAGAGGGTCTAACGAATGGTCTCACAATCATTGAATACTTACCATCATTTTGATTGCTTTCTTTATCACTCGAAGTAAGCTTTGGTGACATCCGTTAAAAAATGATGACTCACCGACGAGTGTCCGTCAAGTTTGATAACAACCTTGGGGGGGGGGGGGGTGGTTCGTGCTCTCTTCTTTTTCTCGTCTGTGATTGTTTACCCACTTTCTGTCCAAAGAATCTCTCCGTACCATCGCAAGGTTGCCAAACTGTAGTAAAAAATGTCTCTCTGCGAAGTTACCGCGCATTTTTTTGAACCCTTTTGCCTATGAATCGTGCACTGGACGGGGGGAGGGGGGGGGGGCTCGTTGGTTTATCTACAGGGTGACTGTGAAAAATGACCCATTCAGAATTCCTCTAAATAAAAATAACAAATAAAACAAATTAGTAGCAAAGAAGAGTGAATAAACAATGACTGATTTTTTACTTCAATTTAAAGTTGAAAATGTGGCACTTTTAGTGAAGTAAAGATCTTTATAGGTTAGCAGGATAGAAAAGAATGGACTTTTAAAGTGGGTCTTTTTTTCGTGGTCACCCTGCATACTCTGTAGCTAGAGTGAACCCTTTCGACACCACATTTGAGTAATGAGTATATGTCATATGTATATGTACATATATGTCAGTGGCAACTCGTGAAATTTGGCAACTGTGTTTTTCCTCCGTTGGAATCTATGTATCATAATCGATTACTGGTGAAGCGTTTCTTCACTATACCGAATCGATTGTTTTACGTTTATAACCGAACGGAGGAAAAACTTTGCTGTCCAATTGCACAATGCGTGAGCAGCCTCTGGTGACGGTAATTTGATCAGAAGTATTCACCTCTCATCCTGAAAACTCAGGAAAACGAACACATGTCATACCTTTCGAAGTGATTCTACCTTGATTCGGAAATACCATCAGATGAATACTAACCCCCCTGGTAAAAATGGTCCTTGAAAATCTTTGCCCAAATCTCCATGCAATAAGGATTTCCGTGAAATCAAAAGGATCCTCATGTAATTGCACGGAAATCCTTATAAATTCTTGAGGATTTTCAAACATTTTCACGGAAATCCTTATGATTTAATGGAAATCCTTATTGCATGGAGATTTGGGCAAGGATTTTCAAGGACCATTTTTACCAGGGCCTTGTGCGTCCGGGGGGGGTGCATTTTTACCCCAGGCCAGCTCATTTCAACAAAGCACTTCAAGCTTCCATGTATCCTTCCTTGAAGGTAATCAAAAGCTTTTCCCCAAAAAAGCGAAAATTGTCATCAAATTTTCCCGAATTTACAGGCAACTAAGAAAGTCAATGGAGCAAAAATCGTCGAGCTAATGAATCGTTGTTCAAATCGTCTGTCAAACAAGAGTCAATCGTGAAATTAATTGACACCTTTCCCCTTTGGCTGCCCTGAATATTCGTAATAATTTACTTTAAATTAGTGCTTTTCTCTGTAACTTCAAGGCAAAGTAAGCGAGTTTTTCTTCAGAACATCTGGCTAGCGTAATAACTTTGATGGAAAATGATTCGCCTATTTACTGCTGCTTGGTCATTTTACTGCTTAAAGTAAAATGACCGGATTATTCTTTACAGCAGCCATGGGTGGATACAGGAACTTGTCTATCTCTCTCTCCTACCATTTGAATGCGTGTGTTAGAAAACGACGCAGATGGGGGCTAAAGTCACTCGATGGCCCCCTCTGCTTTCCTTTTCTAGCGCATGTGTTCAAACGGCCTGAGAGAGGGAGAGAAAGAAAAATTCTTGTATCCGCTATGGCAGCATCTGGCAACCGCAGAGCTCCAACTGAGTAAGGCTCACAACGCGTATCTTTTGTATTCTCTCTTTATTGGGGAAAAGGAGAGAGGGAGGGATGTGTAAATGTTCACGGTTTTTAGTCTACAGTTCGGGTGGAAACAAAATAGTATTTATGGAAGGTGAATCTGTTTTTGCGAGAGAGAACGACGTCTCGAAAAAATCCGAAATGGCGGGCCTGTTGCAAACCTGTGTCATTGTGAAAATCAATTTTAATGTACATATCTGTACACCGAACTTTGAGCTGGTTCGAAAACCTAGTTTGAGCGTTTAAAGGAAGCTTTGAGTTTATAGAGTTGAATTTTAGTATAATATTATGAAAGTATATTTAGTAAATTTCATTTTATTGTACAATTGCTGTAGCAAAAGTTCGCGATAGACCTATTCATTTCATTCAAATAGCTTTCCTCTTTCGGAGGTTAGGTGACGTTGTTTGATTTATGATTCATTTTGCTAACACGATCAAATCGAATTTCGAACTGGAGGTAATCGATCACACTGGATGCGGCATCGTACGTGCCGCAAAATTGAATGGTCCTTCTTGATGTCGCGTCAAGACTAATCGATGACCTCTAATTTGAGCCTCAATTTGTTCTGTAAGCAGTGCTACAGAGCTAGCTTACGGCACATTCATGAATATCTGGTTCCGAAGCCTCTCTTTGATGAGGTCCAAATTCAGCGAATCGTTTTATGTCACGGTGCCAGTTTTTACTGTGTGTCGCGGCTTTTGATCAATGGGGCTCTTGCAAACTTTTGCTATAAGCAAATAAATAGTTCAATCTTATGTAAAGACCAGCAAAAATCGCGAAAATCACACTAAGAAAGTCTAAAATTCAATAATAAACTGATATAACTGCTATAACGGCAAGATGGTAATGGCGGTTCGACGCAGGTATCATGGGAGATTCCGGTCTATCATACGAAAACTCTGAGATTTGCCTCAATTTTGAAAGGAATCTCCCATGATACCTGCGTCTCTCCGCGGCCACTAAGCCCGATTCTGATAATGAATTTCGTGATCTTTTAGTGTGCTCATCGTCATTTGTACAGGTTTTTATGCAAGAATCAACTCTTCAATCCCCCATAGCAAAAGTTCGCAAGAGCCCCATTGTCGTTTTTCTCTTGTCATTTGAATCTATCGACAATTGCCGATTTCTTGTGAGTTCAATTAAATCGATTCTTTTCCGTAGGTTTATACGGCGAGGATGCGCCGATGAGTAGTATCCTTGTTTTTGGAATCAGAAATGGATACATTTCGATCATCTTGACGTCACTGCTAAACGAGTCTATTTGAGCCGATTTGTGCTCTGATGAGCCCGCTTAGCGAATCAGTGGCATCGCGTGACCTAATTAAACGATGCAATTCGTATTTGACCGATTGCAGGCGCAGCGGCCGATCGGCTCGGCTCGGCGACCGCAACGAACGGGCAGACGGACAGACGTGGTCGGGGGAAGAGGAGTGCATGTAGGTGAGGGGTGGAGGGAGGGGGAGGGAGGAGAGGGGTGACATGTAGCAGTTTGTAGGTAGAAGCATGAAGGTATGGGTAGTGGGCTCTGCGGGCAATCGGGTATTTTCATCATAAATGGGTCATTAATATGGAACGCTTTTCTCTTATTGGTAGCACACAGTGGGTCGATTATACACGCGGACACTATAAAGGGTGCAATGGTTATGTTGCAAAGTTTTGTTACAACAGTGTTATGGAGGTTCGATTCATGTGTTGAATCATGTAAAAATCTCATTGCAAGCATCTGAAAGTCTCAAAAACCAACTTTCAGACTCAATGAATGCGTTTAAATCAGTGGCGTTGCGTGCCATCTGGCAACAATGCAACTGCTCCATTTAAACTCATTGAATACATCGAATTTTCCTTGTGCACTGTGCACCCCCTGAATTCGATAGTTTACATGAGTTTAAATGGATAGAATACATTGCTGCCAAATTGCACGCGACGCCACTGGTTTAAATGAAAATCCAAGACGGCAGTGGTCGAATGAGAGGGTCACGGATGGGGGAGAGTGGTGAGGCGTGAAATTTGGCAACAATGTATTTTCTCCATTTAAATTCACCAAAATAATCGAACGCTTCAGTCATCGACGATGATCAGGCATTTCGATCTTTCTGATTTGTTTAAATGGGAGAAAGGAACGTTGCCAAATCGCACGTCTCGCCACTGGTGGGGGAGATCCATCTAATTTGAAGCTTTCTCTGTGTTGAATTCCTTTTCTCAGCACCACTGGCGGATCCAGGAATTTGTCCTTCTCTTTCTCTTTCCTCATTAGAATGCGTGCGTCAGAAAAGGACAGATCAGGGGCAGTCCATATGATTTTTGCCCCCTCGTCTATCCTTTTCTAACGCACATGCGACACATGCGTTCTACTGGGAAAAGAGAGAGAAGGAAAATTTCTTGGACCAAAAGTGCTCAGCATTGGAAGTTGTGATTAGATGGGATTCCGGGATTCCCTCAGTGTGATCTGCCCACGCGACTGTAAACGTGGAATTTATTTTGGAATTTTTTAGAATTTAAACGCATTTATTGAGTTCGTGAGTCAATTTTGGAACTTTCGGATGCTCTCAGTATTATTTTTAAGTCATTTTCACACGGAAAAAAAACTACGGTGAAAATAACCCTACGGATACCTGATTTTAGCACCTGCTAGATGTTATGGTAATGTAAACGAGAAGTATACTATGTTTTGACTAGGTACTAGGTGATGTTACCTGATTGCATGTCGAATTTACTCAAAGTATCGGTAAATGTACCATACTCCTGGTCAAGTTTATACCATAACATCTATAGCAGGTGCCAAAATCAGGTATCTGTATGGTTATTTTCACTAATCTTTTTTTACCGTGCACACCGTTACTGACCGATCCTCTCTACTGCTGTAGCAAAATGTTTCCTATCGGCTCATATTCAGATACTTTTCTTGAGATCTCTTTGGCTTGGTCTTAAACGTCTGATTCAGGAACACACGTTGAATCAAAACGCCTTGAGATACCTCGAAGAAGTTTCAGGGGATTGGAATTCACGAACGGGGTTCCGCTGAAGATAATGCGCCAGGTGATAATTTCAAGTTAGTTAGCTTATTTGCTACCTTGAACTTAAGATAAGATTTTTTAAGAGGTGCCGATCTATACTCGGAGCGCGTCACTGAATTTCAAGTTTTTTCACTTGACTCGGCTTGAGTATTTCTCAAGCCAAGCCAATAAGTCAAGGAATAAATTTCAAGTACTAAAACTTTTGGGTTTTTTCTTCAGAAACGTTTAAGTATCAACACTCTCTTACAGAAACTGCTCAGTCTGATTCATTTAAAGCTGTAAAGTTAATTTATTTAAACTAATTTTTATTAGTAATCTTATACGGCATTAATTGCACTGAATAAATCGCCAAGTATAGTAAGTTTTTGATGAGTAAATTTTAACCAAAAACCGGTGAACACTATCGAACTAGTCTGTGTAATTGTAACCAACAGTTTTTTTTTTTTTTAAATTTACCACTCAAGAAGGGTAACCATGGCAGTATAGTTAAGCTTATCCAACCGAAGGGTAAAATGTAAAACTTGTTTAGTTTTCACACACAAGATTTGAATAGGTACTTTCGAAAGTAAACATTATTAGATTCATTTTTCCAATGTTCAAAATAATGATTTTGGTTTATGGAACTTTGTCCATGAACCTTCCATAATTTGACCCACTGTGCAGCGCGCTCGCTCCTGTGACAAGTTCAATCGACTGCTTTCGTAATGACTTCTCTGGACCGCTGAATCAGCATCCATTTGGTCCACCATTTAAATCACCAGCTATTCGCCGAGGCAGTTTTCATTCTCGCCTCGGGACAGTAAATTGTCAATATGCATGCACGGTATCTCCTTTCAAGTTCGATGTTACTTTTATCGTTCAATGCGATATTAATTAGTAAAGTGAGCCGATGCCAGCCGTGAGGTCAAAATGCCGCGCTTGATTAACATCTCGCATAAGTGCCGAAAGTGTATGTCTGCAATTTTCTCTCGAAGCCAGAGAGAAGATTGGATGGAATTTTTGGTTTTCCGCAAAATGGATACTTTCAAACAGGAAAAGTTTATCGATTTTGGGACTTTGGTAATCTCCAGAGTGCAGGAACTTCACGATCAAAATCTAATCGTATAGCGCTCCTCTTATCACCCCAAAGTAGAAATGTTTCTCTCTCTCCCTCCCTCCCCCCTCTCTCTTTAGCTCTCTCTCTCCTGCTTTATCTCCCCCCCCCCTCCACCAACAATCCGTTGTTTCCTGTCCCGGTTTTTCTCTTTTCTCCTTTTTTCTCCTTTATTTTTCTCTTTTTCCCAGTGTTTCCTGCTAACATCTTCTCTTTTCTTTTTTAGCTTCGTTTATCTTTTCTTTCCTCCTTGGTCCACTTTTCCTCTTTTCAGACTGTGCATGTCATTTGTATACTTACCATGCTCATCGAAAGTGCTCCAATCTAACCTATATTGGTCTTCGAAACTCCGAATTCGTTGGGCGATTATATAGCTTTCGTTACATGTTCGTTGAATACATGGCCAGATTTTATACTGTTAAAAGGACAAGAACGAATAGGTAAAAATGTAGCAAGGCCGCCAATCCTGATGCGCATCAGCAGACAAAAAAAAAAAAAAAAAAAAAAAAAAAAAAAAAAAAAAAAAAAAAAAAAAAAGATCTCGCTGCGCTCAACGTTATGTTTTTTATCTTTCCAGCCCCAGCGGGCCGATCCTTGAAATTCACGACTTTTGGGTAGACTGGATAAGAATGGAAAACGGTGGTTGGTGGAGACGAGTCACGTGGTTGCCCAGTCTAATCAAAATACGGAATGGATTAGATAAGTTATCGGGTACTCCAAGACTGCCCGATAAATTATCTAATCCATTCCGTATTTTGATTAGACTGGGCAACCACGTGACTCGTCTCCACCAATCACCGTTTTCCATTCTTATCCAGTCTACCCAAAAGTCGTGAATTTCAAGGATCGGCCCGCAGGCAGGCTACTTTTCTCGGCGACTTTAAAACTTTTCGAATGGAATTTCGATCAGCCTCCGATCAGCCTCTCACCTGATCTGACAATGAGGTAGAACCATGATGCAAGGTCCTACACGAAATTTCATCGATTCCAGTGGCGATTTCTTTCTTGCGAAATTTTGATTTTTATCGGTGAAGTCTGCGGGTGATTATTTTTAGTGGCGGAGCGTGCATTTTGGCAACTTTCTGTTATGTCATGTTTAAAACCATGAAATAGATCGCGGTATTGCCAATTTTTCGAAACTTTCAGTTTGTTTCCTTATTTTTTTGGCATTTTCAGGGACGAGGGCCTCTTTATACGCCCTTGGTATTGGGCTGTACGGTGAACTCCCTTGAATTCGACCGTCTGTATAACGATCAAAATGCGACGTTACCTAATCGCACAGTATACTTTACCACTGCACTGTGGTGGGTAAATATTATTTTTGAATAACCTCACAGAATAACCTTTCCGACCTCATTCATACGTTAAACCTTTCACGTTATTCTAACCAATAAATTGTTATTGCTCCATGTTCAACCCATCACCCATTGACTTACAAGTCGATAGAAACCAAAAACTCGGACACAGAAATATATTTGTAAAAAGAAAAAAAAAAAAAAACCCATGGCCTAGTTCCGTAAGGTTATTCTTATTCAAGAATAACATTTGCATCAATTTCTTGTAATTCCTGTAATTTTCAAGTCACAGTCTGAGAATGAACTTTTTTGAAATCGTTTTGTTTATGCTCATTCTAATGTAAGGCTTTTGTTTTGATTTGTTTCAGATCCTAGGGTGAACAATTGGTTTTTAATGTCTAGTCCTTTCCCCACCTTGTTCATGTGTTTATTCTACGCGTATTTTGCCAAAGTCCTCGGACCTAAAATAATGGAAAATAGGAAACCATTTGATCTTAGAAATGTTCTAATTTTTTACAACGCATTTCAAACAGCATTTAGCTCGTGGATCTTTTACGAGGTAAGTCGATTCTCACATTTAATTTTATAAAAAGAATGGTAATGGTAATTGTATAAAAGAAAATGGAGAACAGCTTATCCTAGAATTCCACCGCACAGTGGGTCGGAACATGCATTTTTTAGGACACGAAAAGTGGGTTTTTTTTTTGCTTTGATAACATGTAAGTGTTGATTTTTTTCTTGCGAAAACTATCTCATTTAACTCATTTTAGGCTCTAATGTAAATGATTTCATACTAAGTTAATTGCTATTAATCCTTCATATTCTTGATTTTTACTCGTGAAACTGTGTCCGGGGAACTTAATTTTCCGATCCTCTGTGCGTCAGTGGTGTGTATAGGGCAGTGGCGAGGCTTGCGATTTGGCAACGTTTCTTTTCCCCCCATTTAAACACATTAGAAAGGTCGAAATGACTGGTCATCGCCGATGACTGAAGCTTTCGACCTTTTTGGTGAATTTAAGTGGAGAAAATACATTGTTGCCAAATTTCACGCCTCGCAACTGGTATAGGGATACTTGTTTATGCATATTTTTGCTTTTTCTACCTTCTGTTCGCTTCAAAGTATTTATTCAAAAATGCATAAAGACTGCCAGCTTAAAATCGTGTTCTTTACAGCAAGGATCTTCGATTTCTTGAGAAAATTATTAAAATATTTAATCGTGGATAAATGGTTCCTATTGTTGGTTTGATCGGCAATCTTAGTTTTTTTTTTTTTTTTTTTTTTTTTTTTTTTTTTTTTTTTCATATATACACGTATCGAAACTGCGTCCATTGTCGTCGTGGCTTTATCGAATCTGAATTCTTCTCATATAAACGAATCTCTTTTCGGATTATAATAATGTTTAAATGACGTGTGCTGATCGTGTGCCATTGGAACCTGGAGTTTTCCGCGAATCATGAAGGGGAAAGAATACACGACTATAGATTTGGGGAAGGGGAGAGGGGAGGGCGAGGGGTGAAAGGAAAGGGGGAAGGGGGCGACACGAAGCTTCCGCCCCGGCCCGAGTCTTGGCATATAAACTGTCACATTTGCATTCATTTTATGTTCGTCGATAGTACAAGTACACGCGCTTTCGTCACTATCGTCAGTCATTGGAGCTTTAGAGTCGACGGTTCTAGGGGGGAAAAAGAAGAAAAAGAAAAAAAAGTTGACTCTTTTTTTTTTTCTTTTCTTTGTCCCCCTCTTTTAAATACCTAATTGTTTTCTTTTTTTCGCTGTGGCTCTCTGTGAAACTACAGTCCGAACTCGAATTTTCTCTCCGATTTTCTTGCACTCTGTTTCTCCTGCAAAGTCTTTCAGAATTTGAGTAAAAATCACTTTTTTCAGATGAAATTTGCGAAACTACAAGTTTTTTTGTCCCTTGAATTTTTAAAAAATTAGGTTCTTAAAAATTTAAGCTATCGTACTCATTTTTACAAATTCTCTGTCGTTTTCCAAGCTGACACTCTAGTGCTGCGCTTTTAAGGAGTTGGTAGGTAATGGTTACTACCGCTCTCACTCTGAATTAAACTTGTCGAAATTCTTGTAGCGGTATTTGGATCCGGACGTATCATTTTGAAACGTAGGCGTTATTTTACTTATACTGTAACGTGCCTTAGCACAAGTTTTAGAAACTTTGAATCGTAAGAAACGGTTTCTTTTTTTTTCTGTTTTGTTTTAGACGGTATTTTGTAATTATAGAAATGAAGGGCTTATAAAAGCCACTTTTTCGCATTTGTTTTCTTTCAGAATATATTTCAGTAAATCCCTGTTCACCTCGCAAAGTCCAATTATTTTTTTTTTTAATTTCGAGGAGGAAAAAATTCAACGTGCCTTTACCTCCACACTTCTTTTAATTATTGATTTACAAGTGTAAAAACATTTTGTAAAACTTTGAGGTTAAAAAAATGTCTCATTTTGCGGTTGACCTTTTGAAATAATGGGTGAAAGTGTGGAATTTTCCTTGCTATCCATCCCTTTCACTAAGTCTTACTTAAGCTCTCTCTGGCTTTCACTTTTCTCCGTTTTTTTTTTTCACTTTTAATTGTCCAAGCATCTCAAGTTTTGTACTATTGTGCGACCGGTGCGTCGTATATCTTCGAGGCCTTGCCCCGAGACGCAGCTCTGAATGAAACAGAGTTGCCTTTTTGCCTAAATTCAATTCCCGAAAGTCAACGGTAATTCTGCTAGTGGATTTTATTGTGCGTGAACAAGTCAGTACACCATGACCGTATGTATGTAAGAAAAACAAAAATAATCATTCAATCTGTAATATTTCTGTCCAAGGATGGGAGTCATCTTTGGATTTGGGAATTTCATTAAATTCATGCTAAATAATGACAACTGTGGGAGTTGGTTGGGGGGGGGGATTCCCCGAGAATTTGAAAAATTCAGATTTTCACCGAAAGAACCAGAAAGTTAAACCCCTTTAGAAACATTTCTGGTGGTGCCCAAGACGGCATGCGGCAACTCGGCGAAGGCGTGGAGTCTAGCCAGAGCACCCACTCTGCATTCGCAATTAGAATCTTAGACGTTGAAGGTACTATGATCTGCGAAAGAAATTACCCATCAGGTCAAAATTTTTACTCTTTTAAATCTCAAAAACCTTTGAACACTTTTGCAGCTTTCAAGTGTTTACGGACTAAGCAGAATGCCACTCTTAAGTTCGTCATAAAAAATGGATATTTTGCTTAAAACGACGGAAAACTAGAACAATCAGAATTTAAACTAGGAGACTTATTTTTGCAAGTGATAGTACCTACCCGCAGCGTCTCTTTAACCACCCATATTCGCCCGGCTAATCTGTCTTACTTTTCATCCTATATGACGTGTTGCGCAGTTCTTTTTAGTTTATTTTTTTTCGTCCCTCTGATTTGCGCACCATTTTATTTACTAACTATACTCCGAAACCGAAAATAAAAAATAAAAAATAAGTAAAAGATCTTAAAAAAAGACTGGAAGGAAGATTTAAAGAAAGAGAGAGTCGAAATCCGTGGATTTGTCTGACACGCTAAATGTCAGCTGTTCCGAGAGAGACCTTCGTTGGTAATTACTGAATTAGAAGTACGAAAAAAGTTTGATATCTGCCGCAAATGCTAGTCGACCCTAAACTTCCAGGAACCGATGCTATAGCGAGCGAGTGAGCGTACAGTGGAAAAGAGTAGAAGTAATCATTTCCCCCAAGATCTGTTTGTTCTCAGCTAAAGTCTGTCGATCAAGAAATTCTTTTCCACATCTAGTGTTTTTAGTTTTCTTTCCCATTTTACCATCCTATCTCTAAACTGGTTACATTATAGTCAATATATTATTGGTTCAGTTCTATTTGTCCGTCGATATGAGCACTCCTTTCTCTGGTATTTTTAAGTTTAAAATCTGTCACTGATGAATGTTCTTGCTTATTATCACCCCAATAACTCTCTTGCATTCGCGCCATAAAGATATCGCATAGGATTATCCATGGAAAATTTTAGTTCCGTCTACCAACGCCCTTTGTTTGAATGGGGGAAAAAACCTGTTTCCTGAACATTTTCTGAACTGGTTTTCAGCGAAGTCTCCAGCCGTAACAATTTACTACAATTATTCGAGGTAGTGCAAGTCTATTGAGTGTGATTGCTTCGAGTCTGTGAAACTGCATATCAATGCATGTAATGATGATCGGCTCCTTAAAAAGGAAGAGGTTGAAATAAAAATAAAAAAAAATGTAGCTTTTACTCCAACATAGGTATATTTATTGCTTTGTCTGAATTTGTCCATGTCTATAGTTATAACTACTAACTCCTTCTCTCTCAATTGTCTGCATTCATTCGTTTAGTTGTACATTTTTGGCAAGCAAAAAAACGAGACTTGTCAATATTTTGTTACATAATATCGTCGCCCTTTATTCATCGCAATATACAATTACCTCATGATGACTTCCAGTTTTTGCTCTGTTTTCGCTCTGAGTAGTTCTTTCAAAATGATGTGATTTATTTATTTATTTTAATCGAATAGTGATTACTTATTGCCATTAATTTGCCATTGCAAGCTGAAGAAAAATAATATGTAAGCTCGAAAAAATGGATAGTGGAACCAATCATACGGCAATAAGGAATTTTGTGACGAAAACTGACCTCAGTAATTACATCAAACTCGCAGTTGATATGAATATTGATTATTTCCTCTTCTTAACTTAACTGCCTTCTTATGCCGAAAGAAACCAACTGCTTTTGAATATCTACGTAGTCGGTTCCTTTTCTACGTAAAGCCTAGAACGTGACGTAAACGTAAAGAACGTAACGTAAGCGTGAAGAACGTAACTAAACGTAAAGCCTTTCTTTTCTACGTAAAGCCGTTGAATTGAGGTACTCAGTAGTTAGCGTAAAATTTTGATCAAAACTATCCGGAAGCGCGCAGTGTTGCGTTTTACTGGCGGATCCAGGAATCTATCCTTCTCTCTCTTCTCCCATTAGAACGCGTATGATAGAAAAGGACAGATTAGGGGCATTCACGTGATTTTCGCCCCCTCCTCTATCCTTTGCTAACACATGCATTCTAATGAGAAGATAGAGAAGGACAATAACTTGGATCCGCTAGTGTTACGTTTGACCCAGGCTTGTCCTCGGCCAAGAATTAGTACCCTTGTATTCTGCAGGAAAGAGTTAAGGAAAAATATAAGGTGGGTCATTCCAGGTTAATTGTCCCACCCGCCACACTTTATATATATATCCTTTACTCTCAGCCTTGACTTTTTTATTTTTATAGGGATGGGAAAAAAGAGAGATCGGAAGTGTTTCACCCTTATTATTATATTGCCAAAAAGTTAAAATTGTCGAGTTTTAGGGAATTGGACCCTCAAGCACTTTCAATAATGAAAATTGCGATTATAGCCATTAAGAATTTAAGATTTAGTTAAAGACCAAGAACCAAATAATGTTAGGTCCCGAGCGTATAACTTAAACGCATGATCATGTGACCGTGCGGAAGCTCTCTGATTGGTCAAAACCGCACGCAAGATGCACGCAATTCAAATGCTCGGGACCTAACATAATTTGGTCCCAAGATTACAGAAGTGTAACTGTCTGAAGTTGCTACGGCACCTAAATAGATAGATGAATAAATAACCCTTTATGGGCCAACCCCGAGTTTACTCGTTTTCTCCTCTAGTCTACTTCACATCGTTTTAGTATTCATTCCGGATAAATGCTATTATAGATGAAAACACAACAATAGATAAGGTCTCGTCGGGCGCCTTCAATTCGTCGGATAGGCAATTACAACTCCTTTGATTACGAGCAGTTAACTACCCTCCCTCTAGAAACGGAGGAGTGGTGTTCTGTTGAACTAACCTGGTCCTTAAAGGGACAAATAAATAAATAAACAAATCTTAACGTAGTATTATAAATAAATAAATAAGTAAATGTAAAGAAAAAAGAACCTTATTCAAAATGAGCCATTTTGGCCCTGAGGAATTTGTTTTGGATTATTCTTCCAATGGATAGAGCATCGTTTCGCGGTTCTAAAACTGGGTTTGTTTTTGTCCTAGCCCCTCTAGGAGCGGCGGGGGAGGGGGTAAAAGTTGAAACCTATTTTCGTCAATAACTTTTCACCAAATTAAGTACGACTCTCAACTTTAAACCAAAATGTTTAGCGTAAAAATAGCTTTCTTTTGATGTATATGATAGTGTATTTATCTCAATTTTCAAGGTAAAAATTGCAATTTTTTGTTTTTTACAAACCCAAAATTTTTAAAATTTGCAATTTTTAAAGATGAATACCATCTTCGATTTTTTTCAAAAACTATCTAAAAGAAAGCAATTTTTTTGTTCTTCCAAATGGCGCAAAGTTCATTAGTCGGCAATGAATACTCTCGGAGATATGATCGGTCAAAGTTGGCAAGGTCGCGAAAATTCTTGAAAGTTGCGCGCTCCAAGGGTTCGTATTTGGCGCCTCCTTATACGTACAGTCACGAAAGTTGAAAACGAGCTTATGCAAGTTGTCAGAATAACTTCTGCGCAAGAGGGGCGGGTATTTTGGGTGGCGTAGGGGCATAATTATCGACGGAAATCGGTATGCAGCGTTGCCAAATGTTGTGGAAACTAACATACGTTATGTGTAGGAATACATAAATAAAGTTGGATGGAATAGTTGGAATTTATGTCATCGGTATCGATTCGGTGCATTATCTGTGTGTTAAAGATAGTACTTTTATCAGATGTCATCCCATTTGTAGGTGAGTTAGCGGAGATAAGCGGAGGCGATGACTTTCGAAGCTGCTTGTGCAAGGCGGCTGTCAGGCAAGAGATACATAGTACTTACAAAATCTCTCATCCGTCAGTTTACCACTAACCATATTTTCAGCTGTGTTTGCCAAATTTCAGAACATAAATTCCGACTATTCCATCCAACTTTGTAAATGTATTCCTTCACATAACGTATGTTAGTTTCGACAACATTTGGCAACGCTGCATACCGATTTCTGTCGATAATTATGCCCTTACGCCACCCAAAATACCCACCCCCCTTGCGCAGAAGTCATTCTGACAACTTGCATAAGCTCGTTTTCAACTTTCATGACTGTGCGTATAAGGAGGCGCCAAATACGAACCCTTGGAGCGCGCAACTTTCAAGAATTTTCGCGACCTTGCCAACTTTGACCGATCATTTCTCCGAGAGTGTTCATTGCCGACAAATGAACTTTGCGCCATTTGGAAGAACAAAGAAATTACTTTCTTTTAGATAGTTTTTGAAAAAAATCGAAGATGGTATTCATCTTTAAAAATTACAAATTTTAAAAATTTTGGGTTTGTAAAAAACAAAAAATTGCAATTTTTACCTTGAAGATTGAGATAAATACACTATCATATACATCAAAAGAAAGCTATTTTTACGCTAAACATTTTGGTTTAAAGTTGAGAGTCGTAGCTTAATTTGGTGAAAAGTTATTGACGAAAATAGGTTTCAACTTTTACCCCCTCCCCCGCCGCTCCTAGAGGGGCTAGGACAAAAACAAACCCAGTTTTAGAACCGCGAAACGATCTCTATCCACTGGAAGAATAATCCAAAACAAATTCCTCAGGGCCAAAATGGCTCATTTTGAATAAGGTTCTTTGCCATCCTTCGCGCCGATTTTGGTGGATAAAAAAAAAAAAAAAAAAAATGCCTCCCGGCAGGCCGGTAAGACGAAGTAGATTCCATGCTTGGTTACATCATTTTTTCAAAAATTTACATATAGGTTATAATTTTCGTTAAATTTTTTTTTTATTTCATCAGCTGCTCAAAATCCAAATATTATTGTGAAAAAGATTATATTACCAATAGAGAAATGTGTAATCTTTACAATGCAAGTGAGAAATAAAAGCTAGGTTATATAAGTTTTTCACAAATTTCAATAAATAGGTTATGTTATGATTTTCTTTGAATTATTCATTTTTTTTTTTTTTTTTTTATCAGCTGTTCAACATTTAAATAAAAATACCCATGAGAAAAAGATTATAGTACCAAGATAGAAAAATGTGTAATCTTTGTAACGCTAATGAGGAATAAATCTGAATAAGAGCAGCTGATCAAACAAGAAAATAAATAAATAACGTACCTAAGCAACAGCGCACGTATAAAACAAAGAACGAGCAATTATACCAATACTCTATCCTTGTCTTTCACATGTAAAATCCCATAAGAAACTAAATAGCTCCTAAAACACGTAAAACACAAGGAAAATTTAAGGGATGGAGCATATGAACTAAAAACATCCTCCACGATATATACTGAAATTTTTGAACCAAAAAAACAATTTCTTCATATAAAAACACTGCCAAAAAACCCGAAAAACACATCACTTTAACTCGCTTACAACGCAAAACACAAAAAAATGACTCAAGTAAAAAAGTTGCGTAACAAAACGGTTAACATAAATTTTCCCAAAAAAAACGCTCAATACAAACACTCCTAAAAACAAACGTCAAAAACACATTTCACGACTCAAACACGGCCCATAGCGCGAAAACTAACAATCGGATTTACACCATCTTCGAACTCATCCAAGAAATCAACCCAACAAATAGTTGAGAAAAATTTCAAGAACAAAATCCAAAAATTACGAACAGGATCGTGGTACATAAAAACGGTAAAACTGGCTGAAACATACATATAAATATATATATATATATATATATATATATATACAATTTTCAACGAGTGGTATTTTCTCACTCAGGGGACCATGAAACGTGCTCATTTGATAAAATTTCCCGAAAAATCCAACATCGCACCCTCCGCAATAAGTAGATTCATGGAATCTACTTAAAAAAACATAGCTCAGTGCAGCGGCTGGCGCATTAAAAACCGCTCGAGTTTAAAGAGCGCCAGTATGGCTCCTGCTCCTCGTTAGAGATTCGACGATGGAAAAGTTAGTAAAAAAAGGAATAGTGAGTAGAAGCTGTAAACAAAATAGCAAGTGAAAACTGAAGAAGTCGCCAGCGCAGCTGCAAGAAGCATGTTGCTGCTAAAAGAGAGTGTGCCCAACCGCTTTCCAGGTGATACCGATCAGTTGAAAGGCTGCGCAGTATGCTTCGATCCCTTGTTTTATGTGCTTCTGTGTACTTTTCTTTCGCCAGCATATTTTTTTCCCTTTTCCTTTTTTCTTTTTTATCGCTTTAACTCGGTTTCATATTCTCACGAGCAGCGGAGTGTAGGGCATTGGATCGATGACCACTACGGGGTCGAAATGGAGGAGTATAAAAATGAATTGAATGGGAAAAAAGGAGGCGGAAATACTATTTCTGTGAAAACCTCAACCACAGTTCGGTGTACCTACCCTGCAATTTCGCACGCGAGCCAGTCTGTCTCGTACCGTCGCTCAGTGAGACCGAATCGCGGGTTAATGAGATCTTGATGTTGAAAAACCTCTATTTTTCTCCGGCAATTTGGCAACATCGTATTCTATCCGTTTAAACCATGGCGCTGCCGGTTTGCGGATCTTAAGAGGAAAGTTTTTAAACCATCGATGACTATACACCGGTTGACAGAAAGATTGCACACGCCAGTTGAGCAATGTGACTTATAATCCTTGAAAATACTCTGGTCTGTAAATCTTTTCGGTCAACGATTGAAACATCGTTGTTTTTGAAAGACTGAATTGTGGTATTCAAGAATGATTTCATCGGTTGAAAAAAGGGGGGGATAATCAGCTCTGAATATTTTCATGCTTCTGAACAGGGCAGGACAATCTTTTTGTCAACCGGTGGGATCAACGGCGACTTGAAATATTTCGCTTAAGATTCGCGAGAGGCAGCCCTGATTTAAACTCGCAAAAAGGGTCGCGAGTTATCCCTAGAATCGATATTATAATTAATAAGGGTTTGGATGAATGGGAAGTAGCATTGCCGGATTTTATAATTGTTAGACTAAAACCACTCACCTCATTTTAATCTTCATTGTTGTAATCCTACACTAATAAAAATCGAGTTTCGATCATTTTATGTTGCCTGGTGCGATGCGGTGTGCCGAGGCTGGTCGTATAAAATTTCAAACTAAAAACATCCCTAGAGCCTAGAGTACAGTATATGCATAGTGTGCACAGAGTGGAGATATACTCGCCATAACTCGTGCACTTTCCTTTCCAATTAGTTAAGACTTAAGAGCCACTTGAAGCCCTGTCTGTCAGCCTGAGACAAACCAAACCGGCGCTTTTCTATCACCAACAGCGCAGCGGCCTGCCTATTGTCCGACTATGTAAGTACCCATACATAGTAATCGCTTCGACGAGAGAAAAATGATAGCAACAAAGTTTTGAATCAATTTGCACCCGATATTTTTGCACAGAATTGCTATATTTCAAGGTCAAATTGTTTCACCGCATACACTTTCGACTTCAAACTATAACATCAGCCGTTCAATAATCCGCAGTCGGGATTGAACGATCAATCGATTTTACGATACGCGCCACTTCTTCAAGATCTGTATTTTTTGTTTTCTTTTTCTAATGAATGAATCTACTCATTTTTAACGCAAACTTACAATAACAAAATAAATATTTTATTTTACATCCTGCCAGTGGAGAGCGGCGTGACTTTCAATTTGGCTACGTTGCATTTTATGCATTTAAACCATTTGACAAGTTTGAGTTCGAGGGTGTTCAATGTACATTGTTCATCCAAGAGTCTATATTTTGTATGCGGGTTTAAACGGACATAATCCAATGTTGTCAGCTTGCAAGCTACTCCATCGCGGTACATCTCAACTCAAGCTTGCGTGCAGTGCGGTGGCGGCTCGTGGTATTTGGCAACCATGTCTGTTTGTCATTTGAACCCAGGCATGATAAGCTATCGATTTTTCAGGGATTCGGAGAATCCACTGTAGATCGATTATTTAACGTGGGTTTAAATGGAGTGAATTCGTTGTTGCCACATTGCACGAGCCGCCACTGCTTGCGTTGTTGCAGTGCTGGTAATAAAGGGAAATGAAACAGTACACAATTCTTCAATCAAAATAATAATAAAAATTATCTACAAATTCAAAATAACCGAAATTAATGAAATTTGAGGATGACACTCGGTGTAACAAATTATACAGCCTCACCTAGTTTAAAACCCACATTTCGATCATTCGACGGAGTGATTCATTTTGCTACTCATATAGAAATAAATGGACCGGAACTGCATGGGACAAGAGTTTTTGGGTCTGTAGTATGCAACACATATTGCAAAGAAGCTTCGTATCTTAGCGTAACCATAATGCTTTTCGGGGGTGGGGAGAAAGTAGATTGCCCGATTGTGCCGAGGCTTTTTTTTTTTTTTTTTTTTTTTTTTTTTTTTTTTTTTTTTTTACCACCTTCCGCAGCTTTCTAGTAGCTAATAATTATTGTAAGCCTCACCTACACTTCTTTAAACTATTATTCAATTCGTCATAACATTTTAAAATCAATCTTTGAATTATATTATTTTATATTGATTAATCTACTTAATCGTCGACTCTTTCGTTTAATAGCAGTCATTATGAATTCAGTTTTGTTGTCTCAAAACCCTCTCTTCTATTCCATCGTTCATCGAGAGTTGGGCCTCTTTCTACGTGATGAATCGTTTATGGAATTGAAGCCGTTTCCGGAAGAAAGGCGAATGTAACGCCAGGTGCGCTATTCCGAGGAAATAAAGCCTTCCGATCTTATTAGAATTTACTCGGATGAGCACACATATCATTTTATGAGCCCTTTTTTCGGAGACTGCTTCAATTATGAATGCCACTCTCTGGTAATCATGGGTTGGAACAGACTGCCCGTGCTGCACGCCCTATACCGATCCCGGATCCAAGAAATTGTTCTCCTCTCACTCTTTCCCCGTTTGAACGCATGTGTTAGAAAAGGATAGAAGAGGGGCAAAAATCACATGGCTGCTCCCTGATCTGTCCTTTTCTAACACACGCATTTTAATGAGGAAAGAGGGAGAAGGATAAATTCCTAGATCCGCCAGTGACCTATACGACATAACGTCCCTTAATTAATTATTGGTGTGTCGACGAATCAATTATTTTTTTATTATATTTGGGTGTTTTCCTTTTTTCGCGCGTCTGGCAACGAAGTCCATCACGGTGGCGTGAGTGCCGGCGAGTGCACGAATCGAATCAATTATTCAGTGTCGTTGGTCAAGTCTCCCACCCCCCGTTCCCCTCTCTAACCCCCCCCCACTACTCCGGTGCCTCCACCCTTGCCGCTGCTGCTACTTCCACCACTGACACCCCCCCCTCCTCTTCCCATCACGGAGGGCGTCCGACTGTCTCGTCTTGCGGCGAGACGGACGTTGGACGTGGCCGTGGCCATGGAGTCCAACGTTGCAACCGTTGAAACCGTTGCAACGGTTGCAACCGTTGACATTGTTGACGTCGTTGACGTCCACGTCGCGTGGATTATCGATGCTTTGTTTTGTTGATCCCGGTGTCGCGTTTGTGTCGCGTCGCGCACCGATTAGCCACCCTCCTTTGAGCCGCTGGATTAAGGCTCTCTCTTGTCGGTTAATCCACTCGGTGAAAGGCTTAATAGCCACTTGGGATGCGGGTGTATAATAGCAAGGGATTGGGAGTGGGAAGGGTTTAAACGGTATACACCACTGTAGGTAGGTAGGTAAATCAGGCTGGAATAAAGTAGGGTAAAAAGTGATAAGAGCACGTGGATATTTAAAACTTGATATGACTAGATTCCCAAGCGTTGCTCTTATCAGTGGCGTAGCGTGCAATATTGCAACGTTGTATTGTGTCCATTTAAACCCGAGTAAAAAGTTGAATGCGGAGGTTTTCACCAAAAACTCAATAGTTAGATCTTTCTCATCGGTTCAAATGGCTTAACTGCAACAACGTTGCCTAATCGCACGTTATTACCCTGGTTCTCGTATAATTAAGATAGGGGCCGTTCTGCTTGGGGCCTCAGTGAGTGTGTTGCAAACTTTTTTACAGCCATGAAGAGGGTCTTTTCTGGTGCAAAATTGCATGGAAATTATATTTGAAAGCACTGGAAAGTCTGATAATCGACTCGCAAACTCAATAAGTGCGTTTAACAAATTTCAAATGGCGTCTTCTCGCAGCGCCAACATTTTTCGGGAAAATTTGTCCAAATTTTATGGGGGTAATCTACAATCAAAGTTGGGGAATAATTTAGCAATCACCCACAATGTTATTGGATATCCTTCAAAAATTGGCATTATATTTCCCAAAAGTTTCCGGTGAAAGGAACACCAACTTTGGGGAAATAACACCAGCTTCAAACCCCCATCCCTGCGGGGGCGTTCCATAAAAGTGAATCCGAGGATCATAGTTTTGCTCATTTTTTGTTTTGTTTTTGCCTTTTGTTTGTACTCTTCGTTTCATGATTCCTGGTTGACCTTCCTCGCTGATTCTCTAAGCTCACGCAAATAAATGTCACTCATCGCTACCTCTCCAACCTCTCCCTTCGCTCCTTCCCCTCCCTCCTCTTTCTAGTCACCTCGGGGCCTCCTCTTACGAGCCCATTCATTGCGAGGACGCACTTTTTGAATACAAATCTGTTTGTGAGTATAGCGTTGAATGGAGGAGAGGACCCATAAAACATCAGCCGTGCTCTTTCGAAGGAATCCTAATGTAATCATAACGCTAATTTGGAAGGGAGAGCACAACTCATGTCGTATGGCGATCGTCTCAACCGATGCACAGTGTACCTGTGCGCTCACCGAAATTCCAAGTCCGTGTGTCACCACATAGTGTATCTCTTCCGGCGCGTTTCGTTGTGGTGTGGCTTTTGCTATTGTCCAAGTGCACACTGAATCGCGTGTCGTATTCCGGGCGAGAAAAAGGGAATGGCCGATGTAATGACGTCAAAAATCCATTGAACGGCGCTCTTGTAAGGAGATGACGGTTCCGACGCATCTTACTTACTGTCGAATTACTTCGACATTATACTTTACCGGTTTCTAAAATTATTTTTCAAATTCTAACATAGCCAACATATTATCCAACATATTTATTATTAGCCAACAATTATTATTAAGTACACAATTATTATTTTTTTATTAGCCAACATATTTTTTCTATCCATAACATAGTATTTGTACCGATAAAAGGTACGGTATTGCTTCAAAAATATTGTCAGCCTTAATTTCTGAATTGTTTGAGGTCACTAATAGATTAGGTAAAATTACCCTGGGACACTAACTTATTTCATGGTATTTGGTTTATAATGGTGACCGCTATTCCGAAAAAACCTTATTGTTAGATTTTTTGAAACTTTGGAAAGCTGTAGCTCAAAAGGGGGGCATTTTCGGACCCATGTTTATGGAGGAAAAAGGTCTCATTTTTACCTCAAATATATGCTCCAGAAGTTTGGCACATGCGTTTTGTTACACCATGTATAGCTGTAGCAAAAGTTTGCAACAGACACAATATGAATGAATACGGCCACTACTCTCTTCAATCCTGTCAATTAGATCGATGTGCAAAACCCTGGAGGAAAAAAGTCTTGATCTCGGAGACAGTTGGTTGTACGCGGGCACCTCTCCGAGAGTGACGCTAAAAACAGACCGTTTTTTCCGAAACATATCTTAAATGATACCTTATGATGGCCTAACTAATTGTTCGCTCCATCAATGAAAAGTACGCGTAAAACTACCCCTAAGAACCAATTTTAATGTAAATCGATGCAGGTGTCTCCAATATATACCTCCGTGAAATTCAAGTTTAAGGGGGCACTTTGGGGGGGCACTTTGGGGTGCTATAATTATATCAGGGACTGCGCGAGAACTCCAGTTAATATTTTCACCATTGAGTTTTACGCCATCATAAGGTATCATTTGAGACACGTTTTAGAAAAATCCGTGAGTATTCCAAAAGGGGTGAAACAGCGTCGCGCTTTCGCTCGTTGGTGCATTTCGGTGGCTAGAGGAAGGGAGGTGCAGGCAGTGGTTTTCATCCCGATGTATCGTCCTGCGGTCAGAGGGAGGGACGGGAGGATGTAAATCAAGACCGTTCAGAAATTTCAAGGACTCATCAAGTTTACATTATTTCACGACTCTCATTTTTCGAGGACTTGATGAATTTCAAGTATATTCAAGGACTTTTCAACCGCTACATTTACGGTAACGCCAACATTATTTTTTCCTTTTCTTTCCGTGTCCATTTTTTTTTTTTTTTTTTTTTAATCTCAGAAAATTCGCGCGCAGAGAGAATGGCTGAAATGCAGTTCTCACCCCCATATACTCACCCACCGCGGCGGCTGCGGAGGGAAACCACCGGATGACGTCACTATGTGATCCCAATCTATAAATCCTTGAAAAAAAGAGGATATATAAATCGAGTACCGTCTGCGCCTGCATTTTCACCGCCCCACAACATGTGATACACCCCTCTTCTCTTCAACACGACACGATACACGAACCAGCGCAGCGCTATCACCGCACCGTGGCACGAAGGCGACCCGCGCCCGCCCGGGCCGTGAGTGAGCGTGAGGCGTGAGGTATGCGGTCGGCCAATATAGTAGCCTTAGTATACAGGGTGTAACAAAACTCATGTGACAAACTTCTGGAGCATGTATTAGAAGCCAAAATAAGACTTTCTTCCCTATAAAAATATATGGGCCTTGAATATTTGCTCCAGAAGTTTGCTTGGCGCATGAGTTTTGTTCCACTCTATATGTAGAGTCGAGTTGTTGAACAATACAGTTATTACTCTACCAGGTGGCCTGATTTTTTTTCTTTATAAAACTCGAGTTTATCGTCGAGATTGTTGGTTCGGCTTGCGCTGTGTATGTGCTTTAAAATAATAATTATGACGGTTATTTTATATCATAATCACGCAAACTCCACCACCTCCATCCCTGTCTCCCTTCATTATTTCACCTCCTTCTCTCCTATGGAAATATATTATGCGACATCGCTATCGATGCGTTTTGGGGTAGAGCAGAAAACTATACTTGGCCAATTTTCATTCATCTACAGGGTGACTATAAAAAAAGTCCCCTGTCAGAAGTTTGGACGGTTGCCGCCCGAGAAATTGAAGAGGCTTTTCACCATATCAGGAACAATTTCTGCACAAACCTGCCATGAACTTGACTTGAAAATATGAATACATGTAAATGAGGTGGTAATAAAGAAAACTTAAATCTTGCGTTGAAATCGTTCTGTAAATAGAAGAAGTTCCTTCAATTTTCGCGAGTGGCAACCATCCTAACTTCTGAGTGGGGACCCACTTTTATAGTCACACTGTATACGTACGTTCTTACATACCAACAAGAAGTATTGCCCCTTTTCGGATTAAAGGTTGTATACTTTACATTGGTTTAAATTAGGTAAACTTACCTTACGGCCTAGAGTCGTACGTCCAACAACACTGCTTATTACAGAAGCGATTCACATATGTTTGGTTTGCACAATGGTCGATTCCTGTGTATAATCACATTGGTAGCATCAGCATGTTTCAAAATCCACTCGAAAAGTTTGTAAATGTTCCTTTAAACAAAGTTCAAATGTGGTGGTCGCATAAGCGGGTGAAAATGGGGAAAGAAATAAGAAACACAATAACGTAGGAATTTCAAAGCGAATCTTGTGTCTCTCTCCCTCTACTCATTTGATCGCGTGAGTTAGAAAAGGACAGAGAAAGCTACGCGATTGAATCTTCCTCTAGGCCTGCGCATCAGTGGCGTAGCCGGGGGGGGGGGGGGGGTCCAAGGCGTCTGGAACCTCCCCCCTCCTTTACACCAAAATTTGCTCTAAAAAAAGGTAATTTTTTGCGTTTTCAGGCAAATTTGACCAAATTAGTATCATTGGACCCCCCCCCCCTGAAAAATTCCTGGCTACGCCACTGCTGCGCATTCGATCGAAACAAAACGCTTCGAAAATGTCGAAGTTTCGGTCGATCGAAAAATTCCGTCATTTTTTCGTATTTCTAATCATAAAATCAAAAGGAAAAGTGAACCAAGTTTCGACCGATCGAAGCTTTGAATTTGCGAGAAATTTCGTTTCGATCGATTGTTGTTTCGCTCAATGCGCACAGGCTCTCCCTCCTTCTATTTTTTGCTAACATGTTTGTTCAGTTGGTGATAGTAGGTGAGGAAGAGGAAGAAGGTAAGAGAGAGAGAGAGAGAGAGAGAGAGAGAGAGAGAGAGAGAGAGAGAGAGAGAGAGAGAGAGAGAGAGACAAATTCCCGAATCACTCCTGAAACGGAAACGAACAGTGTTCTTGTCTGGAAAGAGCATGGTTCACAGGACCGCGGCGTGTGGCGTACCGAAATCGCAAAGTGTTTCCCTTATCTCGGAATTAATTTCCAAAAATGTTCAAGTGCACTCTCATCCTGTTACCCGCATGATATGCGGACGATAGTTTCGGTCATAAAAATCGTGACCCTTGTCAAATGTAACGATCACCGACCTATTCTTATATTGGTTGTAAAAGGGCGTTGGCCTCTCTGAATCCTTATAGTCTGAAAAAGAGATGGATATTGGTACAGGGTACACAGCATAACGATTGTAGATATTTAATAAAAACATATAAACACAAAATTAAAAAAAAAACAAAAAATACGAATTTGCGAATTTCCTTCCTTTTATCCGAGTTCTTTTGTCTTACAATCAGTGATATAGCTCAGATAAAGCGGGTACAAAAAAGAAAAGAAAATAATAAACAAACAGATTTAACCTTAACCCTTTCAATACCAAGTCCGACAGTCCGAGTATATTCTTTTTTACATACGTGTTTACATCTGCCTCACACAATTCCAGATCTCCTCGAGCGCCTTCAATCAAGAGTATATGCAAAATCAGCACTGCGGCGTAGGAATATTTCACCACCGTCTTAATTTTTGAGCGAGCGAATAATGGTGTGTCTTCTTAACCTGGTCGTAAAAGGGTCTACGAATAAAGCTTTGAGCCAATATCTGACTGGAGCCCTCTCTTCTTAGAGTCAATTAGAATTTTCTTTTTGGCGCATTTCTCGAATGGCCTCCGTGGAATTAGAACACTGAATTTTGAAGGGTCACGATCAGGATCACGAACATTTTCACTTCCTTTCCCCTGCGCATTAAAAAATGATAATAATTCATACAGTAGGTCTCGTTGCGAACCCATTTTTTTTTTCTTCGCGTTTTATACGTTCATGAATTTAGAACTAAGGAACAACCGAATTTATTCATCGAAATATTGAGAGGTATCTTTTGCCATCAGACGTCCACGCTGCTGGATACATTTGCATAATCCCGGCAATGGATGGATGCCTATGCCGAGCGCCGCTGTCGGATTGAGCTGACGAATCTTAAAATTTTCTTATTTTACATCGACTAAATTGGATGATTTGAAGGTATGTTTGCACAATCTGACAACCATGGTTTATGCCCGTTGACCTAGAAAAAAAACATCCTGTTAACTAATTTATGCCTCCTTCCT